>CAMZMU010000107.1:58945562-59524146 GCA_947311845.1 Poa pratensis
TTCGGAGTCGCCAAAAATTGGTCCCCCAAAGGCTGGGGTACCACTCGACTGAAGAGGAAGAGTTGAGCTTGTTGAGCACGCACGCAAAGGAGCGGCTTGGAAAACAGGTGGTGAGCCTGATTCCTCGTCATCCTCCAAGCCCTGCCCCCTCGCGGGGTTGAACTCACAGCAGAAGGCGCCTTCTTGGCCCACGACGTCTCTTCGGTGGGCGCGGTGTCGATTTCTTGGTCAGCGGTGGCCTTTTCCTCAGATTGGACCTCTTCCGCTGCGTCCTCCTCGACCTCCTCCGCATGCGAAGTGGTGGCAGAAGGGATGGGCGACTGATCCCTTTTCGAGTCCACCACCTGCACCTGAGTTTCTTCGATCTCACCATTTTCTGGCAAAGGGGGAAGAGCGGTGGCAGTCGAGTGGCCCTGCATCACATACATCGCAAGTTGCAAAGTCAGCAGCAAGCAAACAAACGCATAGCATACGAGTAGCAAACTCTTAAACTACAGACATACCTCAGGCAAAGGGTTTTCCGCCCCGTATGGCTCAATGGGACATTCGACCTCGCATTTGTCGCCAGCCGACAAGTTGGTGATGTGCCGCACGTGCGTCACCAGCTCGTTCCTTGACAGCTCCTCTGGGCTCATTCGGGTGATGTCATCCGCGCCTTCATACTCCCACATAGGGTGCGCTCGAGCACGGATGGGCCATACCCGTCTCTTCACAAAGGTGGCGATCAAGTGGATGCATGTGACCCTGTCCAGCATCTCGTCGATTCGAGTCAGCAAAGGGCTTACTTCCTCCAATTCTTCGACTGAGAGCTGGTGATCCCACGCGTTGGTCCGGAAAAAGCTGCAGTCGAGTAGGCGGCGACTCCGTCTTGCTCGACGCTCGCATAAAACCACCCTTTCCTCCAGCCTTGGGCGGAGTCCGACGGTCTTCAGGCGAAAATAGCGCGTGTCGCTGCGCACCTGGATGCCGCAGCCGCCCACGGGGTAGGTGCGACCACCTCCTCTGTTGGGTCGCACCATGAAAATTGTCTTCCACAGCGCCCAGCCGGGTGCGACGCCGAGGAAGCACTCGCGCAGCGTGATGAAACACGCAATATGCATAATACCGTTCGGAGTGAGATCATGGATCTGCACCCCGTAGGCAAAAAGAAGACCACGCACGAAGTCGTGGAGGGGAAGCGAGAAGCCCCTGGACATAAACTCCGCAAAGCAAACGCGCTCGTTGGCGCGTGGTTCGGGGCATACCTCCTTGGGCGACGGAGCGCGAACGGTGAGCTGCTCCGTGGGTGGCAGATATCCCTGCTCGGGAGCTTGAGCAAATGGGCGTCCTTGATGGTGGACCTTGCCCAATCCCTGCTGTTCTTCTTCGGCAGCGGCGGACGCAGATGTACCCGCCACGGTCTTTGCCCTTGGCCGCATCGGTCGCGGCAGCGGCGGCAGCACCACGCTTGGCACCTCCACCTTTAGCCATTGCTACAATGGAGGGTGTGTGAGGCAAAGAACTTGGGCGCATGGCAATGGAGAGGCAGCGCGAGGAAGGAGACGAGGGGGCGCAAGGAGCAAATGGCAAGTAAAAAACTCTGCCAGCGCCGTCTCCCCTATTTACCACAGATCACAAAAACGATCCCAACCGTCAAAACAAATCCATACGCTCCGCGCGAAATCTGGCCATACACGTGCGGCCACGGAGAGCAACCGTCGCCGGCCACTCCGCCCACTACGCACGAGAATCCAGGACCATAATCACGCCCCGTGAAAATCGCGCCAGAACGGTCAAATCAAGTCCACGCGGGCATCCCTGGTCAGCTCTGCAGAAACGGGCCCACAAAACAGGGTCACGTCTTATCAAAGCCTCTCCAAGCACGCCACCGCTTGTCAGAGATAGCAGTCGCAAAATGCGTCATTGCTGACGTTGTTCCCTCTTTCAGAACTGGCATAAAAGTCACTCGATGATATCTTCGGGTGGTCTCTCGCATAAGTCTCGGTTGGTTTTTTAGCAAAGGTCATAGAGGGCAGTCGAAATTCTTTCGACTGCAGCATCATACTCCATCGGGAGCATATCAAAAAATTTCTTTGACTAATATGTGCAGGTAAAAGATTTTGAGATTATCCTCCATTGCAAGCAATAAAGCACAATCTCGGGGCTACTCCCATCGGAGCGCTGTCGCGCACCCGATAGAATAATGGCAAAAGTGTCAGTCGACGAAACATTCGACTAAGTTCATAAGCAAAATCATACTCAAAATATTCCCGAGTTGATCCGACGATCCTTGGATGCTGCATGCATAGTGCAAAGGTAAGACCCACCGATCAGTCGAGCTGGGCTAAGGACCGCTCCAGCAGCGTTATCCTTAAATTTTCCGTGTCAGCAGACATGATGAATTATCCCCGACGGACGCGTTGGGTTGATTCAAAATTATACTGCAGTTCGATTCAATAAGACCTCAACGGCCGTTTCGAGTCTGTCCAGTTTGTTCCAGATTCGAGTCCGGGGACTCGAGTTTGATTGAAAGCTAGTATGGTTTTGCCCGAATGGTAGTTAACTGGCCCCGATCCGTCGTGTGTGGGGCCTGCTAAGCTAAATATCCCTTGACTATCATAAGCAAAAACTCATAGTCGATGAAACACTCGACATAGCCAACATGTGCTATTTCATAAGAATTCTAAATACATATGCAAAAAATGTAACGTGCATGAATGAGTCCATGCCCGACTCTTCGAATCAGACAAGTACTCGGGGGCTACTGACATGGGTATGCCTATCTGGTACCCTACCATGAGGGTACCTGGTGCACGTATCGACTAGGCCCAACTATCAGAGCCTACATGAAGCCCATGAAGGGAGGCCCACGAAGATGGAGTATCCTCCAAGTTTGGCGAAACAATAGTCGGTTTAGAGTTTCCTTACTTGTAAATCGAGTCGGTTACGAAACCCGAGACCCAGCCTATTATTTAAGGACTGGAGGGCCATCGAACCAGACCACGTACTTTCAGAGCCACCAAAACCCTAGCGAGATCGACATCTCGCCGGGACCCTTGTAACCATCATATTCACAAAACAATAACAGACAGGCAGGACGTAGGGGTGTTACCTCCACACGAGGGCCCTGAACCTGGGTAAAATCTTTGCCCTGCTTGTCAGCCGACGATACTTCCAGCTCTACCACGTTCTCTCCCCCATATTCATAACCTAGGGACCTTAACCATGGGTCTTGATGAGTCTACCCCTCGTCAAGAGTTTTCAACATGAACACATTATCAAAAAGGTTCGTGAAGATCTCTTCCTGCTGGAGGTTCCACGCTGTGGTCGGCGTACCTTGGTGAAGCAATGCTGGCAACCTCCCGACCCGGGCTGGGTTAAAATTAATACAGATGGTGCCCTGGATATTCACCGCCGAAATGGCGGGTGTGGTGGTGGCTCGTTCACATATTGCTTCATGGGAGCTTGGTGCAAGCCCTTTGCGGGTGTGACGGATCCACTAATAATTGAAGCCCTAGCAATGCGAGAAGGAGTGATCTTTGCTCAACTGCGTGGGTTCTCACATGTGATAGTAGGTGGATTGTGAAGAGGTTGTTAACCTCTGGATTTCGCGTCGCGACTCTCGCTCTATCGTGGCGCCTATCTTAGACGATGTTGGGGATCTCAGCTAGTTTCATTTCTTTCTCGGTTAAGCATGTCAAGAGGGAGGCTAAAGAGTCTGCGGATTGTTGTGCAAAGCATGCCTGTTCCCTTCCGGGTTTAGAATGCGGATTGACAAGAGTCCATCATTTCTTGTAAGCAGCCTTCTGGCTGAGTGTAATCGGTTGTCTTCTATTCAATAAAGCTCGCAAACATTGACGGCAAAAAAAAAAAAAAAAACTCACGGAAGCTCAACACCTTCCTGTTGGGAAAAGTAACGATTTGCATCTACACGAGCGTTTCACTATAGGCTCTTCGTCTGGAGAGGATATCGCCCTTCAGATTCCTGGTCGCCATTAAATTGCGTCCACTCCAACAGGCCATGGTGGATATATAAAGACTGCATAATCTTCCCTTTTCAAATTACACTCCTCATCAGTAGCACAACACCTACGCCAGCACCTGGACTGAAAGCGTATATGGGTGGTAGGGTAGTGCACGGTACCAACCTGGTCCGGCCTGGTATGTATTTATATAGTATATGGAGTTACATGAGTCGGTATACAAGTCCTAGTCTAGTACGGTTCAGGTTTATACATATACCTAAACACACG
The DNA here is from genome assembly GCA_947311845.1 of Poa pratensis. NCBI lineage: Eukaryota > Viridiplantae > Streptophyta > Magnoliopsida > Poales > Poaceae > Poa > Poa pratensis. The sequence goes on from CAMZMU010000107.1 coordinate 58,949,795, forward strand.
TACATACAAGAGTTAGTATTAGATATGTTACATAGTTTATCACCCTCCCTCAATCTCAGCCGGTGCACAAAGGTTGAGATTGTGCCTGCATCTAGTAAACAATGGTAGTGGAAGGGGCTTGGTGAATATATCAGCTAGCTGATCCTTGGATGAGATGAATCGTATTTGAAGCAACTTCTGAGCAACTCGTTCACGGACAAAATGGAAATCAACCTCAATGTGCTTGGTACGAGCATGAAAAACTGGGTTGGAAGAGAGAAACGTTGCTCCAATATTATCACACCAAAGTATAGGTGGACACCTCTGTGATACTCCAAGTTCACCAAGAAGAGCTTGCACCCAAATAAGTTCAGCAGTAGCATTAGCAAGTGACTTGTATTCAGACTCTGTGCTGGAGCGAGAAACTGTAGCCTGTTTTCTAGCACTCCACGCAACTAAGTTACCACCATAGAAGATGGCAAAACCCCCGTGGATCGCCGGTCATCAGGATTGCCAGCCCAATCCGCATCTGAAAATGCAGAGAGAAGATCTGGATCGGTGGTAGAGGGCCGAAGGAGCAGACCATGAGATAATGTGCCCTGGACATAACGTAAGATGCGCTTGACTGCTGACCAATGAATACACCGAGGAGCATGAAGATATTGACACACCTTATTCACCGCAAAGGACAAATCTGGTCGTGTCATGGTAAGATACTGAAGACCCCCAACAATACTGCGGTAGCGAGTGGAATCCTCAAGAGACAGGAGAACGCCATCTGTGGCAGACAACTTATCAGAAGAAGCCATTGGTGTAGTAACAGGAGTGCATTTGAGTAACCTAGCACGCTGCAATAACTCAGACGCATACTTGCGTTGGCTCATAAGAGATCACCACGACCCTGTGTATGTACCTCAATACCAAGAAAATAGTGTAGAGGGCCAAGATCCTTAAGAGCAAATGATTGACCAAGCTGATGAATAAGGCGATCAACAGCAGTAGTAGAAGAGCTCACCACAATGATGTCATCCACATAAACAAGAAGATACAGAGTGACATCTGGACGTCGCAGTATAACAATGATGTATCAGCGGTAGACGCAGTAAAACCAAGACCAGTAAGAACAGAACTCAGTCGAGCATGCCAAGCACGAGGAGCTTGTTTTAATCCATAAAGGGCTTTATCAAGTCGACAGAGATGTCGAGAAAAATTAGGGTCCTCAAATCCAGGTGGTTGTCGCATAAATACCTCCTCCTCAAGAACCCCGTTAAAAAGGCATTCTGTATGTCTAACTGGCGAAGGTGCCAACCATGAGTGATCGCCATAGACAATAACAGACGAATGGTAGTTGGTTTGACAACAGGGCTAAAAGTATCCTCGTAGTCAAGACCATACCTTTGCTTGAACCCCTTTGCTACCAGACGTGCTTTGTATCGCTCAATAGATCCATCAGCCTTCTTTTTAATTTTGAATACCCATTTGCAATCAATAATGTTCACTCCGGGACGGGATGGAACTAAACGCCACGTCTTGTTCTGTTCAAGAGCAGTAAACTCACTTTCCATTGCAGTACGCCAGTGCGGGGAAGTGAGAGCTGTCCGAAAATCAGTGGGTTCTGTATGCAGAAAATCCGTATCTGTACGAGTAGCATTCCAGGCTATTGTACCATCTGTCCACTTTCGAGGATGGCGGATGCCACGTTGCAGCCTGGTCGTCACGCCAGGCTGAGCAGGTTCCTGTTGAGAGGAAATCGGCGACGAATCCGACACAACGTCAGTAGTGGAGGAAGCAGACCCAGGCGAATGGCTGCTGTTGGACCGGTCGGGGAAGCATGGCCAGCCGGTGAATTTGGACCAGTGGAACCAGGCGGCGTAGCTGGGCCATCTGTGGCCGAGATGCATGCTGGCCATCAGCGCCATGCATGTGATCAGTACGAGATGCATGCTGGCCACCAGCGCCATGCATGTGATCAACGTTCTCAGCTTCAGTATGATCGACGTGAGAGGAGCCGGACAGCGTCGAGTAGCTCAAGACGAACACCACGTCCCAAACCTGCACCATGGTTAGCCAAAAGCGACGGAGTATATGCAGCATCAACAAATTGGTCAGAATGTAAAATTGAGGTGGATGATAGTGGTGGTGTGGAAGGAGGCGAGAGTTGAGAGAAAGGAAAAACAGTCTCGTCAAACACCACGTCACGAGAAATGTAGACTCTATTGGTAGGTATGTGTAGACATTTGTATCCTTTGTGAAGAGAACTGTATCCCAAGAAAACACATTGTTTGGAGCGAAACTCAAGTTTGCGATTATTGTAGGGACGTAAATGTGGCCAACAGGCACAACCAAACACCTTAAAAAAAGTGTAGTCAGGGGTTTCACCTAGAAGACGCTCAAGAGGTGTTTGCATATGAATAACACGACTAGGAAGACGATTAATGAGAAAACAAGCGGTGGAAAAAGCATCACTCCAAAAATGAAAGGGAACAGAAGCATGCGCGAGTAGAGTTAAGCCAGTCTCGACAATATGGCGGTGTTTACGTTCAGCAGTGCCGTTTTGTTGATGAGTATGAGGACAGGATACACGATGTGAAATACCAATGTCCGAAAAGAATTTGTTTAACCGATGATATTCGCCACCCCAATCGCTTTGAACATGTATAATTTTCTTATTTAGGAGACGTTCAACATGTTGTTGAAATTGAAGGAAAATTTGGAACACATCAGATTTATGTTTAAGAAGGTAAAGCCATGTAAAACGACTATAATCATCAATAAAACTAACATAATACTGGTGTCCACTAAGGGTGTGTTCGGTTGTGGAACGGCAGGGAATGGAATGGAACCATTCCATTCCACGGTCACGGAACCGTTCCATCCCTGCGTTCGGTTCGGGCAAAAAAATGTCACGGAACCGTTCCATCCCTGCGTTCGGTTTTGGAACGGGGAAGAATGGAATGGAATGGGATGAGAATGGAATTACTCCTAAACTCGATTAATTATTCCTAAACACGATTAATTATTCCTAAACTTGATTAATTATTCCTAATCTTGATTAATTATTCCTAATCATGATTAATTATTTTTAATCTTGATTAATTATTCCTAATCTTTGATTAATTAGTGCTAAACTTGATTAATTAGTGCTAAACTTGATTAATTAGAGAGACGCACTGTGCAATTCCACCCCGTCCGGCCGAATCGGCCGGACCGGTCGGTTCCGCATATTGGAGGAATATTCCCTCCAGTGGAACCAGTGCATTCCGTTCCATCCCGGAACCGAACACAAGAATCGTCCCGAGGAACGGAACCGTTCCATTCCATTCCCTGGGATTCCAGAACCGAACACACCCTAACAGAAGTTTGGGCACGACCCCATACATCAGAATATATAATCTCAAGAGGTGCAGTTGTGACACGAGTTGACAAAGAGAATGGTAACTGATGACTCTTGCCTTGCTGACAGGCATCACAAACTACAACTTTATTAACTGAAACTGATGGAAGCTCATGACGATGTAAAATATGCTGAACAATTGGATTGGCTGGATGACCTAAACGTGAGTGCCATTGGTCACGTGACACCTTAACACTGCTGAAAACTTGCTTCACCGATGACACATCAAGATTATAGAGACCTTCACGACATCCCCCTCTAAGAAGAACCTCCCTCGTATCCCGGTCCTTAACAAGAAAATACCAAGGGTGAAATTCAAAGAAAACATTATTATCATGAGTAAATTTTTTCACCGAGAGAAGATTACGAGTAACGGAGGGAACGTGAAGAATATTTTTGAGATGTAAATTGTGTGCGGATGTAGGAATTATAGACTGACCAATATGTGTAATGCGCATACCTGATCCATTAGCTGACTTGACTTGATCTTTGCCATGATATTCCTCTCTCATGGTAATTTGGTTGAGGTCGTTGGTGAGGTGGTCCGTTGCCCCAGTATCGGCATACCAGCGAGGATCAACTGGATAGGATGATGTAGTGCCGCTGGTTGTAGTTGTGAAGGCAGCAAGTTGGCGTTCCATGTTCCGGCCGTCATTGCCAGCTCCAAGATATTTCTGATCATAACGCTTGAAGCAACAAGAGGCCACATGACCAACTTTAGTACATATCTGGCATATGGGACGGTTACCACCTGAACCTGCACCGGGACCTCCAGTATTCCCTGTCGGACGGCCGGAAACACCTGAACCTCGGTTGTTGTTGGATGGAGTAGAGCTCGGGTAAGTGTTTTGCTGTTCAGACCGGTACTGAGGCTGAAACTGCGGACGGCTACCACCAGGACGAGCACTGTAGTTCGCCATCAGCTGTACGTTTGCGCTGAGTTCAGTACGGCGCGCCTCTATCCGCTGTTCAGTCGCCAGAAGTTGGGCATACACATCTCGAACCGGCATGGGATCAGAGAGGGATCGGGCGGAGACAAGCTGAACCAAAGAATCATAGTCACCGTCAAGGCCTTGGCACAGATAGCCAGTGAACTCTTCCGGACGCAAAGGCTGTCCGATGGATGCAAGTGTATCAGCCATAGCCTTGACTTTGTTGAAGAAAACGGCCGCCGAGGCGTCCAGCTTCTTGGCCTGATTGAGCTCGCCACGGATTTGCATGGCGCGGGCTGTAGACTGCGAGGCGAAGCTGCCCGCTAGGGTTTCCCAGGCTTCACGAGACGTGCTGACCATCGTCATCATCCCGAGTACACTCTCGGAGAGGGAACAGACAATGGCGGTGAGGATGGCCTGGTCTTGCTGGTGCCAGGCGGATAACTTGGGATTGGGAACGGTACCGCCGCCGGCTTCCTTGGCAGGAGTAGTGGCCGACGGACATGGTAGGGAGCCATCGACGAACCCGAACAGCAGATTGCTCCGTAAGATTGGAACAACTTGGGTACGCCAGTAGAGGTAATTCTCGCTGGTAAGTGTGATCCTAATCTGGTTCGTCAGATTGATCGGTGAATCTGGTATCACGGAGACCATGGCGCCAGCAGACATGACGCCGGCGGTGATGGAGGTCTGCGAAGAGACTGCCGAGGACGACTGCGAGAAGAGCGACGCTGAGGTCATTGATGCGGAAGCAGGACGGCGAGCGGCGCTAGATCGATCGATCTAGGTTTAGAGCGCCGCCGGCTCTGATACCATGAAAGCGTATATGGGTAGGGTAGTGCACGGTACCAACCTGGTCCGGCCTGGTATGTATTTATATTAGTATATGGAGTTACATGAGTCGGTATACAAGTCCTAGTCTAGTACGGTTCAGGTTTATACATATACCTAAACACACGTACATACAAGAGTTAGTATTAGATATGTTACATAGTTTATCATGGACTGCGCACACCATGTCCAGCTATGGAACAGTTTCTGTCGAGTTGTTCATCGACAAGGAGAAAAAGGTTCTGTTTGCAGAATCTGACAAGGACTTCGTCGACATCCTCTTCAGCTTCCTCACGTTGCCTCTTGGCACCATCGTGCGTCGCCTCGGTAGGCAGTCTCAGATTGGGTGCCTTTATGAGTTGTACAAGAGCGTAGAGAGTCTCAACGAAGATCACTAGTAGAAAAAGGACTTTTGGTCCGGAGTACTGTTTTGCCATTAGCCCGGTTCAGGCAAAAACCGGGACCAGTGCCTGGCACTGGTCCCGGTTCGAGCTGCCAGGGCCCCGTGGGGCAATGGTCCCGGTTCGGTTGGGGGCATTGGTCCCGGTTCATGCCAAGAACCGGGACCAAAGCTCCAGAGCCGGACCACGTGGCATGCCGCGGAGCTTTGGTCCGGTTCGTGCCAAGAACCGGGACCAATACCCTCCCCTGCCTATATATTGTTGCCCCCACCCCCCTCTCTCCTCTGTTTTTTTTTCCTGGATTGGTGGGAAGTGGGGGTGCTAGTTTTTTTTCTCTTTGCCACGCACAAGATGTGTTCGATGAAATGCCCGACCCGCACCGAGGTTAGCAACTTTATCCTTTTCGTCTGTAATTGATACAGAAATATTGCACGTGTCGATGTACGGTGGTCATTTCACTATTCAAGATGTTATTGTAATGGTATTTGATAAACTTAATTATATATATGATGCAGATGGATGCACGGATGCGATGGATGTACGGCGAACGACGCAGTTCCGAGTTTATTGCAGGCCTGCATAAATTTCTCGATGTGGCTGAGGCAAACAAAGTGAATAATTTTATGCCTTGTCCATGTGAGAAGTGTCGGAACGTCAGGGAGTACTCTGACCCGAGAACCATTCAAGACCACGTGATTCGGAAAGGTTTCATGCCCAGCTATAATTGTTGGACCAAGCACGGAGAAAGAGGGGTTACGATGGAAGACAATGAAGAAGAGGAGGATGATGACAACTATCCTATGTTCCAGAGGAATGCGGTGATACTGTTATGGAAGACGTTGAAGAAGAAAGAGGTGAACATCGGGCATCAGATGAGCCCGCTGATGGTCTTGGTGGGGTCATTTCTGATGCAAAGCGGGAATGCGATACAGAAAAGGAGAAGCTAAAGTTGGAGGCCATGCTTGAGGATCACAAAAAGTTGCTGTACCCAAACTGCGAAGATGGCAGCACAAAGCTCGGTACCACACTGGAACTGCTGAAATGGAAGGCAGAGACTGGTTGTTTGACAAGGGATTTGAGAAGTTACTGAAAATAATGAAGCCGAAGCTTCCAAAGGATAACGAATTGCCCGAGACTACATACGAAGCAAAGAAGGCTATCTGCCCTCTAGGATTAGATGTGCAGAAGATACATGCATGCATTAATGACTGCATCCTGTACCGCGGTGAGTACGAGAACATGGATAAATGCCCGGTATGCAATGCACTGCGGTACAAGATAAGACAAGATGACCTGGTGATGTTGAGGGCGATGACGAGCCCCCCCGGAAGAGGGTTCCTGCTAAGGTGATGTGGTATGCTCCTATAATACCACGGTTGAAACGTCTGTTCAGAAACAAAGAGCATGCCAGGTTGTTGCGATGGCACAAAGAAGAGCGTAAGAAAGACGGGAAGTTGAGACACCCGCCGATGGGTCCCAGTGGAGAAAAATCGACAGAGAGTTCCCGACATTTTCAGATGACGCAAGGAACTTAAGATTTGGTCTAAGTACAGATGGCTTTAATCCTTTTGGGGAGCAGAGCTCCAGTCATAGCACTTGGCCCGTGACTCTATGTATCTACAACCTTCCTCCTTGGTTGTGCATGAAGCGGAAGTTCATTATGATGCCAGTGCTCATCCAAGGCCCGAAGCAACCCGGCAACGACATTGATGTGTACCTACGGCCATTAGTTGATGAACTTTTGCAGTTGTGGTCCGAACCAGGTGTACGTGTGTGGGATGAGCACAAACAACAGGAATTTGACCTACGAGCGTTGCTGTTCGTAACCATCAATGATTGGCCTGCTCTTAGTAACATTTCAGGACAGTCAAACAAGGGATACAATGCATGCACGCACTGTTTAGATAAGACTGAAAGTATACATTTGGGAAACAAGAATGTGTACCTGGGCATCGTCGATTTCTTCCGAACGGTCATGCCGTAAGAAAGCCCGGCAAGCATTTCAACGGTGAGGCAGATTGCCGGAAGAAGCCTAACCTCCCTGATGGTGATGTTATATATGACATGGTCAAGGATTTAGAAGTAATCTTTGGAAAGGGTCCTGGCAGTCTATCTGTTCCGAATGACGCTGACAACCACGTACCCATATGGAAGAAGTGCTCTATATTCTGGGAGCTACCCTATTGGAAAGTCCTAGAGGTCCGGTCTTCAATCGACGTGATGCACGTGACGAAGAATCTTTGCGTGAACCTGCTAGGCTTCCTGGGCGTGTATGGGAAGACAAAAGATACACCGGAAGCACGGGCAGACCAGCAACGTATGAAAGACCCATACAACAAGCAGACGGATAAAGGGCGTAAATACTTAAGCAGATACGCTCTTACCAAAGCAGAGAAGGAAATCTTTTTTGAATGCCTGAGCAGTATCAAGGTCCCGGCTGGCTTCTCGTCAAATATAAAGGGAATAATAAATATGGCAAAGAAAAAATTCCAGAACCTGAAGTCTCATGATTGCCACGTGATTATGACGCAGTTGCTTCCGGTTGCATTGAGGGGGCTTCTTCCGGAAAATGTTCGAGTACCCATTGTGAAGCTATGTGCATTCCTCAATGCAATATCTCAGAAGGTCATCGATCCAGTAACTCTACCAAGTTTACAGAAGGCTGTGGTCCAATGTCTTGTCAGCTTCGAGTTGGTGTTCCCCCCATCATTCTTCAATATTGTCGCCGACGGGGTAAACCCTAATCCACCATTCCTAGCCACGAACGCATCGTCTCCACGAGATGGATCCGCCACGCCCGCCGCAGCGCCTTCTGGACGAGGTCGAGCGTGCTCGGCAGAGCGCGCTTGGGCGCAACCGCGGGAGTCTATCCCGCCGTATGCCCACGAGCCCGGCGTGGAGAGGAATGCCCAGCTACCGGCCTCCTGCTCCACCAGGTGCCGCCGCACCTCCACCTGGCGCCGCTGCACCTCCACCAGGCGCCGCCGCTCCTCCCGCGGAGGAGGAGGAGGACGACGACTTCGACTGGAGCGACGACGGGGAAGAAGGTTGTGGGTTGCAGATACAGGAGGCCATGGAAGCCTCCTTCCAGTCTGTCCGCGACTACCCTGTCCAGCGAGCCAAGACTTCCTACCAGCTCAAGGCGAAGGAGGCTTCCGATCTGGATTGGGCGCTGAAAGACTCATCCTCCATGGATCTTGCCCTCCGCCGCAAACGTGCGCGCGAGAACCGGGCGGCCGCCCACGGGGCTGGCTCCTCCCGCCGTTCCCCCTAATCCTACGGCCTTCGAGCCAGCAAGTCCGTTTATGTAGAATAATGTTCGTGATGTTGGATCAGGGGTGTGTTTCTTTCAAGCGCTTGTGAGACGTTGTATCATGTGTAATAATGTATTAAACCTTTTATGTAATGCATTAAGATAAATGAATTAATAATTTTTATCTGCTTTCTTCTGCATTTTACAACACCAAACATTCATCTTACAAATATAGGTTTTCTGAAATTGTTCTGCATTTACTTCTGCTTGCCATGGGATTTTACAACACCAAAAATAGAATTAACTGAATTAATAATTATTATTACTTAATCATAAATCTTACTTAATCAATTTTTATCGATTTATACGTATTATTAGTCGAGTTTCGACTTACGGATTTAATCATGTTGAAAGTTTTGTCAATTCAAAATATGCAATAAAGTTAATGCATTTTTAATTGAAAATGGCAAAATGGTTAATAGTTTGTATAGTTAGAATAATTATTTTAGAAAACAGAAAATGGTTTTGGATTATTTATTCAAATTTAAAAACTTTTCATGTTGAAAGTCTTTTCAGATTCAAAACCATTTGAAATTCATATCCAAACACCTAAATAAGAAAAAAAAAGGCGGGAACAAAATTTCAGAACTGAAAAGTTCGAAATAATTTTGAAAAAGGACTCTTTGGTCCCGGTTTCTACCAAGAACCGGGACCAATGAGTCCGTGGATCCCGCGGCATTAACTGCCCACTCTTTGGTCCCGGTTGGTGGAAAGAACCGGGACCAAAGGGTCATTGGTCCCGGTTCTTGCCAGCAACCGGGACCAATGAGTCCTAGTATAACTGCTCGCGCCCTCTCTTCTTCCCCATTCAGGCAAAATCGACTAAGGACCGGAAGGCGCGACGCAGAGCGAAACGACGCCGGCAGGCTGCCCGACCTCCACGCCGCGCCCCACGCCGCGCCCCGCCGCCGCCGTCGACGTCCGCCGCGCCCTGGACGGCCGCGCCACCTCCTCCACACGCGCCACCTCTCCTCCACGGCCGCGCCCCCGCTCGCGCCCTCCACGGCCGCCCCCACGCCGTCGACGCTGCCCCCGACGCCGCGCCGCCCCAACACCGTCGACGCCTCTCGCGCCCCGACGCCGGCCGCACGCCCACACCCCTGCCCTGCCCTGACGCCGCCTCGCCGTCCCTGCCGATCGATCCCCGGCCGCCGTCGCCGCTACGTACGTACTGTACACGTCCAAATGTTGGCAAAATTCGTCCAAATGTTGGCAAGATTTTTTTTTTGTACAATGTATATTTGTTGTTCACCAAAATGTTAGCCAATTTACAGTTTTAGTGTGATGTATATTTGTTGTTCACCAAAATGTTAGCCAATTTACAGTTTTTTTTGTACAATATATATATTAGATTAAAATTGTAGGTTACAATTTTAGTGTGATGTATATAGTGAATTACTTGCTGCATTCTACTAGGTTAGAAGTAATTAGATTAAAATTGTAGCAATTGTGATGTATATAGAAATTGTTAGGTTAGAAGTAATATATTAGATTAAAATTGTAGGTTACAATTTTAGTGTGATGTATATAGTGAATTACTTGCTGCATTAGGGAAAACATTTAGGATTTTTTGTGATGTAAAATTGTGTTAGGAATTGTTAGTACTGTGTTAGGAGTTTACGGGTTTACGATACGAGTTTACGAGTTTACGGGTTTACGATACGAGTTAACGAGTTTACGGGTTTACGATACGAGTTAACGAGTTTACGGGTTTACGATACGAGTTAACGAGTTTACGGGTTTACGATACGAGTTTACGAGTTTACGGGTTTACGATACGAGTTTACGGGTTTACGATACGAGTTTACGGGTTTACGGGTTTACGATACGAGTTTACGGGTTTACGATACGAGTTTACGGGTTTACGATACGAGTTTACGGGTTTACGATACGAGTTTACGAGTTTACGGGTTTACGATACGGCAGCATATGAAGTTTCTAATTTGTTCTTGCAAATGAGATGATATTGTAGATGTATCTTGACATATGGAACAAGTTACCCAACTAAAGTTTTGTGCATTGTTCTTAATTTGCAGAAACTATGGAACGAGACGAAGATCAGGAAAATATCCTCCAGGATATAATCCGCGGGCCGGAAGATATTGTCGATGTCACCACGGAGTTTTTGAACAACTCCGGTGAGGGAGATGAGTCTCTCAACCGAAGAGACGGCTCCGGTGAGGTAGAACCCGACGGCCGGGGTGAGGGAGAAGTCAGCGAGGGAGAAGCCGACGAGGGAGAAGCCGAAGGCTCCGGTGGAACATTAAATGTTGCAAACTCCGGCGAGGTGCATATACATATATTAATGAAGCCGAAGATTGTATTAATTTAGCCTCTGATGTCTATATACATATATTAACGCTCTTTCTTCTTTTAGCCCTCCGGATCGAGCAAATCTTCTGTAAGGACAAAACGAGGCCCAGCCAAAAAGTTGGGCGACCAAGAAAGGTACACGATCGAAAGAGTCGCCGAAGACGGCACACCGACTGCTCCCCCTGGTGTTAAAAATAAAATGGTAAAGCAATGCGGAGTTCTTGTTAGGGACTTCATCCCGATCACCGTTCGAGAATGGCATCGGCCAAGGGAGAAAGGACAGCTATATGTCAGCGATGAGGGCAAAGAAAGACTTTGGAGAAAGCTCATGGTTAATTTCACCCTGCCGGCGCCAGAGGTGGATTCAGATGAGGAGGATCCAGATGAGGCAGAAAAGATAGCCCGGAAAATCATGGAGCAAAAAGTCAAGGACTGGGCACTTAGGAAGATGGCCGAGCTATTCAAGAACTGGAAGAAAAGATTGAACAAACTGTTTGTCAAGAAAAATAAGACTCCAGACTTCGATAAAGGGTATGAGAAGATAAAGGACTACTGGGAAGAATTTGTGGCGTACAAGAAATCAGAGGAAGCTCTGGAAAAGTCTGCAAAAAATGCGGCAAATGCTGCTCTAAAGATGTACCACCATACTATGGGGCCTGGTGGCTACGCTGGTAGCATGCCTAAGTGGGAGAAACTTGAGGCGGACCTGCTGGCTAATGGGATCACTCCAGAGCCACTCAAGTGGATCGAACGGGCAAGAAATTGGTTTTACGGGCATGGGGGCACGTTGGACGCAGAAGGGAAGTGCATATATAACAGAAGACACAAAGATAATCCCCTACTACCCATCCAAGAAATTAGAAAAGCAGTAAAGGATGTTGAAGAGGGACGGTTCATTCCCGATAGAGAGGATGACGAGCTCACACGCGCCCTTGGGAATAAGGAACACGACGGACGGTTACGAGGCGTACCTGGCTCCAAGCCCAAGACAATTGCGATTCCCGAGCACAGGAAGAAATTTCCTGATAGAAGCCATCAGAGGAGAAAGGAAAAGGAGGCAATGGAAGCACGCGCTGCTGCAGACCGGCTGCGTAATATAGAAGAAGAATTAAAGCTGCAGAAGGAACAAATTGCCGTGTTTAGAAGCTGCATGCGATGGTACCGGTGTCCCATCGAATCGGAAAAGCAGCGTGGCTTCCACGGAGCTCCAGGATGGTAATGATGATGCAGTGGCTCCACTTCGTCGCTACCCAGTGGATGATATCATGGAGAGCACACCTTGTGAGATGCATGTGAAAGTTTTTAACTTAACCTTTAAGGTGGCGGTCGGCTATGTCGTACCAATTGGACCTAATCCAACTTACCATTTCTCTCCGGTTCCAAATGGCTACGCTGTTGTCGCGGTGGATGAAGTGATGAAAGATTATGAGGAGCTGAAGCTGCAACACCCTGCAGGTGAAGATGGGGAGGTGCTTGAACTTGGAGAAGCCAAGAAAGCGACCATTCTATGGCCAAAGGAATTCATCGTGCTTCCGAACTGGCAGCCAAGGCCATCGACTCCTCACCAGTCTCCAGCGCAACAGTCCTCTTCACCGCCTCACCAGTCTCCAGCGCAACAGTCCTCTTCACCGCCTCACCAGTCTCCAGCGCAGCCGTCTCCGCCGCCGCGTCAGCCGTCTCCGCCGCCGCGTCAGCCGTTTCCGCCCACCGCTCGTACTATGAGGGGTAAGCGATCACCGAAACGTAAAAGGTCGCCCCTCCCAACAGTACCTCATAAGAATCTTCCCATTAGACCTTATGACAGGACTGTAGCGGAAAACGCCGCGGAGGTGGCTGCCTACAATAAGGCTTTTTTTGCACCAAAAAAGCCCGAGCAGAAGCCGGTATATGATGCAAAAACCAAAAAGTGGAGAAAGTCCTTCCTTGAGCAGCCATCCCAGATATCGATGAATCTGCCATCTGACTATGGTCGTGAACTAGCACGTGCCCAGTCTGAGCAGAACAAGGAAGAAGTGCAAAAAGCGGGAAACAAATTGCCCAGTCTGAGCAGAACAAGGGAAGAAGTGCAAAAAGCGGGAAACAAATTGCCCAGCTCGGACAGCAGAAAAATCAATCGGTCCCCCGCTCATAGTGTGTTCCGATGCCGACAAGGACTTCAGAGACGCTATGGATAAGGACCTGGAATTATTGGACCCCAGAGCCATGGCTGCTGCTAAAGAACTTGGTGTCACTGTATCGCAGGCCAAGGAACAGGCTACCGCCTTGGGTATGAGCCTTGGTCAACTTTTAGGCTATGAATCTGCGCCAATGTTAGAGATGGCACGGAAATATGTCCAAGGGGAGCCTATGGTCAGTAATGAGGAGCTCGCGCGTCTATCAACACATATGCGAAATTTGCATAACTGGTACATGGTGCACACATCAAAGAAGGACGCGAAAGATTGGTTTCCGGTGGACGTTAGAGTGGAGCATTTCTTCAAACGTTACGTTATACAGGTTCAACTGACTGAACTGTTCCAGTTATTCCAAAAGCGCGCCCTCGACAAATCTATCCTCTCTTGCTATTGTCTGTAAGTGATTTATTTTCGTAATTAAGTCTCTAGCTCAGCTCGTTCATTGCCTGTATTATATTATCCTGACTATATATATATATATCCTTTTGTACGCTATTATGCAGAATGAAGATGATGGAATGCAAAAGAACTAAAGTTTTTGAGGTCGGGTTCGTTGACCCGTATATCGTGAATTCATATACCTTAGTCAATCACCCCAAAGACGTGGAGCATGACCTGACCACCTTTTTAACCATGCAACATTTCTGTACGGAAATACTATTTCCTTACAACTTCAAGTGAGTGTTTTTGTCTTGTACATATTTTTATTTGGCTTTCTCGATGTTAAGTGTAATTAATGAGCTATGCATGTCTGCTTTATGTAAACGTCCGCAGGTTCCACTGGATTCTGCTAAGCATTCAACCTGACAAGTCCACAGTTGAAGTCCACGACTCATTAAGTTGGGACCAAGACATGTGGTCCGACATGAAAGAAATGCTCAACAAGTAATTTCAATCATTATCGCATTATATCGCCCTCTTTCGTTCGTTCCCTTATGTCAAGTAATTAATAACTCCTTTGTTCATTTTCTTTGCCAAAGCAGGTGTTGGACACATTTCAAACAGAAGGTACAAGGTCCATTCAAAGATGAGCTAACTTATAAATCGGTGACATGTCCGCAGCAGCCACCGGGGAGTAATTTATGTGGATTCTACGTTTGCGAGTTCATTCGCGAGTTGACCACTGAGCGGAGAACAACTAATTTGAGCGACCTGCGGGAGACGCTCGAACCAAAACTGCGCGTAGGAGCAATTCAAGAGGAATTGGCGGGATTTCTGCTTAGGGAGGCCATCGATGAAAAGGGAGAACATTATGCTTCGGACGATGAACTAAATATGCCTTGATGGCTTGATCTATCTCCATGTAATTAAATAGTTGTATTCTCGCAAGAGATCGAATATTAATTATATATGCATCAACGTGTACTGTGTATATAGTAGAGCGTATAATATGCGTACGGAAACGATGGAGAGCTCGTCGGCGATGCGAAGAAGGGGGAGACGACGGAGGCACCGGCGAGAGGGAGAGGGGGCACCGGCGATAGCGAGAGGGGGCACCGGCGAGAAGGAGAGGGGGCACCGGCGAGAGGGGGCACCGGCGAGAGGGAGAGGGGGCACCGGCGATAGGGGGCACCGGCGAGAGGGAGAGGGGGCACCGGCGAGAGGGGGCACCGGCGAGATCGAATCCTAAACCCTAAATACCAAAAAAAAAAGCACTCATTGGTCCCGGTTCTTAATACGAACCGGGACCAATGAGTCTCCCCCCACGAGCAGCCAGACCAGGCCACGTGGACAACCATTGGTCCCGGTTCGTGGCCCAACCGGGACCAGCATTGGTCCCGATTGGCCAGTCCCGGTTGGGCAACCGGGACTGAAGGCCCAACCGAACCGGGACCATAGGCCCATTTTCTACTAGTGGATCACTTCCAAACCAAGGCTTGCAAAACCATGCTTCTTAGTCCTGTCAATGCTGCTGCGCTTCACTGCGATCGGCTTAAGATCCAAATTGACGATGACAATTCTAGAAGATTTTACTTCTGCTATGCCAATTGTAGGACGATGACCCCGGTCAAGGTTAATCGTTGCAACTGTGGCAGCGGGGCAAGTTCTTGGGAATGTCCACAGAACGTTTTGTTACTGTTGAAGGCAATGATGACGGGGTTTTTGTAAAAAGTGGTACGAAGTTCATCGTCACTGATGATCTCCAAGTGACTCCTGCTTCTACAACTCTTGTGTTTTCCCTGCTCGATAGGTTTGGGCTACAAGAGCAAGCCAAGATTGACAAGAAGATTTTTCAACTCAATGCCAGCAAGGTTTGTATCTATAACTGTATTTCAGTTTTTTAATCGTTTCTGTATATTTCAACAAGTCGCCAATCATACTATTTTTTTCTTCGAGATTTTTTGCCTTGATCTTTTCCTTCCGATTCAAAGGAGCCACACGGTCCAAATTCCGTCTGATACATTTTTCTCAGAAATTAGACTATATTTGCTGACCACAACCATGTTAAATGTCACTTCCGCTTCGGTCCTCCCCCCTTGGACACAAAGATGGCTGAGATTGCACGATAACCCTTCGCGCTAAACGTATAATACATTTAGTATAACCGGCACGAGCCGAGCCCAGAAAATATTGAGCCTACGATCGCGAGACGGAAAGGAAATGTTGAGCCTGAACTGAGCACTCAGCACAGGGAGCAGAGCCAGTGGTCTACGATTAGGTTTGTGATAGGAATTGGATCCTATTCAATATAATAAGATCAGCCGACCTTAACTGACGGAAAACAAATTTCAGACGGCACGCGACGACGGTCACGACCAGGAACGAGCTGGTGCGGTCATGCGGTGTCCTACCTACACACAGAACCACCGTTCTTTGACTTTGTAATTAAGCACCAAATCACTTGAAATTAATTTTAAAAAATTAACAACATGAAATTAACCTATAGATTCTCCGCAAAAAAAAAAACCTATAGATGAACCCATGTTTATGAAAAATTTGATAATTATAACGAGTGATTTTTTTTGACCTCCCTAAAATAACTCATTATCTTTTTTTACACCTAAAATGGAGCCTCATTTGCGCAAGATTCGCTGCACGTATAGAACATGTGGACCTACATGCAACTCTCCTTTGACACCAAAACATTTAGCACATATAGACTCACATGCACCACTCTAATAACCATATCTTACCACCTTTAAAACATGTGGACCACATGCAACTCACCTAGCCATTTCAACCCCAACACATTTAGCATATGTGGACCCGCATGAAACACTCTCATAGCCATATCTTACCACACATATCTTACCACCTTTGGGACATGTGGACCCACATGCAACACTCATAGCCATATCTAACCACCTTTGTGACATGTGGATCCACATGTAACACTTTTATCTATGTTATATGTTGTAGGACCCACATGATAGTTCTAGGTCAAGTTGTCTAGTATCGATGCATATGGTTACAAATGTCTAGTAGGTAACATAGGTATGTATCTAACACCTCTGCGACATTTCGACCCATATGCAACACTCCTCCATTTTGACCCATCACATCTAAAACATGTGGATCCATATGAAACACTCTCATAGCTATATCTTACCATTTTTGGAACATATGGATCCACATGCAACACTCATAACCATGTTGTATGTTGTAGGATCCACATGATAGTTCTATGATAGTTCTAGTTCAAATTGTCTAGTGCTGGTGCATGTGATTCCAAATGTTTTGTAGGTCATATAGGTACGTATATATCTCCTTTGGGAAACACACATGCAACACTTTCATAACCATATCTTACTACCTTTGGTACATATGGACCCACATGCAACACTCATAGCCATATCTAACCACCTTTGGGACAGGTGAATCAACATGCAACACTCTTACCTATGTTGTATGTTGTAGGACCCACATGATAGTTCTAGCTCAAGTTGTCCAGTGTTAGTGCATGTGGTTCCAAATCTCTAGTAGGTCATATAGGTATGTATCTAGCACCTTTGGGACATTTGGACCCACATGCAACACCCCTACGCATCTTGACCCCATCACATTTAGGACATATGGACTCATATGAAACACTCTCATAGCCATATCTTACCACCACCTTTGGGATATGTAGACCCACATGGAACACTCCTAACTATGGTGTATGTTGTAGGAGCCACATGATAGTTCTAGTTTAAACTGTCTAGTGTCGGTGCATGTGATTCCAAATGTCTTGTAGGTAGGTCATATAGGTACGTATCTACCTCCTTTGGGACATGTGGACCCACATGCAACACCCTTATCCATCTTGATCCCAACACATTTAATACATGTGGACCCACATGAAACACTCTCATAGCCATATCTTAAAACCTCTTGGATATATGTGGACCCACATGCAACACTCATAGCTATGTTTTATGTAGTAGGACCCACGTGATAGTTCTAAGTCAATATGTCTAGTGCCGGTGCATGTGATTATAAATGTTTAGTAGTAAGTCATATGTATCTACAACCTTTTGGACATGTGGACCCACATGCAACACCTCTAGCCATCTTCATATCAACACATATAGGACATGTGGGCCCACATGCTACACTCTCATGGCCATATCTTACTACCTTTGGGACATGTGGACCCACATGCAACACTCATAGCCATATCTAACCACCTTTGGGACATGTGGATCCACATGTAGCACTCCTACCTATGTTGTATGTTGTATGACCCACATGATAGTTCTAGCTCAAATTGTCTAGTGTTAGTGCATGTGGTTCCAAATCTCTATTAGGTCATATAGGTATGTAACCACCACCTTTGGGACATTTGGACCCACATGCAACACCCCTATCCATCGTGACCCTATCACATCTAGGACATATGGACCCATATGAAACATTCTCAAATCCATATCTTACAACCAACTTTGGGACATGTAGACCCACATGCAACACTCCTAACTATGTTGTATGTTGTACGAGCCACATGATAGTTCTAGTTTAACCTGTCTAATTCTGGTGCATGTGATTCCAAATGTCTTGTAGGTAGGTCATATAGGTATATATCTACCTTCTTTGGGACACGTGGACCCACATGCAACACCCTTACGCATCTTGATCCCAGCATATCTAGTACATGTGGACCCACATGAAACACTCTCATAGCCATATTTTAAAACCTCTGGGATATGTGGACCTTCATGCAACACTCCTAGCTATGTTTTATGTGGTAGGACCCACGTGATAGTTCTAGGTTAAACTGTCTAGTGCCGGTGCATGTGATTACAAATGTTTAGTAGTAGTAGGTCATATGTATCTACAACCTTTTGGACATGTGGATCCACATGCAACACCTCTAGCCATCTTCACACTAACACATTTAGAACATGTGGGCCCACATGCAACACTCTCATAACCATATCTTAAAACCTCTGGGATATGTGGACCCACATGCAACACTCCTAACTATGTTTTATGCTGTAGGACCCACATGATAGTTCTAGCTCAAATTGTCTAGTGTTAGTGCATGTAGTTCCAAATCTCTAGTAGGTCATATAGATATGTATCTATCACCTTTGGGATATTTGGACCCACATGCAACACCACTAGGCGACCCCATCACATCTAGAACATATGGACCCATATGAAACACTCTCATAGCCATATCTTACAACCACCTTTGGGACATGTAGACCCACATGCAACACTCATAACTATGTTGTATGTTTTAGGAGCCACATGATAGTTCTAGTTTAATCTGTCTAGTGCTGGTGTATGTGATTCCAAATGTCTTGTAGGTGGTCATATAGGTATGTATCTACCTCCTTTGGGACATGTGGACCCAAATGCAACACCGTTAGCCATCTTGATCCCAACACATTTAGGACATGTGTACCCACATGAAACACTCTCATAGCTATATCTTAAAACCTCTGGAATATGTGGACCCACATGCAACACTCCTAGCTATGTTTTATGTAGTAGGACCCACATGATAGTTCTAGATCAAGCTGTCTAGTGCCGGTGCATTGATTACAAATATTTTGTAGTAGTAGGTCATATGTATCTACACCCTTTTGGACATGTGGACCCACATGCAACACCTCTAGATCAAGATGTCTAGGGCTGGTGTATGTGGGTCCCTATGCCTACTAGGTCATATAGGTATGTATCTACCACCTTTGAAACATGTGGACCCACATGCAACACCCTAGCCATTTTGAGCTAGCACATACGGGACATGTGGACCCACATGCAACACTAATAGCCATCTAGTTTTATATCTACCACCTTTGAGACATGTGGACCCACACTCAACACTCCTATCTATGTTGCTTGTTGTGGGAGGATCAAGCTGTGTAGAGCTGGTGTATGTAGGTCCAGATGTCTAAAAGGTGATATAGGTATGTATCTACCAACTTTGGGACATGTGGACCCTTATGCAGCACCCCTAGCCATTTTGAGCTAGCACATCCGGGACTTGTGGACCCACATATGCATCACTCAGTCATCTATTTGCATATCTACCATCTTTGAAACATGTGGACCGAGATGTAACACTCCTAACTATTTTTCATGTAGTGGAACTGATATGGTTCTCGATCAAGCTGTCTATGGATGGTGCATGTGGATCCAGATGTCTTATATGTCGTATGGATATGTATCTATCACCTTTCGGACATGTGGGACCCACATGCAAAATCCCTAGCCATCTTTGACATAACACGCACATCTAGGACATGTCGACCCACATGCAACACTTATTCTGGCACGTGCAGCACCCCTAGCCATCTTGACCCCAACATATCCAGAACATTTTGACCCACATGCAATACTCATAGCCATATCTTACCACGTATGGGACATGTGCAGCCACATGCAACACTCCTACCTATGTTGTATGTTGTAGGACCCACATGATAGTTCTAGGTCAATCTGTCTAGTGCCGGTGCATGTGGTTCCAAATGTCCAATGGGTCATACATGTATGTATGTACCAGCTTTGGGACATTCTGACCCACATGCAACACCCCTTGCCATCTTGCCCAGCATATTTCGGACATGTGGACCCACCTGCAACATTCATACCCATATCTTTCCACCTTTGGGACATATGGACCCACATGAAACACTACTAACTATGTTTGCATGTTGTGAGACCTAATAAACCTTTAGGGGTTGCATGTTAGTGGGACCAAAGGTGATTATTTTTGCATATTGCTTTCGTTTCATGTTGTGGATCTACATTATCCTTTGCTATGGGTCGATCTACATTTTTAGGGCTGCATCTTTTTTAGGTCTAGATGTCGATCGAGGCATGCATGTTGTGGGCTTAATTTTTTAAGGGTTGCATGTAGTTCGTCTACATTACAATGTTTACATCATCTAGATTTTGATTGCATGGTTAGGATCTATATTGTCTTTTATCTCATGTAAATTTGAAGGTTGGGTCGTGGACCCCTGGCCCTTGATGACCAGGTGGGCATTTTTTCATTTTCTGTTTAATTCTTTTTTCCTATATTGATAATGTGAGAAAAGGATGATTACTTTTTCCTTATAGATCAGGTGGGAATTTTTTTTCATATATTGTTTTTGTTTTCTTTTCTTATATTGATAATGCGAGGAAATAATGATAACTTTTTCTGAGGTGTAACAAGATTATGCCTTCTTCATTTGTTTGGAAGGTTACTTATTTTTTAGAAAACTGACGACTAGTGTGCCATTGCTGGTAAATGAAAAAATTGGTGTGGTCCAATTTTGCAAGAAATATTTGGTAGGTTATTTACAAAAAAATATTATTTTTTGCAATCGAAAAAAGAAACAAATATTGTTTTAGCAAAGAAAATGAAAGTTTTGTTCCGTAACATTGATAGTTCTAGGTCAAACTGTACATGTCTCATGCATCCAGATGTCTAGTAGGTCATATATGTATGTATCTACAACCGCGAGTATAGCAAGGAAAGAAGGCGACGCCGTGATGCCCCTGCCGCCGGCCACGCCTCGCCCCATGCTCCCGCGAGGAGAACATACAATATGCACACAATGTATGTGTTACCTGCGTTATAAAGGGTGTGCTCCATCGAGTGAAGTGATTTGGAGTACGAGGTCCAGGGAGCTTGTTGTTTTAAAAAAAATTCAAAACGACATATTTAATTTTCGAAAAATGTGAAAAAAATCCTGAATGTCGAAAATGGTTAGCGCGAAATATTGTGCAATTTGGGCTGTGTAAAAATGGCAAATTTCTAAACCTAAGACGTGAACGGTGCAAAATTCGAAAATTTTAGATTTTGTCAGATTTTGTCATTTTCATGTAGACCAAAATACAAACTATTTCGGGTTAAAAATTACAAACACGTATAATACATCATTTTCAACTCTATGATTTTTTGCAGAATTTTTAAAAACATTAAAACGTCGATTTAATTTTTTTTTAAATAAGTGCACATGAAGCCCGTGCTCCAAATGGACTTTTCGGTGGTCCATCCGTTTCCCTTACCTATGGAGGACGTAAAATTCTAATATTATTTAATGAGATGCTTAATATATCACCGAAACAGATCTAGCACAGCGGCTTAGCTCTATGCGCATCACCTGTAAGAGCTAGGTTCGAATCCGTCTTTTCCTCAGCTTTATTTACAAGCGAACGTGCGGCTGGCTGGGCTAGTCTCCAGGTCGGCTCGGCTCCACATACGGGATTTGTACGATTCATTATACGTTTAGTGTTTAGGGGGGGAGGACCGAAGCAGGGCTCTGTTAATGTTCTTTCAGATAATTAGCCTCCTTCAGAGAGCATCATTGTCAAAGCAATCTTTAACTGGACTATTTTGATGTTGCTGTCACACCGGATGATGTAAATATACATCATCTCCCTGAAATTCTACTCCCAAAAGAAGCTGATGGTACTTTCACTGCGATCATGATAAAGCTCGTGCATACAAAGGACGACTCCTCTGTGCTGTATGCTGAAGTTGGGGAAGACTTTGTCGATCTTATCTTTGGCCTCCTTAGCGTTCCACTTGGCTGCGTCATAAATACTTACTAGGGGACTAAGCGCGGACTCCGCCGCGCTTGTGGGCTAAAATTTTGAATTATCTAATCGTAAAATTGGCGAAATTCAAAAATTGTGTAGGTTGAGAAGTCGTTCAAATATTTGAAATGGTCAAATTGGAAAGCTAGTTATATCTCTAAATTGTTTCGCTAAAATATTTGGAATGGTCAAATTGGGAAGTTAGTCATATTTCTGAATTGTTTTCACGTTTATTAAATGCTTAAATTCTGTGGTTATGATCTATTTGTAATATTTTTAAGCGTGGATTTTGGATTGGAAAGCTCCAGTATGGTTTTCGTTCTTTCGTATTTTTTTTGTAAATGTTAGCAAATTTGAATTTCTCAAACGTGTTTGCTTTCTTTCACACAAGTAGTTGGTTTTACGTTTTAAGAACGGTTTTTTTGTGGTGTTATGTTGGCATGTGTGTTGTATTTGAATTCTTATTGCGTTTATTAAGTGCGCAGATTTGAAAATTCCCTGAAATTTTGAAATATTCAAACGTGCAATTTGATCATATGTTGTAGGTAGGTGGTTTTTTTTATGTCCATGTTGACATATCTGTCATATTTTATCCTCGCATTAAATTTAATTTTGAGAGTGTCCGCATCTAAAAATTGCGCAGATTCGGGAATTAATGAAATGCAACTGAGGCATCCGTTTTAAGATTGTGCGCATTTTGGAAATCGATGAAATTCGCAAGTCATTATTTTTTTAATAGCTTAACGCATTTGAAAGGCACATGGCAATTTAAAATTTTGAATTTTGGTTGTGCATATATTTTTATGTGACCATGTTGACATATTTGTCCTTTTTTTTTGACATAAACTATTTAGTTTTTTTTTCTAAAATTATATGGATAATTTGGTTTTTTTTCCCCAAAATTGTGAAGTTTTCGAAGCTTAATCAAATTAGGGAGCTATTCAGATTTGAATTTTTTCTTGCATTTGTGAAGTGGGTAGATTTGGAAGGCATTTTTTTTGAATTATTCAAATGTATGTGTCATGCTTCGGTTTGGTGAAATTTAAATTTAAAAACATCGATATGCAAATGTGGTGGTTACAACTTGTAGAGTTTTTATGAAGATAGATCAATCGTTTTGCTGGTTGAACAAAAAATTTAGTGTTATTTGCAAATCTATTACAGTAGATTGAAATTGAAACAAAGGGAACTACAATTATTCTGCAAAAAAAAAAAAATGCTCTGCACTTATTTTTTTCCTTTCTTCTCATTATTGCAATGTTGTTTTATTGCAAATGAAATAAAAGAGGGGGAAAAATATGAAGGCTGAATATCAATGTTTTTAAAATTTTATTTGAACAAACTGAAATTGGGAAAGCATTTTTCTTCTCTTCAATTGTTATTTCCAAAGTTGTTTTATTGCAAAACAAAAGGAAAGCAAATAAGAAAAAAAAGAAATAGAAAGTATTTCCAATGTTGTTGTACTGTAAAACAAAAGGGAAGCAAGTAAGAAAAGAAAAGAACTAGAAAAATGGAGCTAAATGGAGGTGGAATGTCATTCCCATAATTTTTATATTTGATATTGTAGTTGTTATAATTAAGCAATAATTATAGTTGTTTAATGATGCATGAAAATGTGTTAGATGTAAAGATGTTAATTTTTTATTTTTATAATTATGGTTTGAAATTTAAAGTTATGAATTTTACAATTTGCATATGTTTTAAATTGTGGCTTGGAAGATATTAATTTGAGAATTTTCATGCATGTAAATATGTCTTATTTGTTTTCTTTCTTCTCATTATTGCAATGTTGTTTTATTGGAAATGAAATAAAAAGAGGGGAAAAAATATGAAGGTTGAATATCAATGTTTTTAAAATTTTATTTGAACAAACTAAAATTGGGAAAGCATTTTTCTTTTCTTCAATTATTATTTCCAATGTTGTTTTATTGCAAAAACAAAAGGAAAGCAAGTAAGAAAAGAAAAGAAATATAAAAATGGAGCTAAATGGAAGTGGAATGTCATTCTCATAATTTTTATATTGATATTGTAGTTGTTATAATTAAGCAGTAATTATAGTTGTTTAATGATACATGAAAATGTGT
The DNA here is from genome assembly GCA_947311845.1 of Poa pratensis. NCBI lineage: Eukaryota > Viridiplantae > Streptophyta > Magnoliopsida > Poales > Poaceae > Poa > Poa pratensis. The sequence continues at coordinate 58,974,180 of CAMZMU010000107.1, forward strand.
TAGGTGTAAAGATTTTAATTTGTTGTTATTTTTTTTATAATTATGGTTTGAAATTAAAAGTTATGAATTTCACAATTTGTATATGTTTTAAATTGTGGGTTGGAAGATATTAATTTGAAAATTTGCATGCATGTAAATGTGTTAATTGTAAAGTTTATAATTTTCTGAAAATTTTGGTATATTATTTTTTTTCTGAATTATGGTCTGGAAGTTATGTATTTTACAATTTATACAATTTTCAGTAATTTTTTTGGAACTAATTGTGGGTCCCGCATGGCAGTGTCGGCTGGGCCTTTGCTGGCGTCATCGGGCGACGTCTGCCGACGCGGCGGAGCCGGCGGAGCTGCCGAGCTCGCGTCCGGGCAACGGCGAGCGCGCGGGAGGCCGGGAGTGGGCGGATCTGCAAGGCAGCGTGGAGGCGAGTCGAGTGAGCGGCGCGTCGAGCCTTTTGGTTGCCAGAGTCGGCGGCGACGACCATTTCCGCGGCGGCGGATGTGGAGATAGCCCGTGGCGTTGCGGCGGCGATTCTGAGCGATGCCAGCCGTCCCGCCGCGCGTCTGTGGGCGAGGATGCCGAAGACGCGACGACGCACCTCTCCGTGTACTGCGATTTGAACGGGGAAGCGCAGAACGGCGGGGAGAGGTGTCGGCGGCGCCGGCGAGGTCCGCGCCGTTCGCGAGAGAGAAAGAGGAGGGAAATTTCTTCGGGTGATTTTACATAAAAGTCCATGTCGTTCTGTGTAATTGCAAACAGGTCCCTCGCTGTGTAATAAGTTGGACCGCTGGTTTGTTTGCGTTATTTCCGGGTTCTTTTTTGTAAAATGCTGTGCGCCAAAAATCGTGCGCGGGGATCACCGGGTGCGACCGGGTGAACGGGCTGGCAACCGGGACGACGTGGCGCACTCCCATTGGTAGAAATTCGGAATGAACAGTGCACCACGGTTTGGGGTGGACGTGGACGAATCGTAGCCGTTTGATGGCTCAGATCGAACGGTTTTGAAAAAAAGGCGACGTGGCCTCTGCGGACTGGGGTGAATCCTGTCAACCTTTATATATGGATCTATGGTCAAATGTCTCCAAATGGATGTCTTGGCAGCCTGTACAGTAGTATTGAGGGGAGATGCGTGAAGTCAGAATGTAAATACTTACTTCGCAACCCGAAGTTGGCCCCCTTCTTCAGTTGCAGCAGAAATGTACTGCAAACAGAAGAGCTATATTGAGAACGAGCTGTGGCTCGATGGTTGTGGTTGGCAGTGGCCACACAGCCCATCCCAGGTTCGAGTTCCTTGGTGGCCGAATTTCCTGGGATGTCTCGCCGAGGCTTTGCCTCTTTAATAAATCTCCTCTCACACATGCATATGACTAACGATCCTTTGGGACACCGGGTAAACTTGCGTGTTGTGCCTATAGTTATAGGATCTAGGCTTGTACACTAGGGGTGTGCGTGAGTGTGATGTGAGTGTGGTGTTGAGTTGGTGTTCGAGTTCAGATACTACAACTGTAACAGAGAACGAGGAGTCTAAAAAAAGAGCGATATCGAAGGAGTCTGACCTTCAATTGCTTGAAGTGCCGTACTACCACAGGTCAACTATGCCGCTGTATTACTCCCAGTACTAAGCCTTTACGCGCAACTGTTGAGGAGCTGAATCCAAAGTACGTAAGCAAAGGAAGTTTCTACAACAACGGTAACTCATACATCAAGGGAGGCCCCAGAAACTTCCTGGTGACGGACGATCTGCGGGATCATCGACTTCTCCTTGACGAACACCCTGCAAGTCCTGCGTGCATCCAAGATTCCGAAGGAGAAGCTGGTGGAGAAACAACTCGCCCTTGACAGAACCCAGGTAGATACCCACAAAACTCGCCTTAAATGAAAATGACAGTCGTGAAGCCTGGCGCATTCTTTCCTTTTCACTTCTCAGTTTATCGCTGACTGTTTTCTTTTGAAGAAACTCACTGCTCGATGTTTTTGGTCTGCTCGCAACAGGTTTTGAAGCTAGTGAGGGCTGCATTGGTGACTCGCGGTGCACTCAGCAGCGTGTTCTTGCCTCTCAATAAGCAGCAGAAGATGCGAACAAGACTAGTCACAATTGGAGTAACATGAGGAGTAACATCAGTGTCATGTAGGTAAAAAATCTGATGTGTCGGATAATTAATGAGGAGAGAGATGGTTGTGTTAATTAGCTATGTTACCATAACATCACACATTTCAAGGCAAGATGAATGTATATTGTATAACCTATTAAATATGACACTACACACATGTTACTCCCCACTATAGACCCCATTGTGAGCAGCCTACGATACTGTATCACCGTTCCACCGTTAGTTTACTATTGTTTCGTCCGTGCATGTTTCAAACTAGAGATTGCGTCTGTTACTCCCAGTTAATTACTATCATCCTCCGAGTGCATGTAATCACTTTCCTGCAATTCACACATGATCTATTATGTTCATGTACGGTTCAGCTCCTTCAGATTTCCGTTTTCCTAAATGATCCTGAGATCAGTATCATGTTTTGATAATGATCTTGCCTATCACGACGTCGTAGCTGTTCTATATAGCGTCTTCTCCTTTAATATATAGGGAACGCCCGGAGTTGGTCGTTCAAGATCGGGTAAAACTGGTCGCTTTCCTGAGTGAGTCGTTTTGGTGCTCAGGCTCCATGGAGACTTTTCCTGAAAAATTAAAAAATGGCATTTGAATGTTTCAAAAAATTCAGAAACAAATTGCTAAATATAGATAACGATGAATTCTACTAGCACAAAATGATAAAAAGTGTGGAACCGTGCACATTTTGAATTTGGGTACCTCTTATTTTATCACCGTTCGATTAGAGCGGATGGACGGTTTTTAAAATTACCAACTACTCTAAAACTTGTATATTCTTATAGCCTAGAATATAAATTATTTTGTATTAGTTTCTTGCACACTGGTGGAATTCGAGATCATCTACATCTAGGATTTCTGTTCAGATTTTTTGAAACTTTGAAACGGAGATTTTGAATTTTTCAAAATATCAGGCCCCATGGAGCCTAGCTATCATTGAACTTTTCGTTTTTTCTACCTCTATACCAAAACATTGCTTTCTCACCCTGCTTCCAATGTGGGTGGACCCAAGCAGATGTTGCTTTCACATGCTGCTTATATATTTGCAGGAAAAATTCACAAGGATCATGCAAAAAAAATAAAACGTATTGTATTTGTGTAGCTTAAAACGTATTGTATTTACACGCTTTTACAATATATCGTTGAGAACATATGCATTATTGTCTTAGGATTTTTTTAACTCTAAAAAAATTGATTTTTTAAAACAACGAGATCACTGGAACCCGGGAGTGAAAATAACTTTCCGCCATATATGCTTTCAGTTCCTTGGCATGTATCTTTCGTTGGGAATTAAACTCTGGAAACTCAACACCTTCCTGCTAGGAAAAGTAAACGATTTGCATTTACACCAGCGTTTCAGTAGGGAACTCTTCGTCTGGAGAGCCAAGCACCTCTCCAAGCACGCTTCAGATTCCAGGTTACCATTAAATTGTGCCAACTTCAACAGGCCATGGTGGATATTTTTTAGATAAAGAATGTATATTAATATCGCGGAGATACAAATTACACCCAGGCTCTGCAACAACGCAATAACCAAAACTATTACGGATGCACACAGCCGAAAGACAATAAGAAGAAGAAATAAAAAGAAAAGACCCGCTACAGAGTTACAGTCCTTGCAGCAGCCGCACAACCACCACCAATACACCACCTGATGTCCAATTCTTCAAAAACAGCGCCTTCAAAAAGAACAGTGCCAGGCACAACCAATTATGCCTGGGCATGGGCAGCCCGGCCCGAAATTCCCGGGCTTGGGTAGCAATTTTAGACCCGACGGTCGGGCCGGGCCGGGCCTGGGATTTGGTTGTTTGGCAAATCAGTAGGAAGTCCGGCCCGGCGGCCCGTCGGGCTTTCGGGCTTTTTGGCCGGGCCGGGCCCGGGCCTGGGTTTTTGGTGTCGGGCTTTTCTTGGCCCGGCCCGGCCCGACACATGGCCAGGTATACAACCAATTAAGGCCAGACCTTGGGTTTTCACCCTGAAGATAGTCCTCGCACTCCAACAATGTCTTCAGCAAGACCATTGCCAGGTACAACCAATTAAGGCCAGACCATTGCCATGGTGGATATTTAAGGACTGCATAATCACCCACTTAAGTTACACGCCTCTACAGTTAGTTTCAGAAGTAGCACAACACCTAAGCGAGGAGTACAGAGTACCTGCGTAGTGGGCACTACACACACCATGTCAAGCAATGGCGGACCAACACTTGATGTCAAGATGTTCATCGACAAGGAGAAGAAGAGGGTGTTGTTTGCAGAATCTAACAAGGACTTCGTCGACATCCTCTTCAGCTTTCTCACGCTTCCTCTCGGCACCATTGTGCGTCGCCTCGGTAAGCAGTCCCAGATTGGATGCCTTGATGAGCTGTACAAGAGTGTGGAGAATCTCAGCGAAGATCACTTCCAAACCAAGGCTTGCAAGACCATGCTTCTTCATCCCCTCAATGCCGCAGCAGTTCACTGCGCCCGTCTTAAAAATCAAAGTTGATGACACTGATCAAACATCAATATATGTCTGCCTTGATTCTAGCTGTCGTAAACGGTACTTCAGCGCAGTCCGGGATGCTAGTTGCAAGTGTGGCAGTATCACGAATGGCATCATCAGACCGCCACAGAGTTCTCTTGTTGGTACTGAAGATGGGAATTTTTCCAAAGGTGGAACAAAGTTCATCATCACGGATGATCTCCAAGTTGCTCCTTCGTCTACAAGTCTGATGTTTTCCCTGTTCAACAAGCTTGGGCTGCAGGATCAAGCGAATCTGGAGGAGGAGGTGCTACAACTTAATTCCAATCAGGTTAGTCTCTCTAGCTCGAACAATATATGAGTACGATTTTTTTTTGTTTTCTATCAGTAATGGTTGCATTGTATTACTTCCAGATAATTAGCTTGCTTAGGAGAGCCCTTTTGTCGAAGCAACCCCTAACTGGCCTGTATTTTGATGTTGCCATCGCGCCAAATGCTACGATATTTCCTCAGATTCCTGGGAATCTGTTAATGAAACAAGAAGTTGAGGCCGAAACCAAGTTCAAGCCAATAAAGATAAGGCTTGTTCAGACAAAGGATGATTCTTCGGTGCTGTATGCTGAAGTTGGGCAAAACTTTGTTGATATTTTCTTTGGTCTGCTTTGCATTCCCGTTGGATGCGTATGTAAGACGTATAGTCAGTTATCACCAAACGGGTGTATCGATAACATTTACAAGAGTGCAAATAACGGAGGATGTGTGAAACAAGAATTTCGAAGCTTACTTCTATCTCCAAAGCTGCCCCCTTTCTTTGGCTGCAGCAGTAATGTACTGGAAGTAGAAGAATTACTTCCAAGAGTACGTTGGTGTTCCCCTACTTACGAGCTTAATCCAAAAGCCCCACGCTGGGAAAGTGATACTACTCATAGAATTTATCTCGACGGACCATCCGCATCCGAAAAAAAATATCTCAATGGAGGGTCGATGAACTTCGTGGTGACCAACGATCTGCGTATCGTCGATTTCTCCTTGGCCAAGAGTCTCCAGACGATACGTGGAGCGAAGATTCCCAAGGGGAATCTTGTGGAGAAAGAGCTCACGCTTGACAAAACCAAGGTAGTCAAAGAAACTAGTTCATTCATTTTTCTTTAGCAGCTCCATATGTTCTCAACGACTGTTTGCTGGCAACAGGTTCTGAAGCTACTGAGAGCTGCAATGGTGACTCGTGATGCTCTCAGCAGCGTGCTCTTGCCTCCAAAGAAAGATGTCACGACCAGCATCGCCGCGACGACCTCCACTCAAGCTACCACCGCGTCAAGCTCAGGCGTCGAAGCCAAAGGCCCTCCGCAGCTGAGGAGGAGCTCACGCGTCCGAAAGTCGATTCAGCCAGGAGAGTGACCCGCCTGTGGTAGACTAAGGGCTGGATCCATTTTAGGACTGAGAGTCTTGTGTTCGTCAAAGCAAAACGTGACCATATCAGAAAATCTAGAACAAATCATCCCAGTGCATCTGCTCACCATCTCCTACTTGTTTCTTTCCCTCCAGAATTCTTCCTGGACATATATATTCATGCCAGTTCCAGTTGCTTTAAATTTTTGTTTCTCCTAATGAGCAGTATAATATTTCAAGTGATATGTCGCTGGCAAGCCCAATTCAGTCAGTACCCCAAAATAATGTCATATTTTATTTTTTTTGCGAAAAAGCCAACCAATCTATTGATCATCAAAAACAGTACAAACAATTCTAAATTAATAAAAATTACAAATAGTTATTTGGACCACCTGGAGACGACTACAAACACTGAAGCGAGCCGAAGGCGCACCGCTGTCCTCACCTTTCCCTCACCGGAGCCCGGTAAAGCTTGTTATAGTAGACAAGCGGGAAGTCGTCGTGCTAATTAAGGTCCCGAAGGACCAGCACACCAGAGCAGTAACCATCGCCAATGATGAGAACCATAAATCGGAAGAGCCGGACCTGCAACCACACGGACAAACACGAAAATGGAATGGATCCCAGGGGATCCGCCGGACACACGCCTCCACGCGCCCTCCGTTAACGCTAGACGCACCATCGGAGCGAGGATAGGACGGGAATGATCTTATTCTGACTTTAAGAAGTAGTCACCGACTCACCATCTTGAAGAAGACACTGGAAAAGGCTAAACGAAGTACGTAAACCCTCCCGCCAGCGAGAGGCCGTGATCCGCCATGCCTCCAAGGCCCTAAGGCGACTGAAGACGGAGCTGACCAGCGGCGTCGCCGGCGAGGGGAACAGAACCCTAGATGGGTTTTACGATCGCCCGAGGAGAGAGACCCTCACGTACCGTTTCGCTACGTATCACTCTTTGTTGCTACTATAGGGAAATACATGTTATTTTTAATTTTATATGGTATATGTTCTTTCAACATGCTTGAACATGCTTTTCGGATGCACCGTGGCCTTTTGGATCCAAGCCAAAGGATATCGCTCCTCTCTTCCACGCGGTATCAAAAGGAAAAAAATGGAGTGTCTCTACTGTCTAATTCCTTGCATGTCAACAGGTGGATGCCAAAACAGATTTTTTTTTTTTGAAATGAGGGAGCTGCCCAGCCTCTGCATCAAGTTCATTCATACATTATTTATTAAAACTTATTCAAAAGGTCTTACAGTTCAATGATCACAAAGGGTTGAGACATGTATCAACCAAGGAAAAACACGAAGTAACATGACTATACATCAACATGGTATCCTATTAGCATGTCGCCATCCGAATTAGGTGAAGAAACCCTGCACGACCATATCCAATCGGTTACACCCGATATCCATTTCCTGCCGATGGTCCTCCAGCAAGAAAAATGACCACGTGCGGATCCAGTGCGTGGCCAAACAAATAACTTGGCTCTGTTAAACAACATAATCGTTACGTACATGCCAAATGGCCCAAAGAAAGCACAAACTCCCACTCTTATTTGGGTTTGTCTTTCTCGTAACTCAATTCAACCAGTTACCAAACAAATTTGTGATATTAGTTGGTGGAGTAATATTGAAAACAAGAATAGATATGTCAGTGGACTTCTCTCTCGCCCACTTGGAGCAATACGTTGATCTTTGGATGCAACTTCAAACCTTTCACCTTGTTGATGATGTTGAATATGACATCGGTTGGAACTTTCGGACAGTGACTAATACTCGACGGCTTCGGCCTATAAGGCGGAATTCCTTGAAGCCGTCTCCACCGACATGAAGCGAAAAATTTGGAACCATTGGGAGCCATCCAAACTCAAGTTTTTTGCTTGGGTGGCCATCCGAAATAGGCTTTGGGCCATGGACCGGCTCAAGAAACGTGGATGGCCTAATTGTGGTCTTTCTCCCCTTTGCAAAAGGACCAGGGAGTCGACGGTTCACCTCTTCATTAATTGTCGCGTCAGCATTAGAATTTAGGGCATCGTCTGGGATTGGCTCGGGCTACACTCGATCGACCTTGTCCCTTGGCCGACACAAGACCTCCCAAGTTGGTGGTGAAACATGACCGCGCTCCCCTCCCCGAACCGCAAGAAAATTGCTTCCCTCACTATGCTCATCTCTTGGGAAGTTTGGAAAGAGAGGAATAGCCCTCGTCTTCCGCAATAAGCACTCACCCACTATGTTCACTTTTTGAGAGAATTAAAACCGAGGCTATAATTTGGGTCGCCGCCAGTGCTAAGCGTTTGAGTGATATCATGCCGGGAGAGTAATCCGGTTGTAATATTTTGTACGTACTATCTTGTCACTCTCCTTATTAATTAACATATTGGGGCAAACCTTTTGCCCCTGTTTCAAAAAATGTCTATCTTCATGTTTCAAACATTACTATCGTAAATGTTTTCTTCTATGTTTAATATGTCATGTGGTTGTTTCTCGACAATTTTGCTAGTTCAAACTGGAATTTTGAACTATGTCCTTCTTGGAAGATAATGTGAGGTTTCAACACATCCTTTCCTAAGAAAGTTACCTCTCCTGAATCCATTTATAATCAAATCATATACAAGCAAAAAATAATATTAATCCATTATAACTTTTATTTTTCGGTCATTTATACTGGTGATTCTATTTCCATTCAAAAGATAGAGCACACACTTTTAAACTTATATTGAATCCATAATAGCTCTCAAGACACATTTGGCCAGGGAAAAACGAACATAATCTTACTAACAGTTTAGTTATGGTCTGGAAGTTTCTACATGTATATATGCTTTACTAAACATATACTAAAACATTGTTAAAATATATTTTTTGACCATATGAGTTAGAGATCTTCACCGTAAATATGTACTGTAATATATAGTTTACGAGTTGTAAAAGTGTTACAAAGCAAATAATGATACAAAAACAGTTTTAAACATAGTGTAGTACTGTGAGTATATATTTCATCGATATACATTAAAATTGTATGATAAACATCACTATACTAATATTTGGAAACTTTACTATGTGGTTAATCATGTCAAATAAGGACTATAATATTATACTTAGTAAGACCATACCACGCTACAAATGAGTTCGAAGTATAACTTTAGTATAAAAAATATAATTATGATTTCCAATCTGGTTCCTCCTCCGATCCTACTTCTCGTCCCGAGGAAACTTGACCGTAGCAAGTACATATACAAAGTAGGAAGTACATATACAAAGAAGCCACAGCAGAGAATGCCAATGCCTTGTTGATGCACCTTGAAGCTCGGAACATCAACCTTGACAACAAAGATCAAATTGCTAAGAAGGAAAAAAAATAATGTAAAATATTTGGGATAGTACTAGAGAGGGGACGATCTGAATGCAACGCCAGATGATCGGTGCTATCAGCCATTGAATAGTTTTCTGGATATGCACTGTATTTTATGTCTATTGCTGGTAACTACTATATTGCTTTGGTTAGAAAATAATAATCCATACACATTTGAACTTATTATTACATATAGATTATACTATGTTTCAACTCATGGTTAATTTAGCAAATTGCACTTTTGGCTAAGGGTTAAATTATATATTCTCATAGAAATATGGTGTCAGGGTTATATTATATTCCCAAAGTATAGGATTTAGATTTTATACACGGTAGAATGTTCACAAAGCTTACCTGTAATACACCTGACCTCCAAAAATAAAATTACATCTAATATACGAGCAGGTGAAATAATTAAGGAAAGTATGCCAATGAATGGAACACTTTCTATGGATCCATTTCATTCCAACCGGACATTGAGGGCTAATTTAGCTAAGTCAACTCCACTACGGAATCTAGCTCTCCATAAGAAGTACACATGCATATGACTTACGCACACACATCACACGCCGCTTGGAAGCCCGCTTAATTCCACCAACGTATTTCTCCACGGAGATTGGCCTGTAAATTCTGCGGAGCATGCCAGGTCCGAATTACCTAAATAACGACAATCTTTCGCTCAAAAAAAAAAACTAAATAACGACAATCCAAGCGGGGACTTAGATTTTTTTACATAGTATAGCTACCTCCTCGATGTAGAGCTCCGCCGACAGAACGTGTGGCCGTCCGGTCCCCTTTTCTTCTCAGATTTGTTTAGTCTCAGTCGCTTGAAATTAAGTTTTTTTTTTTGAAACGGGGCAAAAGTTTTACCTTTATTAATAAAGAAGGAGCAAACATGACACGGCTGAGGCCAAAGTAAAAAACGAACATTTATGGGGCTGTGGAAAACGATCACAGACCCGCGAAACTAGCTAATTCACCCTATTCCGTCTACTCTCGCGGCAAGGAAAATCGTCATCGCGTCACCCTGACACCTTTAACCGGGCCCCCTAGTCAATTAGCGCTGCAAGCTTCTTAGCTCCTGCAAGGATCCAATTCCTCGCCTCGTCTTTGATCCGCTGTACCAAGATGGAATGCATCACGAACTTGTTGTTGAAGACTCTCGCATTTTTTTCCTTCCAGATTTCCCAAGTGATCAGTATGGTTGCCGTCAATCTGAGGCCACCACCGAGTTCCAATACTCCAGGACAGTCGCTCTCCCCGAGCCGAGGTCCTGCATCAGGGTTGGGCATTTGAGCCAGACAGCCGCATCCGCCCACACACATCTAGAAAAACGACACTCGAAGAGGATGTGCCTAGCTGTCTCAAGGTTGCATCTGCAGAGCTGGCAAGTGGGTTGATGAGGCCACCCTCTGATGGCAAGGCGATCCGAGGTCCACAACCTGTTTTGCACCGCCAGCCAGGCGAAGAAGGAGCATTTGGGGGGGGGGGGGGGCAAGGGCTCCAGACGGTGCCCTGGAAGGGGCGGCGATGGCGCCGATGAACTGCGCCTTGTAAGACGATTTGGCCGTGTAAACCCCGGAGGCGGTGAGAGTCCAAGTGATGGAGTCAGTCGTCCCCGGGAGCAGCGCCACGTCCTGGAGAAGATCCGAGAGCATAATGAACTGAGAGATGTGCTCCGTGGTGAAGTTTTCAACAGCAAGATCCGAAATCCACCCGTGATCATCCAGGGCGTCATGAACATTTCTGTTTTTGCGGCGAGAGGCCTTGAAGAGGGCCGGAGCAATGATCTGCGGCGTTAGGCCATTCAACCAAGAGGCACCCCAGAAAGAGGCTTTAAGACCGTCGCCCAGCGTCACCTTAGTAGCTGCGTTGAAGAGGTTCCGATCGATGGCATCATTAGGCGTTTCCGACCCCACCCAAGGCTTGTCCCAAGAAACCCATTCGTGCCACAGCCATCTGAGGCACAGAGCTCTGGAAAACTTGTCCAGATTGAGGATTCCCAACCCTCCCAACTTCTTACGGCGGCACACCTTGTCCCAACTGACCTTGCACTTGCATCCACTGACCGTATCACTGCAATTCCACCGCATGCCCCTTCGCAGCTTATCGAAGGCTTTGATTGTGCGCTTGTCGGCCTTGAGAGCCGTCAACAAGAAGATTGGCATGGAAGATAGGACCGACTTGACGATGGCAGCGCAGCCAGCCTGAGTGATGAATTTTCCCTTCCATGGCTGGAGGCGAGTGATGATCCCGAAGAGCAAGTCTTGATGCCTGCACAAATAACGGGAATTAGGTTGAGACTCCAAGTGCAGAGTGTATAGTATAGTGGAAGACAGTTTTCCCACGAGGGGTGACTCGAGGGTTTAATATCGAACTCTCGGGGAATCTGCAGTGGTAGATTTATCTTCTTATCCTTCTTTTGGTTACCTACAAAACAAGGTTAGATGTTTTGGTCCTCAACCTCACCTGTGGTTGTCAAGCACAAGGTGTAAGAATGATATCAGGATAGTTATGCAATGCAAACAAGAAATAAATATGCAATGATGGTGGATGCAATGATAAATGATATTTTTGGGTTTTTGAATGATGTATGCAAGATGAAAAGTATTTTTGTATTTTCGGATTTAATGATGGCTGAAAATAGAAAAGTATTATATGGTGTTGGAAAGGTGTTTCTTATGATAAAAAATGGACTGGGGTTCATGGTTTCACAAATGCACTCTCTCTTTATAAAGTGGTAGACAATGGAACACAAAGTTAACATATGAGATTGCAACACAGGGTTTGATAACAAGTTACTTAGATATATGGGCATCACGTCCTAACATAGAGATATTTTGGTTATTAACCTCTCTTATACTCCACCAAGATGCGAACTAAATCATAACACCTCAGTAATTAAGATAACTCAGAGTATAGCATTAAGTATCATGACATGAAGTGAAAATAAGAACATGCTAGATCTAGTCATGGAGTAGTGGCAATGGTCACGCCCACATCCCCGGTAGCATGGTATTTTAGTTTATCCCTAGTGAGGTAACAAAGTAAGGTAAAGATACCAAAGTGGATCGTAGAACTTTCTCTCACGTTCACTGCACTAGCCACCCCCGTTACTCCAACTAATGCACACGTTCCCCCACACACGTTCTCATAAACATGCTTGATCAAAACAAGTAAACAAGAACGGGGTACATAATATGCATCTATACTCATAACTGAAACACACATTGCAATCTCAAACATATATTAACTCATAAAGATCCAACACAAAGGTATTACATATGACCGTAATCATGTTCAGCAGCTCATACGGTGCTAATTAGTGAAGCTCAAGAGAGGAGAGATACATAAGTTACTTCCACAAACCCATAGTCCAGAGGTGGACTACTCCCTCTTCATCATGGAGACGGTGGAGAAGTCGATGGAGAAGATGGAGACCACGCCGGCAGCGCCCCGCCGGAGTTTTCCCCCTCCAATCTGCAGCTCCTGATCTCCGTTTCAGTGTTTCTGTGTTTGTGCGGCGCTCCTTCCAGAGAACGACGGGGGACCTTTTTTATAGGCGTTTTTAGGTCAAGACGATGTCGGTGGAGAAGAGATCGAAGGCAACGGAGCCACGAGGCCCGAACGAGTGGGTCCCACGCGGCCTGGTACTGTGGCCGCGTGGGCCATGCTCGTTTGGCCCTCGGGCCTCCGTTTGCTCGCTTCCTTTTTCCGTAGTCCTTCTTCCTTCCAAATATTGACGCCCGTAAATTTCCAGGTGATTTCGTTGACGTTTGGGTCCCTGAAACATTAAAATACAAAACTAGGGTTTTCTGCCTGTGCAGGGTTAATTCCAAATAAATGGGAAAACTATGAAGTATTCCCAAAATCATGATAAAACATTGATATAACCCTTATATGATGCAAATATGATTGGAATATAAGAAATTAAAGTGCAAAGTTCATGTATGCATTTTACATGCATCAACATCCCCAAGCTTAATCCATGCTCGTCCTCGAGTATGAAGATGATAAAACTAACATGGACTTTGCAATTTAATACTTAACAATGAATATCAAAGATAATTACAATTGCTACATATAGTCAAATGATTCATTCTTCAAAGGAGTAGCAATATGCAAATAGTTTATGAAGTGATATCAAGTATTCAAGACAAGGATGTTCATTGATAGTTCACAAAGTGTAACATGGTAGCAAGTAATATGGAACACATATATGCATAATGATAAGTAGAACATCCTACAATGGTCATAGAGTGTAGATGAAAATCTGAATATGATAGGTGTACACTTTGGAAAGATGTATATGTGAGTAGAGGTAAAGCATGCATAAGTTTCATCCAACTTCCAAACTCTTCTACTTAAATTAATGATTGCAATAAGGTATTCATTGGTGTCAAGCTGTCATTGTCCCTATCATAGCATCTTGAATGATTAAGGTTAAAGTGAAAGCAAATATGAGTAGTGTGCTTGATAAAGTAAAGGTTGGATGTCTCATGCCCCTTGAATACAAGTACCTACACCATGATTACTCAACTTAGGAAACAAAGCAAGTTCAAGTTATATCATTGTAAGTAATAATAGTGTCATCAAGAGCGTCAACTGGGGTACCTCTTGTCCCAGGATATGGAACAAGCCCATATCAAAATGACAAGACAAACAAACAAGATGAAAAACCTCAACACCCTTTTTAGTTACCATTGGAATAGCTTTTTATTGTAAGGTGCGTCATAGATAATTCACCATAGCATGTAAGTAAATTTCCACCATGAATAATGCATGGCTTAGATTAGCGGCCCAGGCATCTCTCTAACCATTTATACAAACTCATTTAAACTTCTTCATTTCCACCTCATTTCACCATGATAGGCATCCATAAACAAAAGTACATGATATCAACTAAATGAGATAAAGGAGCATGTTGAAAGCTTTGCATGTGACAGCACATATGGGCTAACTCCCAACCTCGAACATTTATCAAGCCACTAGCATCATAATCTTAATCACAATGGGTCATGTTTTATTTATTGCAATGATAGTAAAATATGCATCAAGTTCGTGAGAGCTATATAACCAACTTTTTTCCATTGCAATCAATAACATAAACATTTTCATTCAGAGGTAAGATAACACAAACAACATGTTAAACATACTCGGAATAGCATAAAGCTAGTAGGTAGATATGGTGGACTCACTGGAATAACTTTGGTTGAAGGTGTTGGAAACAAGTTTTTACTTGTTGGAGTTTTTGGGCTAGCAAAAGGGAGAAAGTTGACCATCTAGATGCATGCATGAGTGTCCATAGAACTAACTAATCCATGTTAAACCAAGTAAAATAACAATCAGCACCAAAACATGAATAAGTGATAGCTCTACAAAAAGAATTTGCAAACTATTACTCATAAACAAGCTCATGAATCATGCAACTATATGTATCATTAAAAATCAAATCAAACATCCCTTTTCCCAATCTTATAAAAGTGATGCATAAATGCATACATAAACTTTGCACTTTAATTGCTTATATTCCAATCATATTTGCATCATATAAGGGTTATATCAATGTTTTATAATGATTTTGGGAATACTTCATAGTTTTCCCATTTATTTGGAATTAACCCTGTTTTTCCAGAAAACGTCTTTTTTAGTGTTTCAGACTTTCGGGAGCTTCGGGACTCCAAAAAGGGCAAGGTCAAAGAGCACGGTTCAGAATTTTCGAGACGAACGCAATGGGCTTAAATTGAAGACCAGAAGCCCAACAGGCTGGAAATGGGAGGGTCCCACGCGGCCTAAAGTACATGGCCGCGTGGGCCCAGCTCGTTTCCACCTCGGAGCTCCGTGGCCGTCGATCTTTCGTCCACCGACTGTCTTGACCTAAAAACGCCTATAAAAAAGGTCCCCTGGCGTTTCGCGAAAGGAGGCGGCGGAGAAACACAGAACCACGAAACAGAGAGTCAGAAGGCTGCCGCCGGAGAAGATCGGAGGGGGGAAACGCCGCCGGAATCGCCTCCGGAGGGCTCCACCCCCCTCCGGCGTGTTCATCATCAACATCTACAGCAAGAACTTCTCCATCATCACCACCGTGAAGACCAGCACCATCTCCATCACCATCTTCGTGATCCACTTCATCCCCCTCATAGTTTGAGATTGTTCGAACCCTAGCTATTGTCTAAGTACTATTCTACATGTTTGTGAATTACTTGTCATTGTTTTGTGGGGAGATTATATTTTCAGATTGTGTTGTATCACTTATACCATTGAATCATACCATGTCTTCGCGTTGTGAGTAGTTCTCTCATGTTCCTGGGGGCATAGGATGGATTGTCAATGATTTCTACTTAACATGTATTGAGTATTTGGTCAAGTTTTTATCTTTTATGATTGTCTTGATGTACAATGTATGAAGTGCACCATACATTGAGTAATGCATGAAGGTGTTTCACACTAGTGTAATGAATTGAGGGAGACTTGGGAGGACACGTAAACCTGAGACCGAGTCATGAAGTTACATTAGGAGGGGATTTATATCGGGGACCTTAGAGTGTAATGCTATGGTGGGACTTTTTGTCTTAATAACTCTTGTGCAGTCATTTACTTGGCCACATGATCCATCATAAGGGGTTTAGTTTATTTATTTAGCTACACCTAATTATGGCTCCGTCCAAAGAAGATTAAAACTTGACAAAATGTTTACCTTGTTGTTCTAGAAATATTTTTGCCATGAAATCCATGTAGCCCTTGGGAACGTTTTCCACGCATAAGAAACACCACTCAAGCTTGTCCTCTTGCTGCATAGGGGATTGGGCTTTCTCTCTCTTTGAGAGCTTTCACTCATCATATTTTATTTTCAGCTTTGCATTCTCTACACCAAAAAACCCAAAAACACTTGCATCATTTTAGTTTGTCTAGTGCATAGATAATAAGAGAAGTGACACTCTTATTTGAGAGGATAAATACTTATACCTTCTACTCCTCGTGGGATCGATACTAATACTTACACAGCGAAGACTTCAACGATCTCCTGCACTTGGGAGTCATCAAGACAGTTTTCTGGCGCCGTTGCCGGGGAGTGTAGCGCTTAAGTTTTTATTCTTGTTTGCACTAGATATTTATTTTCAGTTTTGCATTTAGTTTAGTTTTGCATACATCCATATATCAAAAACACAAAAAAATTAGAAAATGGAAAATACCAAAAAAACTCGTGTTCTGGGCATAATTCCGGATATAAAGGAAGCTATGTTTAGACAATTGAATGCTGCTAAGATTGCCAAGGAATATAGAGAATCAAAGGAAGGGAAAATACTAAAAGGTTTCATGATGGAATTAAATTATATTGCTGAAGAGTTGCTTTTACACCATGATGCAACTTGTATGTTTTGCTCTGAACAAAAAGATAAGCACTTTGAATTCCAATGTAGGTTCCATGAAGAATGTACTATTGCATCTTACCATGCTGACGATTATGCTTATTTAGGAATGGAACAAGTGGAGGAATTTGTTACTTTCAAGGCATCTTTTGAACTGCAAACTTTCATTCATGAAAATAAAACTTGCCCTATAGCTAATAAATTTGAAAGAGAGATAGATTTTATTCTTGAATATTGCATAATCAACTTCTCTCAAAATATTTATGTTGTTGAATATAATGAGGCTCCCCAAGAGAGCACTGATGTTTTGCAGGAAGAAGATGATGAAAACATAAGCTTGGAAGAGGAAGAATGTGAAGAAGTGGATAAAAACCTAAGCTTGGGGATGCCCATGCAATCTCAAGAGGATGATGGAAATGATGAACAGCTAGAGAATGAAGAGTTGGATCTCCCAACTTCACCATCAACAAATGATAGTAACACTCAAACTCAAAAATCTTTTGTTATTTATGAGAATCCATGTTATGATGAGGGTGAAACTGAAAATGCTATGGTCCTATATGATAACCCATGCTATTATGATGAAACTAAAAATGCTCCTTTACTTTCTATTAATGCTACTAGTGAACTTATTGATGATAATGAGGAGTATTGCTTAAATATGCTATATGATAATGCTTTAGATGATGGTCCTATGCTTATTGATAAACCTCCATGTTTAGTTGTTACTAAATTATGTGAGGATAAAAATGACATACTTGCTGTTTGTGATAGTGCTCTTACTCATGAGAGCCCTACTTTGTTCTTGAACTCTCCTACTTACACCATAAAGGAGAAATTTGCTTATGTTGAGAAATACTTATGTGGTTTGCAATTATCTTTAGTTCCAAATCTTTGTTGCAACCATGATATTAAACTTGATATTGATCTTAACAACTATTTTGAAAGAGGGAAGCATGCTAATAAACTCCAAAATAAATTTAATGATCCTCATTATGTTCCCAAATTATCTAAGTTGGAAGATTCTATTGGTTATATGGTTGAATACACTTTTACTACTTGCAACTATTATGAAAGAGGAGGTGATAAGAACCCTCTTTATGCTACTAATAATTATGGGCTGCAAGTAACTTTGTTAATATGCATTGGAAACTTCATTCATATACAAAATGCCAATGCATAGAAAGAAAGTTAGACTTCGTTGTTATTACTTTTGTGTTCTATTTTTCTCTCAACCAGGTTTCAACTTGACTATTATTTTGATTGGTTTGAGAGCACCATGGGACCCTGGTATTATGCATGGAACACTTCCCAAGAAAGAGGGGAACATCAAAGTTCAAGCTCCCTCATGAGCTTCATCTTCAATAAACAAAAAGTAAGAAGCCTAGCTATATGGCTATAAAGAAAGCGCTTTGCGGGAGGCAACCCGGTTATTTTTGTGTGTGATTTTTCTTTGTGTCCTCTTGCTGTAACAAGAGATTTTGTGTCTAGTTAGTTTCTGGAGTTTTTAATAAAGTGCCAAGTTTTACCCATTTTGGTCTTGAAAAGTTGCTTATAGCGTTCGGAGATTTTATTCCTGCACGAATCAGTGCACGGTATGATTTTTAATTCTTATTCGTAACTCCGAATGAGCTCATATTTGAACTGTAGTTGCAACTTTTCATCCTCTGTATGCATGAATTTTTCGGAATTTTTCGAGAAAGTTTGGTAGGGTAGAAAAATACGTTTTGCTGCTGCTGTTTTTCTGGACAGATTCTGTCCCATTTTGTTTGATGCATGCTTTGAGCTTTTAAGTTGAATCTTTTTGATCCAATTGAGTTTATGAGTAGGCATACAACATTATACACTTTCTGGACATCTCATATGAATTTTTGTTCAAGGATTATATGCAGCAAGAAACTATTTGTTTATCACTATTAATGCACCCCACAGAAAAGAATGGGAGAAACGGTGTTTTGAAGTTTTTTCACAGGGATTGGAGGAGATGCACCAAGAGCTATCCAAGGATGGTGAAGACCATAAGCTTGGGGATGTGAAGACAACCCCACTGGACCTACACACTCTCGGTTTGCACACGTCCAACTTCTGTTTTTCGATCGAAACACTTTATCGCATAAACTTGGAGCGTCTTTTTGTTTTTGTTTGAGTCTTGAGAGACCACCACACTATCATTATATATGAGAGAGCTACTGGAAATATGGGTTGAAATATGTTGGATGCTTTTATAAGATTGGGAAAAGGGATGTTTGAGTTGATTTTTAATGATACATATAGTTGCATGATTCATGAGCTTGTTTATGAGTAATAGTTTGCAAATCCTTTTTGAAGAGCTATAACTTATTCATGTTTTGGTGCTGATTGTTATTTTACTTGGTTTAACATGGATTAGTTAGTTCTATGGACACTCATGCATGCATCTAGATGGTCAACTTTCTCCCTTTGCTAGCCCAAAAATTCCAACAAATAAAAACTTGTTTCCAACGCCTTCAACCAAAGTTTTTCCAGTGAGTCCACCATATCTACCTATTAGCTTTATGCTATTCCGAGGTTGTTTATCATGTTATTTTGTATTATCTATACCTCTGAATTAAAATGCTTATGTTGTTGATTGTTATGGGAAAAGTTGGTTATATAGCTCTCACGAACTTGATGCACACTTTACTTTTATTGCATAAATAAAACATGACCCATTGTGATTAAAATTATGATGTTATGAGCTTGACAAATGTCTTTGGTTGAGAGTTAGCAGAAATGTGCTGTCACATGGAATGCTTTCAACATTGCACTCATTTATATTTAGTTGATGTCATGTACTTTTGTTTATGGATGCTTACCATGGGTGAAATAAATGAGGAAATGGAGTAGGTTTAAATGAGTTTGTATAAATGGTTAGAGAGACGCCTGGGCCGCTAATCTAAGCCATGCATCATTCATGGTGGAAATTTACTTACATGCTATGGTGAACCGTCTGTGATACACCTTACAATAAAAAGCTATCCAATGGTAAATAAAAAGGGTGTTGAGATTGTTCATTATGTTTGTTTGTCTTGTCATTTTGATATGGGCTTGTTCCATATCCTGGGACAAGAGGTACCCCAGTTGACGCTCTTGATGATACTATTTTACTTACAATGATATTTAAATTGAACTTGCTTTGTTTCCCGAGTTGAGTAACACATGGAGTAGGTACTCGTATTCAAGGGGCATGAGACTTTCAACCTTTACTTTGTCAAGCACATTACTCATATTTGCTTTCACTTTAAACTTAATCATTCAAGATGCTATGATAGGGGCAATGAGAGCTTGACACCAAGGATTACCATATTACAATCATTAACTTAAGTAGAGAAGTTCAGAAGTTAGATGAAACTTATTCATGTTTTACCTCTACTCATATATACATCTTTCCAAAGTGTCCACCTATCATATTCAGATTTTCATCATCACTCTATGACCAATGTAGGATGTCCATACTTATCATTATGCATACATGTGGTCCATACTACTATCTGTTATGTTACACTTTGTGAACTATCATTGAACATCCTTGCATTGAATACTTGATATCACTTCATAAACTATCTTGCATATTGCTACTCCTTTAAGAATGAATCATTTGACTATATGTAGCAATTGTAATCATCTTTGATATTCATTGTTAAGTATTAAATTGCAAAGTCCATGTTAGTTTTATCATCTTCATACTCGAGGACGAGCATGGATTAAGCTTGGGGATGTTGATGCATGTAAAATGCATACATGAACTTTGCACTTTAATTGCTTATATTCCAATCATATTTGCATCATATAAGGGTTATATCAATGTTTTATAATGATTTTGGGAATACTTCATAGTTTTCCCATTTATTTGGAATTAACCCTGTTTTTCCAGAAAACGTCTTTTTTAGTGTTTCAGACTTTCCGGGAGCTTCGGGACTCCAAAAAGGGCAAGGTCAAAGAGCACGGTTCAGAATTTTCGAGACGAACGCAATGGGCTTAAATTGAAGACCAGAAGCCCAACAGGCTGGAAATGGGAGGGTCCCACGCGGCCTAAAGTACATGGCCGCGTGGGCCCAGCTCGTTTCCACCTCGGAGCTCCGTGGCCGTCGATCTTTCGTCCACCGACTTCGTCTTGACCTAAAAACGCCTATAAAAAAGGTCCCCTGACGTTTCGCGAAAGGAGGCGGCGGAGAAACACAGAACCACGAAACAGAGAGTCAGAAGGCTGCCGCCGGAGAAGATCGGAGGGGGGAAACGCCGCCGGAATCGCCTCCGGAGGGCTCCACCCCCCTCCGGCGTGTTCATCATCAGCATCTACAGCAAGAACTTCTCCATCATCACCACCGTGAAGACTAGCACCATCTCCATCACCATCTTCGTGATCCACTTCATCCCCCTCATAGTTTGAGATTGTTCGAACTGTTGGGGGAATCATAACCCGGTATGCCCGGCAGGGTTACACTTGGGCCAACAGGCTCATTCAGACCCGGCCAAGGAGATGACCCGGTTTTCTGGAGTCAGACCCGATTTCTGGAGGCAGACCCGGCAAACAGGCGGGGTCTCGTCAGATGCCATAGAAGGAAGATTCTGGAAGACCCGGAATCCTTGTACAAGTTGGAGACTCAAGACTTGGAGATCACGAAGGACATATATTAGGACTCTTATTTCGGGTATAACCCAGTTTTTATCTTGTACGACTAGGAGACCCGGATGTCTTTATAAGCCGGCTCCTAGGTCATAGATAGACAGATGCGAGAGACAAGTCTCAAGCAGAATAAGATAGACAAATAGAGAGAGCTCATGAGAGAGAGCTCCCACGCCGGAGTCATCCAAACCCGGCGATCGCCATTGGCGCACCATGTAATCTGTTATCATATAGTGATTTATAGCAGGACGTAGGGATCCTCCACCGAGGGGACCTGAACCTGGGTAAAAAATACCCTCCCTCGTAGAGCTCGACCAACTCCTGGACACCAGTTTCGCCTTGCCCTACAATTCAAGTTATCCCCTGGTAACATCTGCCGTGTTATCTACCCCGCGACAGTTGGCGCCCACCGTGGGGCCTGCGTCCAAAGGTGTCCTCATCAAGGGAGAAGTTTTGCGAGGGATGGAGAAAATCACCGTCGGCAAAATCATCATCACTCGGAAGTAGAATCGCTGGAAGATATGGAAGAGCCGGCCCTTGAGAAATCAGGATAAGCTGGCCATCGAGAGAGCCGGCAGCGGGAGCTGCGGTTAAGATGGACAAGGATTAAGAAGTCTACTAGTTAAATTTTGCGCGGCGTCACGCCGCGGCCTCGCTGAGATTAATTTGTGGTAATTTGTGTTTTTTTTAAAATCGTGGTATATATATCGTAAGGAAAGTCAGTAGTTATAACGTGTATAATGTAGTTAGCGCAAATTCAATTTGAAATCATCCTCAAATGTGCATGTAATAAAGTGTTATTTAAATTTAAGTTCATATTTAAAGAGATTTAAGTTTACTTTAAGCATTTAGTAAATTGAATCGCATAATTGGAGCGAGTTTAGGTATTTTATTTGTAAATGTTAACCTAGTCGGTTTGGTATGATATGCTTGTGTTTTATCTTACATATTAAATTTAACTCAATATTCGGAGGGAATTTTAATTGAACCCAATATTCGGAGGGAGTACATTGCTTGAGCATTTTTGAATTTAATTTTAAACTCATAATATGAGGAAAATGAATTTGCAGGAAATATTTTGTATAAGTATTTATTAAAGTAAGTCCATAATTAGCTGAAATGAGTTTGTATTTCCTACAAATATCCAACTAATCATGCATTTTTAAATCTAAATAGAAATTAGAGAACTTAGCCATATTATCTCTAATATGTTAGCTAAATTGAAATGATAAAATTTGTTTCCTATTCTGACGTAAGTAGTTCATTTAAATTCATAATTAGAGGAAATACATTATGATTATATCGAAATATTCACCAGATTGAGCATTTATTAAATTTAACTACATATTTGGAGAGAGATTAATTATATTATATCTAAATGCGAAATATCTTGAAATGTTTGTATTTTGCTTTAATCATTTATTGAATTAAGTCTATAATTAGAGGAAGCGAATTTGTATTTGCTTTAAATATCCATCTAATAAAGGTTTTTTAAAATTTAAGCATACAATTAGAGAGATTTTAGTTATATTACATCTAATATGTTAGCTAGATTAAAATGGTAAAATATGTTTTCCTTTGTGACATAAATATTCTATTTAATTTCATTTTAAGAGTAAAAATATTATGGTTATATAGAATTATTAACCAATTTGAGTATTTATTTAGTTAAATTGCATATTTAGAGAGAGTTTTGTTATGTTATCTTTAAATGCAAACTGGTTTTTAAATGGTATGATATGTTTTTATGTTGTCTTAAATAGTTAATTAAGATACTTAAGTAGAGGAAATAAAGTATATAATATTTTTTTAATTCGAAATCAGCTTCATTTAATCAGAAGAAGTGCATTTTGTTTTTTTTGTAAATGTTTACCGATTTTGAAATGCCCAAAAATATTTGCATTATGGTACAATTAATTGGAATTTATTTTTCTGGTTGTTGCGATATATTTTGCATAATTTTCTAGTAGGTAGATTCTAAACCATTAATTTTATAGTATTATTCATTTTCTGTAAATTATTTAAGTGAGTTGGGTCCAATTTTAAAAATGTCAAAAAATGTTTGTATTATGATATAAGTAATTAGAATTTGTTTTTCTGTTTATGCTGATATATTTTTACATTTTTCTGGTAGATAGTTCTTAAACTATTGATTTTCTAAAAAAAAATTCATTTTCTGCAAATTCTCTAAGTGAACTGGACCCACTTGTCAGGGTTTTAGTATTCACGCCGCGGCCTTTAAGAGAAATTTTATGTATGAAATGTTTTGTTATAATGACATAATAATTGTCGAAGGAAATTCGAATTTGACGAAATTCGTGGAATGGCTGTGCGAATTTGGATCTAAAAATTGCGGAGTTAGAGTCGACCAAACTCGAAAGCGATGACGGGGATGGAACCTACTTGTCGACGCGCATATATTTCATGTATGTAATTTTTGGTAAACGCGGGGTTTTTTTGCGAAAAATTTGACAAAATTCGTCAACGTTTGTGCGAATTTGGATCCAAAATCGAGGAGTTAGAGCCGACAAAACTCGAAAACGTTCACGGGGATGGAACCCACTCGTCGACGCGCATATATTTAAAAAAAAATTGACAAAATTCGTCAATGTTTGTGCGAATTTGGATCCAAAATCGAGGAGTTAGAACCCGACAAAACTCGAAACCGATCACGGGGTGGAACCCACTCGTCGACGCGCATATTTTTCCAAAAAATTGACAGAATTCGTGAAATGTTTGTGCGAATTTGGATCCAAAATCGAGGAGTTAGAGCCGACGAAACTCGAAACCGTTAATTTTTGGAAAAACATGAGGACTTTTCTGCAAAAAATTTGAATTTTTTTTGTCAAATGTTTGTGTGAATCTGGATCCAAAATTGAGGAGTTAGAGTCGACGAATCTCGAAACCGTTCATGCGAATGAATCCACTTGTCGACACGAATATATTTCATGTATATAAGTTTTGGGGAAACAAAAAAAAGCTGAGGAGAAAAAGCGGGGAAATTGGATCCAAAATCGAGGAGTTAGAGCCGACAAAACTCGAAACCGTTAATTTTTTGGAAAATGTGAGGACTTTTCTGAAAAAAAATTGAAAAATTTTGTCAAATGTTTGTGTGAATCTGGATCCAAAATTGAGGAGTCAGAGTCGACGAATCTCGAAACCGTTCACGGGGATGGAACCCACTTGTCGACGTGAATATATTTCATGTATGTAAGTATTGGGGAAACAAAAAAAAAATTGAGGAGAAAAGCGGGGGAAAAAATGGTGCAAAAAAAAAAAAAAAAATCGCTACAGTACCCAGGCACTTTAGAACACTGTAGATGAACAGTGCATCTACAGTGCCCGGGCAGCTGAGAGCTCGCCGTTTTGTCCAACTTTTATATAATAGATAATTAGATCACTCATCCGTGAAATTAGGGAGAAGAAAGATTCACATCAAGATTGGGATTAGTCGGTAGACATCAGAGCGTCGTCATCATCAAAATCACGTCAAGCAGCCGGCAGCCGAGTCTAGCACCAATAGCGAGCTCGTGCGTCGCATGAGCTCGGATCTTGTCTGAATTTCGATTACCGGCCAAAGTCATGGCGTGTCATCCGATGGTCTGTGCAGGGGAGGAAATCATTATTCACGTACAGCTCAAAGAGTCGGGTCACCAAGTTGGACCCGGAATACGAAGGTGTTACGAGATCGTAAGGAGCTGACCAGATCGGATCATATTCCAGCAGCCCGTAGAAGGAAAGTTACGCCGAGATTGCTCGACGGGGGTAGTATGCAGCGAAAGCAGTAAAAGACAAGCCATCATAAAAACAGAAAGATAAGCCGGCATCGGTGCGTCCGAAATCAAAATCCCAATTGGTACTACTTGACCTGCACGCGGATCGATGTAAGAAGTATCGAGGAGAAATTTGGAGCGGCTAGCTTACTACTTAGTTCTATGGATATCACGTACGTGAGCAGTAGAGAAAAATCAAAGGTGGGAGAAAGCAAATCGGACTTTGCTTTGGAGATCTCACGTGGAAGAAAAACAAAATGGGAAGTTAAAGTTGTCTGCCGGGTGAGTACATCGGGTCACACCGTCATAGTCGAGAGAGCCGGCGACATCAGAGGAGCCGGCCATAGAAAAGCCGGACTTGGAGGAGTCAGAAAGCCGGCAACGGGGTCTCGATCCCATCGATGCCCCCTCGCAAGTCGAAGTATAGCAAGAGCTGGGACTCAAAAATATCAACCGGCTCACCTTTCAAAGATCAGCTTGATAGTATAACAGAGATTGTTGTCATCAGCCGGCTCATCGTCGCGGCCGGCTCGTTGTCCAGTTGATTCATCGTCCTCGGCGACTCGCCGTTAAAGTATACAACTACAGCCGGCAAAAAATTGCATCTAGCAAGCCGGCGTGAAGGAAGAGAAAGAAAAGAGCACGCACTGATACGTAGATAGCGTGGTTTAGCTTATGCATGGGCCATGCAGCTGGTTGCTACAAAAGCTTGATCACCTGTTGTTTTCAATGATTTTAGTATGGAATACAAGTTCAACGTGCTACCAGCTCAAACCAAAGAAGAAATATTTGGCTGGCGTATTCGAGGAGCCGCCAAGCGAAGTTATCAAACTAGTGATCAAGATCAACCGGGTCAAAGCCTGAGGAAAAATAAAACGGAGAGTTGCCCTTGCATTGCATGAGTGCTGCTCACGTGCATATGTCCTTGTTTTAAAAAAAAGTGAAGAAAAGTACATAAGGCTGCTAGCATATACGTGCATGGTGCATGTGTGTCTGAGAGAAGCATCGAGACGAGATTTCCAGCATGCTAGCGTCGAGCGAGCCGGCCAAAGAAAAGGAGAAAGAAGGAAAGGAATACGCCGCCAGCCGGGTTACGGTCAGGCTGAGATGTGCTTAGTGTGGGCGTACGAGTCTGAGATAAATTCCAGCCCAAGGAAAAAATATACGATAGCGATGGTCAAACCCCAAGGAAATAATGCGGATTGTCGACGGCTTCGGATGTTTATCGATAACCCGGCTGCCGGCCGGCTTCTCCAAGGACTCGATCGTCTCCAACCTCGTCGTGACCGCACACGACGGTCCGCGCACTACGTCATCAACGCATGAAAACAAGACAAGCTAAGTTATTTTATGATTAAGTTTCATATTTTATTATTCAGTCAATTTAATAAAGTTGGGTTGAAGACATGGATCTTACCATGAAACATCTCCCGGCTTCAGTTATTTTTCAGTTATCAGTGGTTGGGTTGAAGACATGGATCTTACCATGAAACATCTCCCGGCTTCAGTTATTTTTCAGTTATCAGTGGTTGGGTTGAAGACATGGAAAATCCATGAAACATCTCCCGGCTTTACTTATTTTTCAGTTATCAATTGTTGGGTTGAAGACATGGAAAATCCATGAAACATCTCTCAGCTTCGATTATTTGCAAAAAATTATATCAGCTTGGCCCAAGAGTGTTTCGCAACTTCGGTTAGCGTGCCCAAGAGTGCTTTGCAATAGTATGTGGATCAATAGGTAATGTGGCATAAGCCCTTACTTTATAAACATTGATCCAGGTCTTGGGGGCTCTTACTTCAATAGTTTGCAGCCGCAATCCCAAGACCCGGCTTTTATGCCACCAGTTTATTCTTGGTTATCTTGCTGTTGAGCTGATGTGACTCGCGATTATATGGCCTGATTGCACACCTGGAAACTCAATCAACCATGAGGCCCGTTGGGACTTGGTTCGACCCTGTTTTTTTCAGAGAAGTTGCGCCAGGGTATCCATGCGAAAGCCGGCTCACAGTTAAAGAAACCAAAAGGGTCATCTAAACCAAAGGATTTGCAGAACGACATATCACGTTCATTAAAAAAGCAGATCCTCAGGGTGTACGTACACCATCGAGACAAATATTCATATGTTATTAATTTATTGCAAGTTTATCATGCTGTATAATGTTGTTTTATGCCTAAGGGAAATTTCTTGCAGGATCAATTTGTAACTCGGCATCAGAAACCGGCTTATCAAAGCTTGATATCTGGGAAGTTAGAAAAGTTTTATGCTAAAAGCAGTAAGACCACGTGATCCCGTCTCCAGCAGAAAAAAGCAGGTCATGTGAAGGCCAAGAAAAAAAAAAAAAATAGTCGAGTGAAGTTATTGCCCGGGTCATGCATGCAATCAAGACAAGTCACATTTGCTAGCTGCGCATGGAGGTCATGTAAAAACAAAAGAAGGTCATTAGGCTGCAACAACTACATGCATGTGCGAGTGGGGAGCCAGTCACCGGGTCTTCATCAAGCCATACGTTCAACAACTGCAACATCTTCAGATAATCAAAGGACGACGTTGGCCTCGTTCAGTTCCCTGATGATTGGCCAGAACACTATATCGAGATGACAGCCAGGAAGTTAACCCGCCGTCGTTTGCCGTCCGGGTTTGACAGCTTGGTTTGGTACCGATTCATGTACAGCTCAGGGCTCAGTAATTACTCAAGAGAAGATGAAATAAAAAGTAAGCCGGGTGCTACTGTACTAGTGCGAGGTCATCAAAGTCCAAGCAATAAGTGAAAGCTCTGCTGAGAGTCCAAGCAATAAGTGCAGCATGTGCAGAAGATCAAGATCAACAAATCAAGTGCTGCTAGTAATATTGATCCAGAGAAGTAAGCAAGAAAAAAAATATATATATATGGATGAGCAGCTAGCTCCAGCGAAGGAGAAAATTAAATCTTGCGTGTGCACGCAACTAGAGGAGGTTACGTGCACAAAGCAAGAAAGAAGAAGAAAAGCAAGGGTTGATATAGTTGCCGGCTGGTCATATATATGGACATGCATGCAATTATAACAGGCCACATGGTAAGAAGAAAGATAGATCAGCCAGACTACAAAGATGTGCATGGAAATTCTTTTCAGCGATTCGCCAGGATAGATGACCCGGCCGCGGTCCGGCTTCAAGCACCAAACAGTGACCCGGCCGTGACCGGCTTCAATTTTTCATCACCACCGACGAGTTGCTGCGCCTAGCTTTTGTCAAATATTACAACCGTCTCAGTGGAAGTAATTCTTATTAGGCAGAAAAAGAGAGGTCGCAAGTTGTTGTAGACAAGACAACCTGGTACTCAAGAGCAGCGAATCAAAGAACCCGGCCGTGGCAGGTTTCAATTTTTTTTCCGTACCACATTAACATCAAACAGACAGTAGCCGGATCAAGACCAAAGGATAGGGTTGATTTTATCAGCAGCAGCAAGTTCGTATGAAGGTAGCCGGCTCAAGATCCGAGAAAATGAAATAATGCTGTTGGTCACGTAAATATGCATGCATACATGTCATGCGTGGGAGATAAAAAAGAAGAAGAAGCAGTACAAGCTGGATGGTTGATCAAGTTATTACATTCAGTGAAAAAGGAAAAGAGAAAAGCCGGCTTATGGAAGGGTGTGCCTGTCTGGATCGGCTTCTAACACGGCCGGCTTTGCATACTCTGGACGGGTCCTCAGCATTTGAGCCCTCGGTTATTTTCAGTTATGCGAGTCGCCATATTCGCAGCAGAGAGACAACAAATATTCAAGACGAGTTCCGAGTTGCCATAGGAAACGCGGGAGACTACAGTATTTCAAATTTTACGAGGTTACAAAAAAAAAAGATAGAAGTCCCAGGTTGCTGCAGGCACACAACCCGGCACTTGGGGGATACAGTATTTGAAGTTCAAAAAATTCTCTCATAAGTACAAGATGCAAAAGTCCCAGGTTGCTGCAGGCACACAACCCGGCACTTGGGGGCTACTCGGTTCGAAGTTTTATATTCATTCATCAAGCACCAAGTTATCGTGAGGTGATAAACTCGGAGCTTGGGGGCTACAGGTTATATACAGGAGAAAAATCAAAATTCATATTCTTGAGAACCAGTAAAGCTGGAAGTATTTTCGTCGGGTCTTCAAAATCCGGGTCTTGAAAGGTAGCCTCCATGTGAGTAGGCTCCATCAAGTCCAGAGCGCAGGAATCTGGAGCATTTTTCAACACAGCTGCCTCCGTATGAGAAGGCTCTATCAAAAACCGGGTCAAAGGATTCATAAAAGAAAGTGTGGGAATATTCCTGGCAGAATTTGCGGGATGTTCTTGAGATAAAACCTGGAGGCATATGAACCCAGGAGGAAAAAGTTTGGTTATAAAATGGACCTCCAAGATGAGATGGCCTACCAAGTGTAACCGGGTTATTTTCCCTTTATGTTATTTATCTTATTTTCAGGAGTTTAACCCGGATGATCGCGTTGGCGGCTATACCAAGGTATGAAGAGCAGTGACAAAAACATCAAAGAGAGCAAGCCAAACCCGTATCCAAGTTAAACTTGGGGCTACTGTTGGGGGAATCATAACCCGGTATGCCCGGCAGGGTTACACTTGGGCCAACAGGCTCATTTAGACCCGGCCAAGGAGATGACCCGGTTTTCTGGAGTCAGACCCGGTTTCTGGAGGCAGACCCGGCAAACAGGCGGGGTCTCGTCAGATGCCATAGAAGGAAGATTCTGGAAGACCCGGAATCCTTGTACAAGTTGGAGACTCAAGACTTGGAGATCACGAAGGACATATATTAGGACTCTTATTTCGGGTATAACCCAGTTTTTATCTTGTACGACTAGGAGACCCGGATGTCTTTATAAGCCGGCTCCTAGGTCATAGATAGACAGATGCGAGAGACAAGTCTCAAGCAGAATAAGATAGACAAATAGAGAGAGCTCATGAGAGAGAGCTCCCACGCTGGAGTCATCCAAACCCGGCGATCGCCATTGGCGCACCATGTAATCTGTTATCATATAGTGATTTATAGCAGGACGTAGGGATCCTCCACCGAGGGGACCTGAACCTGGGTAAAAAATACCTCCCTCGTAGAGCTAGACCAACTCCTGGACACCAGTTTCGCCTTGCCCTACAATTCAAGTTATCCCCTGGTAACATCTGCCGTGTTATCTACCCCACGACACGAACCCTAGCTATTGTCTAAGTACTATTCTACATGTTTGTGAATTGCTACTTGTCATTGTTTTGTGGGGAGATTTATTTTCAGATTGTGTTGTATCACTTATACCATTGAATCATACCATGTCTTCGCGTTGTGAGTAGTTCTCTCATGTTCCTGGGGGCATAGGATGGATTGTCAATGATTTCTACTTAACATGTATTGAGTATTTGGTCAAGTTTTTATCTTTTATGATTGTCTTGATGTACAATGTATGAAGTGCACCATACATTGAGTAATGCATGAAGGTGTTTCACACTAGTGTAATAAATTGAGGGAGACTTGGGAGGACACGTAAACCTGAGACCGAGTCATGAAGTTACATTAGGAGGGGATTTATATCGGGGACCTTAGAGTGTAATGCTATGGTGGGACCTTTTGTCTTAATAACTCTTGTGCAGTCATTTACTTGGCCACATGATCCATCATAAGGGGTTTAGTTTATTTATTTAGCTACACCTAATTATGGCTCCGTCCAAAGAAGATTAAAACTTGACAAAATGTTTACCTTGTTGTTCTAGAAATATTTTTGCCATGAAATCCATGTAGCCCTTGGGAACGTTTTCCACGCATAAGAAACACCACTCAAGCTTGTCCTCTTGCTGCATAGGGGATTGGGCTTTCTCTCTCTTTGAGAGCTTTCACTCATCATATTTTATTTTCAGCTTTGCATTCTCTACACCAAAAAAACCCAAAAACACTTGCATCATTTTAGTTTGTCTAGTGCATAGATAATAAGAGAAGTGACACTCTTATTTGAGAGGATAAATACTTATACCTTCTACTCCTCGTGGGATCGATACTAATACTTACACAGCGAAGACTTCAACGATCTCCTGCACTTGGGAGTCATCAAAAAGCATCCAACATATTTCAACCCATATTTCCAGTAGCTCTCTCATATATAAATGATAGTGTGGTGGTCTCTCAAGACTCAAACAAAAAAAAAACGACGCTCCAAGTTTATGCGATAAAGTGTTTCGATCGAAAAACCGAAGTTGGACGTGTGCAAACCGAGAGTGTGTAGGTCCAGTGGGTTGTCTTCACATCCCCAAGCTTATGGTCTTCACCATCCTTGGATAGCTCTTGGTGCATCTCCTCCAATCCTTGTGAAAAAAACTTCAAAACACCGTTTCTCCCATCTCTTTTCTGTGGGGTGCATTAATAGTGATAAACAAATAGGTTCCTTGCTGCATATAATCCTTGAACAAAAAATTCATATGACATGTCCAGAAAGTGTATAATGTTGTATGCCTACTCATAAACTCAATTGGATCAAAAAGATTCAACTTAAAAGCTCAAAGCATGCATCAAACAAAATGTGACAGAATCTGTCTAGAAAAACAGCAGCAGCAAAACGTATTTTTCTACCCTACCAAACTTTCTCGAACAATTCCTAAAAAATTCATGAATACATAGGATGAAAAGTTGCAACTACAGTTCAAATATGAGCTCATTCGGAGTTACAGAATAAGAATTAAAAATCATACTGTGCACTGACTCGTGCAGGAATAAAATCTCCGAACGCAATAAGCAACCTTTCAAACCAAAAAGGGTAAAACTTGGCACTTTATTAAAAACTCCAGAACCTAACTAGACACAAATTCTCTTGTTACAGCAAGAGGACACAAAGAAAAATCACACACAAAAATAACCGGGTTGCCTCCCGCAAAGCGCTTTCTTTATAGCCCTATAGCTAGGCTTCTTACTTGTTGTTTTATTGGGGACGAAGCTCATGAGGGAGCTTGAACTTTGATGTTTCCCTCTTCCTTGGAAAGTGTTCCATGCACTTCTTGTGTGGAAACTGAAACTTTACATTCCCTTCCTTTGAATCAATGATAGCACCTGTGGTACGAAGAAAAGTGTCGGGGAATACTTTCTGGATTAACCCGCGGCCCAGTGCGACTTAACTTACTCGCACGGATAAAGAAGGAGAAGGATCTAGAAGACAAATCCCGGAGGACGTGAAGACCAAGTAGTCTCCGAGTAGGCCTCTGTGGATGTATTCCTTATGGGGAAGTTTCCTTTTGTAACCTAGCGAGTCTCTGTGTATATAAAGAGGACTCGCAGGACTTAGATCAGGTCAAGCTATCAAGCCCCAAACCCTAGCTCATACGGCGAGTACCAGATCGGATCGCCTCCATTGTAACACCTCGATTATCATATCAATACCAATCTAGGGTAGGCAGGAAGTAGGTCTTTTAGCTCACATTGAGGGGGCCGAACCTGGGTAAATCTGTGTTGATCTTTGTTCCTGCGATCCCAAGCTCGGAGATGCTTGACTCGCGTAATCCCACACCTACGAAGTCATCTATGACACCTGACGTGACAAACCCACGACAGTTGGCGCCCACCGTGGGGACTGCGGTCAAGAGCGTCACGTTCCGCGCAGGATCCATGAAGGGAGCTGAAGATCTTGTTGTTGGCCGTATCATCACGGTCAATGGCACACCCTCATCGACGATTCAAGCTGGGGGCCGGAAGCAGATTACTTGGAGACCGGCCACGTCATCCCCTTTGGATCCATCAACGTCTTCGTCGGCTTCATTGGCGGCGAGTCAGAGGATCCATCGCAGCATGGCGACTCAGAAGAAGGAGTCGCGGTAACAGTGGACCAAGAAGAAGGATCTATCAACCACGAGTCGCTGCCTCTCGAAGACGAAGAAGGCCAATCCATTGAATATGTCCTTGAGGAAAGGCTATGCGGAGGCCCTGTGGACAGTGGCTCGCCCTCTGTAGAAGATCGGCACGTGGAAGGGGTCTACAGGACCACAGAAGCAGACGAAGGGCTGGGCATGCCACCAGGCAGCTTAGCCCCCACACCGCCGGAAGCAGCAGAACAAGCCGCGCTAGACACATCAGGAGTCGCGGCATCCGCTGCGATGACGCCAGGAGTCGCGACCTCAGGAGTCGCAAACAGAGAAACTCCACCTGGAGTCGCGCCTGCGGAATCAGGGGCAAGGGTAACCCCCAACGCAGCGGTCACGCTGCCACAGGGAAGTGTGTTGTTTACACCAATATCTGCGGTTAACGCGGCTGCTAGGGTGACAGAATTGGAGGCTACCAGGATCGGGCTATATGATGAAGTCCAGAGAATCGCAGATGAGAGAGCCAGGCTGGCGCGTGAGGAACAGCGCCTCCAACAGGAGCAACTACGACTCATCGAGGAAACCAATTCTCTGCAAGGAATACAGGCCACCTTGCCACACAGGCGCCACGCGAGTCGCCTGCAGCCAGGAACAGTAAACCCTATGGAGCTGTTCCAATCACCTACCACTGAACCAGCAATTGCGGTCCCGTCAGCCGCCACCAACACTATCCCATCAGTCGTCACCAACACGACGCACCCGGTCGCATGGTCAGGGGTCGCACAACCTTCAGTCGCGGCACCCGCACGCATGGCACCATCGGCCATGGTTATGCGGCCCGCGGCCCCGTTAGCTGCGCCCGCGGTTCAAGCACTCGCTGCACCATCAATCGTACCAGCGGTTCCATCTTTCGCAGCACCAAGAGTAGCAGAGATACCTGGGTCAAGGGCCATAGTACAGGCTAACAACAGGCCATGATGCCCCCGCCGCTGACGCAGCCAACCTTTGTTCAGCAGTCGCCACAGCAGCCTCAAAGGTTCCACACGCCGCAAGGGCATTATGTTAGCCCAGTGGAGAATCTCTTTGCAGCCACAAACATCTTGGCCAGATTAGCGCCAGCAGGAAACACGCCAATGGACAGAGAGGCACGGCGTGCCATTGAGATGCTGAGCACAGCAGTGATACAGCAGGCGAATATGTCCGAACACGCAGGACGGTTGCACTCCACCCCTTACAATAGCAGAGCAACGGCGGAGAGAAGCATCCACGCGGAGTCGCCAGACGTTGCGACCTCAAGCTCGGCTAGGCGACAAAGGGAAGATCAACCTGCTGCTCAAAATCAACCTCAGCAAGTTCAACCTATAGAGATTGTGCAGCCGCGCCCGGCGGCCAACCCAATAGGAAGGCCAGCTTCGTCCAACCTATCGTCGCGACTCAAAGGCCCAGTCTGTTTCAACGAAAGAATCAGGTCTGAACCGTTTCCTGCAGATTTTAAAGGACCTCGCAAGGTCACCAACTACAACGCCAGCATGGACCCTGTTACTTGGCTCAACAATTACGAGATGGGCATGAGTATCCTAAATGCGTCCGAACAGATTTGCGCACGTTACCTAAACATGATGTTAGAAGGCGCAGCCCACATATGGCTACAAAATTTGACACCAAATTCGATAAACTCTTGGGATGAGATGAAGGAAGCTTTTATCAAGAATTTCCAAGGAACATGCAAGCGACTCTGCAGCATAGAGGACCTGGACGTTGTGTACAGAAGGAAGGCGAGTCAAGTCGCCACTGGATGAGAAGGGTCGCAGAGATCATACATTCCTCAGACAATATACCACCCAGTTCAGCAGTCCTTGTCATGGAGAAAAATTGCAAATTTGAGCCGCTAGTCCACAAACTAGGTCGCATGAAGGATAAAGTCAAGAGCCTAAGTGAGGTAATGGCGGCGGCCAACAAGTATGCGACTTGCACTATGCGGCCAAAGTACTGGGGTGCGGCGTCAATCGAGTTTGATTGCCTATCATGGCCGCTCTCGACCCTGAACACGCACTTTTTACCTGGGAAATACTGAGCCGCGCAAGGGCCTAAGTGAGGAAAAACCGAGACAAATCATAAGGACCAGCCTATTGGTCGAAACATGTACTGCCAAGAGTACTTAAGCAAACCATAATATTGTCTTATGACACATAAATTCTAACAATTATTACAGACCGCTAAGGGCCAAGATTATCAAACCATTGTTTTCTCTTCTTCACTTGTGCGCAGCTTTTGGCCGGTGGGAAGGAGGAACAGGCGGCTTACCAAGCTTGCCAGAAGGAGCAATCGCAGGCTCGCTGGAGGGCTCTTCAGTCGCGGGCTTGGGGGCTGCAGAGCTGGATACGCCTGGAGAGGGGTTCTTGTCCTGCGGAATCACCGCGCTGGACGACGGAGCGGGTAACTTCTCCCATCTGCTTCCATCTGCGTTATACTTGCCCATATAGGTCGCAAGATCAATCCCCTCCACCAGTTCAGTCGCATGGCCGCGCATATCCTTCCAAGTCGTCGCATATTCTGAGGCCGTCAGTTCGGTGCCATCCACCTTCTTCGAGGGCCTACCTTTTGCAACCTTGGCAGCATCAAAAGAAGGATAGTACGTCTTGGCCAAAGCAAGAACATGAGCCGCGCCGGTGCGAGCTGAGGACTCCTTCCAGTCCAAAAAGAACTGAGGCGCCCTAAGCAGTCTTTTCAGCAGCCCTTCAGAATCACCGGGGACTGGCTTGGTCGGCAGCAGGCACTTAGACAGTGATTTCATGGCGTCACAAGTTCTTCGCGAAAAATCGCGGATATACTCCAGCTGCTCCTGAGTACTGCCGCGCTGCTCCTTGGCATCTTCACCTACATCAAGGCATGTCTCCGTCAGCTCTACAACACACAGGCAAAGATAGTAGAGAAAAAAGATGCAGATACAAGTCGCAATACATACCAGTTAATTCTTGAGTCATGATGCACACTTTGGCGTGGACGAGGTTATGGGCATCAGAAACTTTCTTCAACTTTTTCTCAAGCTCGCCAATGGAAACAGCCTTAAGCCTTGCGTCCTCATTGACATCAGCAATGGCGTCTTTCTGAGCACTGACTTGGAGCTCCAGCTGCTGGACCCTCTCTTGGAACTTCTCTTCAACAGTTTTAAGCCGCAGCTCGGTGTTTTTGGCTTGCTCAGAAAACTTGAAGCTTTCATCAGATAGCTCGCCCATCCTGGTTTCCCTCTTCTTTAGCTCAGCGTCACGCTGGCCAAGGAGCTCGCGTAGCCTCTCCAGTTCAGAGGGAGTATCCCCCAGCTGCTTTTCCAAGGCAATTTTGGCAGCTGTTATGGAGCTTAGTTCCTCCTATGAAGGAACATCAGTCAGTAAGTATATATCAACAGCTAAAAGAGAAGCATCAAGTCTCCCTTTACAGTCAAAGAAGAAACTTGATCCTTGGGGGCTAGAGACAGATAACTGGAGATAGAAGTTTACCTTATAAGCCGCAGACAGGTCAGATAGTGCCTTGCGGAGCTCCATGGCTTGCTTGTCATT
The DNA here is from genome assembly GCA_947311845.1 of Poa pratensis. NCBI lineage: Eukaryota > Viridiplantae > Streptophyta > Magnoliopsida > Poales > Poaceae > Poa > Poa pratensis. The sequence goes on from CAMZMU010000107.1 coordinate 59,010,634, forward strand.
TGAGGCAATGATAGCCTCTGACAGTTTCTCAGCGCGGCTTGTGGAGGAGGAAGAAGCAACCTCAGCATGTAGAATTGGCGACCGCAGATTGTCCGCCGCTGGCGACTCAACCACTGGCGTATCAGCATCCTTGGCCATTACATCTATGGAGGAGGGGTTGACCTTCTCCACGTCCTGGATCATAAGGGGATCCGTTCTATCCTCCAGAGCCACCTCTTGGGTGGCTGTGTCAAGAACAGGGACCGTGGCCAGGTCATCAGTGGTGGCCACGCCCTCTACCATGGCGGTATGAGCCGCAGGTGATAAATGCGGCTCAACCGCGGTTCCAGGCTCAGTCGCGGGTTTAGCCGCACTTCTGAAAAAGCAAGGGCATTGTGTGAAGAAGAAGAACATAAGCCAGAATAAAAGTATTGAAAGCACAGGGAAAAGTTACTAACTCTGGAGCCATCTTCACAAAGGCCATAAGTTCACCACTTGACGGTGAGGACAGGCCTTGGGTCCCAGAATCTACGAGTAGAAGTTTTACGTGTCAGTAGAGGAAAAAGAATAAGCATTCAAGATGACAAGACAGCAGAAATTACCAGAGTGGGGACCCATGTCTTCTTCAGCAGAGGCGGTGGCTTTGAAAGCACGCCTGGCAACGAAGGAGATCGCGCCCGTAGCAGGTTTGCGACGCTTCGTGGCCTCGGGGTTTTCCAGAGCATCAACCTCTGGTTCCTCACGAGATAGCCTCTTGGAGGCTCTACGGGGAGTTGGTCCAGCCGCGGCAACAGAACTCGCGGCTGGCACTGGACTCTCGTCCTCGTCCAGTTCGGTCTCTTCATCATCTGAGGCCGCAGAGGCAACAGAAGGGATATCAGCAGTCTCGCTGCCCTCTAGAGTGGGCAGCAACTTCTTTCGTGCGGCACGCTTGGGAGCAGCAGTGCCGGCGACGTCGCAGGCAGCGACCAGTAGTTCTCGTCAGCCTGGATGAGAGAAATATAAGTTGCAGTATTAAGAAAAGGAATGCGACTCAACTACGAAGGCGAAAAGACAGAGAAGAGGAGTTACCTCAAAAGGCTTGTTGTTAACACTGAAAGGGGCAAGCCCCACCTTATCGAAGGAGATGTCCTTCTCCTCAGTCACGCGGGTGACAAATTCCACCCAATCCTCAGGCCTCCAGTCCGAAGCCTTGATACGATCAACGTCAGCAGAGGTGCCTGTGCACTCAAGGAAGGATCGCTGTCGTGGACTCACGGGCTGAATGCGCCATTTGGTCCAGCAAGAGAGAAGATCAAGGCCAGTAAGACCATGACCTATTAAGGCGCGGACTTTGATCAGCGACTCATTGATGAAGGACATGGACGAGTCGCGGGGTTTTGATTTCAGTGCCTCGGTAGGCACGAAGAGGGTGTTAGACCAGGAGGGAAGGCGAGTTTCGCCCTCCGGTGAAGTATCTTGGCAATAGAAAAAAGATTTTTGCCAAGCCCTGGGTCGATTCGCCAGGGCTAGCTTGGGAAGGCAAGAGTTCCTATGGCGCTGAAGAGAGATGGCGCCGACCTGAACGTAGGCGCCACCCTTGGAGACAAGTTGGCTGTTGCAGGTGAAAGAGGCCAGCCATAGATCGATGTTGGGGGCTATGCCAAGATAATCCTCGCACAGCACGTGAAAATTGCTCACCTGGAGCATTGAGTTGGGCCCGATGTCGTGAAGACGGAGGCCTAGGCGTTGCAGCAAATTGCGGAAGAAGGGAGAACCTGGCGGCGTGAATCCACGCTCCACGTGCTCCACGAACATCACCAGCTCGTTGGGCTTGGGGCGCGGCTCGATTTCATCGCCTGGCGCCCGCCAGACGCCGTCCCCTTCGGCGGCAAGAAGCCAGCCTCGGCCAGATCCGCAAGAGTTTCCTCTGTTACCCAGGATCCTTCCCAGTTGCAGGAGATCTGCGCCTATTGTCAGATGGCTTCGCCTTGGGCGCCATTGCGAGGGGAGATTGAATTGGGGAACTAGGCTCGGGTCGAGGAAGAAGACGGCGCGGCTAGGGATGAGAAGATTGCAAGGGCAAATGGATAATGACCTAGGTGGCCGCAGCTTATAACTGAAGGGGCCCGCAACTAACGGCATTATCTGTGCTCGCAACCAACGGCACAATTTGCGCCCGCAAAAAGAGTAACGGTCCGCAATTAAAGGAAACAGAATATTTCCAGAAGGAGAGATGAGTCGCGCGATGAGTCACAGCGCTGAATCGCATGAGTCAGGAGATTGGTCAGAACGTTTACAGTGCGGCTCAGAGACCATTTCAAGAGGCCAGAAGATTCTCACCGTAAAGTCCTAACCAATCTTGGGGGCTAATGTCGGGGGAATACTTTCTGGATTAACCCGCGGCCCAGTGCGACTTAACTTACTCGCACGGATGAAGGCCCACTTGGGAACAAGCCCAATATTGAACCGCCATAAGGAGAAAGATCTAGAAGACAAATCCCGGAGGACGTGAAGACCAAGTAGTCTCCGAGTAGGCCTCTGTGGATGTATTCCTTATGGGGAAGTTTCCTTTTGTAACCTAGCGAGCCTCTGTGTATATAAAGAGGACTCGCAGGACTTAGAGCGGGTCAAGCTATCAAGCCCCAAACCCTAGCTCATACGGCGAGTACCAGATCGGATCGCCTCCATTGTAACACCTCGATTATCATATCAATACCAATCTAGGGTAGGCAGGAAGTAGGTCTTTTACCTCACATTGAGGGGGCCGAACCTGGGTAAATCTGTGTTGATCTTTGTTCCTGCGATCCCAAGCTCGGAGATGCTTGACTCGCGTAATCCCACACCTACGAAGTCATCTATGACACCTGACGTGACAAACCCACGACAAAAAGGTCTTCCAAGAATAATAGGACTAGAGGTTTTATTCCCCATATCCATGATTAGAAAATCCACAGGCACAAAAGTCATATGTAACTCTACCATAACATCACTTACTTTTCCCAAAGCATGTTTAATAGAGTCATCAGCAAGTGCTAGTTCAATAGAGAATTTTTCAAGATTTTTCAATTCAAGCACTTCATATAGTTTTTGAGATAAAACAGAGACACTAGATCCTAGATCAAGTATGGCATGGTGTGTCTCTTTTCCAATAGTTACTAGTACCTTAGGTATCCACATATCCCCAAGCTTAGGTGGTATCATAGCCTCTTGGTTATACCTAGCAATCTTTTCTTTCAAGACATGATTAGCAATATAAGAACCAAAACCTGCTTGGTTAGTGTTGATGGAAGGATCACTTGCAAATTTTTGCAAGATAGATATTAATTCATGCAAGCTACAATTTTCTAAGTCAAGCAAAGGATCCTTGACTTTATTAAGCATTTTAACTTCCTCAACTTCAACATGATTCTTAATATCCCTATCTAAAGGTTCCAGCATAGAAGATATTCTTTCATTCAATTCCCTAGTCAACTTCTTTTTAGACTTGGCATAGTTCAATATTGTTTCCATTTTCAAAGAGATTCCTGAAAGAGTGTTTTTTGTCTTTTTCATCCTAGACTTGGTATGAAGGATAAATGAATGCAAATCATTTTTAGTAGGATAGTCCTCCACATAAGTTTGTAGACATAAAGTTGACCTATCCATAGAAGCTTTTAGTTGTTTGATCCCAGTTTCATATTTGGATTCTATAGAATTCCCAAATAAATTTTCCATCAAATTATTAGCATGTGAGTGATTTCCAGAAGCAAATTTTCCACTAGTCAATGAGTCTAGAAAACATTTAGACCAGCCATCTATACCTTTATAGAAGTTTCTTATCACAGTGGCAGGAGTATATTTAATGACACCATTTTTACTAATGTCCTTAATTCTATACCAAGCATCCATCAATGACTCTCCATAGTATTGACCAAAGTTGTTCATTTCAGCACTAGGATTTATTTTAGCAAGTTTTTTTGGTATTTTTAATTTTTTATGCAAAACTGAAATAAATATGATGTGATACGCAATGACACTAACAAAACAAATAAATTGCTTTGTAAGTAAAGATGGATAAGATGGTGCTCACGTAGGTGCAACCTCCCCAAGCTTAGGTGTTAGCACAAGTTGGTGACGTTGACTTTGTTGTGAGATGAATGCGATGATGCATACCCTTGGATAAATCTCTCAGCTACGATTCCCCGGCAACGGCGCCAGAAAACGTCTTGATGATCCCGAAGAGCAAGTCTTGATGCCTGCACAAATAACGGGATTTAGGTTGAGACTCCAAGTGCAGAGTGTATAGTATAGTGGAAGACAGTTTTCCCCACAAGGGGTGACTCGAGGGTTTAATATCGAACTCTCGGTGAATCTGCAGTGGTAGATTTATCTTCTTATCCTTCTTTTGGTTACCTACAAAACAAGGTTAGATGTTTTGGTCCTCAACCTCACCTGTGGTTGTCAAGCACAAGGTGTAAGAATGATATCAGGATAGTTATGCAATGCAAACAAGAAATAAATATGCAATGATGGTGGATGCAATGACAAATGATATTTTTGGGTTTTTGAATGATGTATGCAAGATGAAAAGTATTTTTGTATTTTCGGATTTAATGATGGCTGAAAATAGAAAGGTGGTATATGGTGTTGGAAAGGTGTTTCTTATGATAAAAAATGGACTGGGGTTCATGGTTTCACAAATGCACTCTCTCTTTATAAAGTGGTAGACAATGGAACACACAAAGTTAACATATGAGATTGCAACACAGGGTTTGATAACAAGTTACTTAGATATATGGGAATCACGTCCTAACATAGAGATCTTTTGGTTATTAACCTCTCTTATACTCCACCAAGATGCGAACTAAATCATAACAGCTCAGTAATTAAGATAACTCAGAGTATAGCATTAAGTATCATGACATGAAGTGAAAATAAGACCATGCTAGATCTAGTCATGGAGTAGTGGCAATGGTCACGCCCACATCCCCGGTAGCATGGTATTTTAGTTTATCCCTAGTGAGGTAACAAAGTAAGGTAAAGATACCAAAGTGGATCGCAGAACTTTCTCTCACGTTCACTGCACTAGCCACCCCCCGTTACTCCAACTAATGCACACGTTCCTCCACACACGCTCTCATAAACATGCTTGATCAAAACAAGTAAACAAGAACGGGGTACATAATATGCATCTATACTCATAACTGAAACAAACATTGCAATCTCAAACATATATTAACTCATAAAGATCCACCACAAAGGTATTACAAATATGACCGTAATCATGTTCAGCAGCTCATACGGTGCTAATTAGTGAAGCTCAAGAGAGGAGAGATACATAAGTTACTTCCACAAACCCATAGTCCAGAGGTGGACTACTCCCTCTTCATCATGGAGACGGTGGAGAAGTCGATGGAGAAGATGGAGACCACGCCGGCAGCGCCCCGCCGGAGTTTTCCCCCTCCAATCTGCAGCTCCTGATCTCCGTTTCGGTGTTTCTGTGTTTGTGCGGCGCTCCTTCCAGAGAACGACGGGGGACCTTTTTTATAGGCGTTTTTAGGTCAAGACGATTTCGGTGGAGAAGAGATCGAAGGCAACGGAGCCACGAGGCCCGAACGAGTGGGTCCCACGCGGCCTGGTACTGTGGCCGCGTGGGCCATGCTCGTTTGGCCCTCGGGCCTCCGTTTGCTCGCTTCCTTTTTCCGTAGTCCTTCTTCCTTCCAAATATTGACGCCCGTAAATTTCCAGGTGATTTCGTTGACGTTTGGGTCCCTAAAACATTAAAATACAAAACTAGGGTTTTCTGCCTATGCAGGGTTAATTCCAAATAAATGGGAAAACTATGAAGTATTCCCAAAATCATGATAAAACATTGATATAACCCTTATATGATGCAAATATGATTGGAATATAAGCAATTAAAGTGCAAAGTTCATGTATGCATTTTACATGCATCAGCGAGAGGCTGCCTTGTCGATGTAAGGCTGAAAGTCCGCACGACTCAGCCTGCCAAGCGAAATTGGGAGGCCAAGGTACTTGATGGGGAACTGCGCGATGGCCGCCGGAAAGTCATTCAGAATTGTCGGCAAATCAATGTCAAAGCATCTGATGGGCGACATGGCGCTTTTGGCAATGTTTGTGACCAATCCAGTGACTTCCCCAAAGTGGTGTAGAGTGGTAGCCAGGTTAGTGATGTCCTCTGCCGTAGGAACCAGAAAATAGCTGCATCATCGGCATATAGCGAGACCCGAAGAGAGGCCAGCCTGTCAGGAATCGGCTGAAGCAAGCCCGCTTCCGTGGCCAGCTGGAGAGTTCGGTTTAGGGGGTCAATGCCGATGTCAAATAGAAGTGGCGAGAGAGGGTCCCCCTGCCTGAGCCCTCTACCATGCAGAATCTGAAGCCCCAGGATACCATTCAGCAAGACATGAGACGAGGCGGTGGAGAAAAGGATGGACATCCATGCGCACCATCTGGCAGGGAATCCGCGTCGTTGCATGATGTCGAGCAGGTAATCCCATCTCATGGAGTCAAAGGCTTTGGCGATGTCAAGCTTTAGCAGCAGCATGGGAGTGTGGTTGCGGTGCAGCCGCCTTGCGGTGTTCCGGACGTACATGAAATCGTCGTGGATGCTCCGCGTTTTTATGAAGGCGCTCTGAAAGTGCGAGACCAAGTCGTTCATCTTAGGAGCAAGGCGGATCGCCATGGCCTTAGCAATGATCTTCGGAATGATATGAATTAGGCTGATAGGGCGGAAATCCGAAATTGTGTCGGCTCCCTCCTTCTTAGGCAGAAGAGCAATATTGGCCGAGTTGATGACGTGGAAATGGTTGATGGAGAGTTCTGAGAAAGCGTCCACCAGGCGCATGAGGTCTTCTCCAATGATATCCCAATGGGATGAAAAGAACGCACTTGTAAACCCATCTGGACCGGGGCTTTGTCATGAGGCATCTCCTGAATGGCAAGCTTGATCTCGTCAGCGGAAAAAGGAAGAGCCAGGTCCTCCAAGTTTCCGACAGCAGGGTTAATCGCATCCCAGTCCATATCCAGAGTCCGAACAGGCGGGGGGGGGGGGGGGGCATAGCTTGGGAGAAGTGCTCGAAAATCAGGAAGCCTTATCCTCGTGGTTAGAAACCCACCCGTTATTCTGGCGCAGCCGCTGAATGTTGTTCTTCCTTCTGCGGGAGTTGACTCCAATGTGGAAGAACTTGGTATTCGCATCCCCTTCCCTGAGGTTGGTTATTCTGGAGGCCTGTCTTTTCCGAGTGCGCTCTAGAACTGCGTGACCCAGCACCATCTCCCCGTCCAAGAGAGGTCGATGATCCTGCGCAATATCCAGTTGCAAGATTACATCCAAGGCCATGATGAACTGCAGCTTGTGATCAAAGAATAGACCTCTGCTCCACGCCCGCAACTTTCTAGCAGTTAATTTCAACTTGTGGTTGAAGACATGTGTTGGCTGAGTGTGGGTGGTCGGTTCCCCCCAGGCAGAAGAAACCACGTCATAGAAGCCAGGCATCTTACACCAAAAGTTTTCAAAGTGGAAGGAGGGCGGCGTTTGGGGCCAGACTGATTAGACAGCATCAGCAGACAGTGGTCCGACAGCGAAGAGGAGAGGGCATTCAGGACATGGTTCTCAAAAGCAAGGTCCCAACTAGCATTCCTCTCGTTGCTCCAGGTGAACTTTCTATTCTGAAGCTTAATTTCCTTGAGCTGACACTGATTCAACGCCTGGAGGAATTGGCCCATTAGTCAGAAGTCCAGATTGGAGTTGTTCTTGTCTGAGGCCTGATAGATAAGGTTGAAATCGCCAAGAATCAACCACTTTTCATCATTCTGGGGGGCTTCGGCAATCGCCTCATCAAGAAAAGCCCTTTTGTCAGCGTCATTGCTGAGGTCGTAGACGGTGGTGAGCTTGAAGGAGGTACCGCAATCCAGAATGCAAACATCCGCCGAGATGAGGTGTGTCCTAATGTGTATGTTGGTGATGGTCACATTGTCCGCATTCCAGAGCAGAAGGATCCCTCCTCTAGTGCCTGTGGCCGGTCTGTGCGCAAAGGAGCGTAACCGGAAACCTCCGATGTAAGCCGTCGTGCTTTGATCGATGAAGTCTACTTGGTTTCTTGAAGGCAGGCGATATGACAGGGTGTGTTGGCGAGCGTGGAGTGGACGGTGTCTTTTCGGGCTTGATCGTTTAGGCCCCGAACGTTCCAATTGGCGATGTCGAGGATGGGGTTGTTCATGATTGCGTAATTTTGATTGACGAGGGGGAGGATTCCATAGAGGTTGTAGTTGATGCAGTTGCAGTGAAGTACATGATTAAGAGGTGACATGCCCACCTCGAGCAGCAGCGATCAGGTTGCTAAGCGCGGAGTTCTTGTTCAGCCGCAGGGTTGATCTCCACCCCTCCTGGACCTGCCATGGCAAAAAGGGCATCGTCCACCTCGGCCAGGCAAGGAAGAGTCAGCTTGAAGAGCTTTGAGAGTGACTGTTGCCTAGATTCGGGACAAACAATGCCGTTGAATCTAAAATAAAGTCAAAATTCAAGCGCCTTTTTTCATAGCAGTCTTTTTTAGGAGTCGAGAATTGTTTGTCCCGACGTCGCGTTGTTTCTATATGTGAGACGACCACCAAGCGGCATGTTAGAAATAAAATAAAACAAGTACAATGTTATTGGTTTGACATCATGCAGGAGAAGCCGCTGGCGGCGATTAATGCCCACGGTAGAAGATCCTCATAACCGTCAAGAACCTGTGCGTGACCGGTCATCTCCATATTACTCTATGCTTATTGTCATTTGTGTGTTTCATGGCCACTGTATTTGCATAATGATTCGTGCTAGCTAGAAGTTGAAATTTATTTCTCGGTTGACTGAGAATTAAGCTAGAGCTTGGCCGACTCCAAAGCTATCGCTCAGTCAGCCGAGAATTAAGTTAATTAGAGTTCGGCCTAGGATTTCTTATTTCCTTTACCGTTTAATTCTTTTTTAGTTTTTGTTGTCTCTTTTAATGTATGTGTGTGTTTTATTCCTGACTATATTCTTTTTTCCATTGTCCTCATTTCCCTATTGCATTTTTTTATTCTTCTTCACATTTTACCATCTTATCAGTTTTTCTTTTGTTCTTCACAATTAAAAATTTGATCTTACTATTTGTAGGAAATGGTCAGCCTCTAAATTATATTGTTTTATTCATACTTGAGGTTTTTAGTTGCGCGTGAGTTGCAACTAAGAAAATATATTCCTAACTGTTCCACTTGTCGCGTGATTCATACCGACGGGTAATTGCAAATGGGTTTTAGTTCTAGTTGCAAGTGGGTTACACTTACACTAAGTTTTATTCAGTTTTAAGAGAGGTGCAACTGAGAATTTCCAGTTGCAACTGAGTTTATTCAGTTGTAAGTGAGTTGCAACCGAGAATTTCTAGTTGTAGTTAAGTTTTATTCAGTTGCAAATTTGTTGTAAATGTAATCCTAACCGTTGGATTTCATTGTGATTCGTGTTGATTGGTAGTTGCAGGTGGGTTGCAAATAAAAAGAAAGTCTTAAATTCCTACTCACTAGGAGTTGTAGGTGGGCTACAACTCAGCTTGATTAAGTTGCAGTTGAGCTTTTATTCAATTGCAAGTTGCAACTGAGAATTTATAGCAAGTGGGTTGAAAATTAGTTTTATTCAGTTGTTAGTTAGTTGCAACCAAGAATAAATATTCATATTCGCAGGATTTGCATCGTTATTCGTGCTGACTAGGAGTTGCAGGTGACAATTCTAGTTGTAAGTCGTTTGCAATTGACTTTTGTTCTGTTTCAAGAGTATTGCAACTGAAATTTCCGTTGGATTTGCAACATGATTAGAGAATTTAGAACTGAGATTTGGATACATTATTGTTATCTGATCAGGAATTAAGCTAATTATCGGTTCGATACGAATTAGTCACAACATATCTCCTTTTGTAGTTGCATCTCATATAAAAGGATAAACCCATTTCTTGGAGCACTAGAAAATTTACAATCTCGTAGTTTCTAGGTTTGCATGTTCATGTACGAGTTGGACACCAAATAATAAAACTGCATAACTAACATATGCATAAATCTTGTTATTTCTATTTAGTTTTCTGTTCTTCATAACTATTTTTAAACAATGTATGCATGTATGCCTGTGCAATATTACTTGGCTTCAATTTTTCTTTCTATTTTTTCTTCTTCTTAGCTCGAGAGCTTACAACGTGTGTATTTTGCATTGGCTCTACCCGAACTATTTTATTTGGCCCAGTGCTCTTATTTTTTCCCAGTTTGAGGGAAATCCATTGCAGCTTTAAAACGAAAAAGAAAATCAACGTGGAAAACAGAGAGGAAAACGCTACTTTGCACGGGGAAGCGAGTACTGATTTATATGGCTGGCCTTGGACTCTGTCCGCTGGGATTACCTGGTAGATCTCATGCAACGTCGCGGCTTCCCTCCGCGATGGCGCGCTTGGGCGTCGCTCATCTTCTCGACCACCTCCTCTCGGGTGCTACTCAATGGAATTCCGGGCAAGGAAATTATGCATGGCCGCGGCTTACGGCAGGGGACCCGCTGTCACCACTACTTTTTGATCTTGCGATTGACACTCTACCCAGACTGCTCGAGCTGGCTACGGAGTCGGGGCTCCTTCACCCCCTACCTGGAAATTTCATCAAGTCCCGGATCTCCCTTTACGCCGATGATGCAGTTATATTCTTGATACCGGAGGCGCAAGACATCAACAACCTGGCTACCCTACTCCAAAATTTTGGGGACGTCACTGGATTGACAACAAACATTGAGAAAAGCTCGGTTGCTCCCATCCGATGCGCAGATGTCGACATCAACGCCATCCTCACGAATTTTCCCACAACTTTGGCTCAGTTTCCTGTGAAATACCTTGGCCTTCCACTCTCCCTTGGTAGGCTTCGGCGTGTGGACCTCCAACCCTACCTCGACAAAGCTGCATCAAGACTTAACCCCTGGAAGTCCAAGTTCCTCAGCCGGGCCGGATGTGACGCTCTTGTCAAATCAGTCCTGACCGCTCTGCCGATTTTCCTTCTCACGGCCATTAAGGTGGATAAGGCGACTCTGAAGGCCTTCGACAAGATTCGTAGGGGCATCCTGTGGGCCGCAAGTGACAAGGTCAGCGGCGGCAAGTGCAAAGTGAGCTGGGCAAAGTTCTGCCACCCAAAAAATCTTGGGGGCCTCGGATACTAGACTTGGAGAAGTTCGCCCGCGCCCTGCGGCTGTGATGGCTTTGGTATGAATGGGTAGCTCTAGATAAACCCTGGGTGGGCTTGGAAACCCCTAACGACAGCCAAGACCATGACCTCTTCAATGCTGCGACAAAAGTCACCATTGGGGACGACACTTCTGCAAAATTTTGGTCCTCATCCTGGCTTGATGGTACCGCACCCAAGTCGATTGCGCCCAAAATTTTCGAGCCTTCCAAGAAAAAGAACATAACCGTTCAGAACGCCCTAGCCAACCAGGGCTGGCTGGCTGACATCTCGGTCCATGAGTTCACCTTGCAACATATCATACAATTTGTCAATCTTTGGGACCTTCTGCAAGGCACAACCTTAACCCCAGGCACTGATGATTCCATTTCTTGGACGCTCACTCCTACTGGATGCTACACGGCTGGATCAGCATACAAAGCCCAATTCATTGGGTCCACCCCATGTCCCCATGTCACTTTCAAGGCATTGTCTGGAAAACTTGGGCGCCACCAAAGTGCAGGTTTTTTGCCTGGCTTGCTGTGCAGAACAGGCTTTGGACATCAGATCGTCTTGCTATTAGGGGATGGCCGCACAACCCTCTGTGTCAGCTTTGCAAAAGCCAGGGGAGACGACTCGGCACATCCTTTTCAAGTGTCGCTACTCTCGACGCATTTGGCAAGCTGCTGCCTCTTGGCTATCATGCCCCTCCTTGGTGCAGGAGCTGGGTCAAGGCCGCCCAACTGTGCTAGCCTACTAGCATGCCATCACCAAGGCTCCAACTGCACACCCCAAGGGCCTCAAGTCTGCAGTCGTCATCCTTACCTGGGAGATCTGGAAGGAGAGGAATGCTCGAGTCTTCAACAACAAGTTCTCAATGCCTTCGGCCCTAATGCAGAAGATCAAAGACGAAGGAAAAAGCTGGATACTTGCGGGAGATAAACACCTAGGAGAAATCGTGACTTAATTTCATTTCATGTAACCTTTTACTTTCGGCTTAGGCCACACCTGTTTGCTTCTTCTATAACAATATAAAAGGCAAAGCTTTTGCCCCGTTTCAAAAAAAAAAGCAAAACACCTACACGAAGGAAACATCGCCTAGTTGATTCTGAAAATAAAGGAATCACCGCTAGTTCAGTAGCTGCTAGGAACCATAGCAATCCTACAACACAATCGACTGATATTTAGTAAGATCTCAGTCAACTGAGGACCAGAGGCCCTTTTTTTTTGTTACAAAGCCATTTAGCAGCAACTGATGCAGAGACACTTCAAATTCTCCTCTCACTTCATACTGTACTAATTTCCTCACTATAAGACTAGTCACAATGGGGAGTAACATAGAGTAGTAACATGGTGATGTTACTAGTCTATGTTACCACCTTCACAGTGAGGAGTAACATCATTGTGGTGTCATATAAGATCTTATTTATTGAACTATAGACTCATTTTGTCTTGATAAGTGTGATGTTACGGTAACTAGCTAAGTTACTCCAAACACCTCTCTCCTCATTAACTACATGCCACATAAGTAAAATGGTCTTGAGATGTGTGATGTTACTAGCTAAGTTACTCCCATTGTGACTAGTCTAACTTAGAAGTGGCTAGCAGCAGTTTCCCCGAAGAAATAATTCAGTTGCATGCCTTCCATCGATCGTGGCTAGCAGCAGTTTCCGCGAAGAAATAATTCAAGGCAGCTCAAAGTCTTCCTGTAGGGAAGCGTAAAGATCAGCATGCAGATGCAGATTAGCCTTCCAGCGGGAGACTCTTCGCATGAAGCGTTGCGCACCCTTCACATTCCACCCAAACCATTCAATTCCTCTGTCACTACCAATGTCACACAACCCAGCAATCATGTGTGCAGAGGAGGATATTTAAACGATCGCGTACCTCTAGTCATATCCTTCCTCACCGGAAAGAAGTCAGAACACCAACCAACATACTTCAGCGACCATGTCGAGCGACGGCGAATCAACGGTTGCTGTCAAGCTGTTCATCGACAAGGAGAAGAAGAGGGTGCTGTTTGCAGAATCTGACCAGGAGTTCGTCGACGTCCTCTTCAGTTTCCTCCCTCTGCCCCTCGGCACCATCGTTCGTCTTCTCGGCAAGCACTCTCAAGTAGGTTGCCTTGACGAGCTGTACAAGAGCGTGGAGAATCTGAGCAAAGCTCACTTCCAAACGAAACCGTGCAAGACCATGCTTCTTTATCCCCGCAGTGCTGCTGGAGTCCACTTGGATCGGCTTAAAGTCGACGTTGACGACATAACACAGTTTTTTGCCTGTGGCCGCCATATGGGGTACTTCAGCTCAGTCCCTGATGTCAGTTGCCCGTTTTGTAGTACCATGGATAAAAGTCTCAGAGAATATTCAGAGGAGAACACTGCGGACGAGATTTTTTCCAAAAGTCGCACAAAGTTCATCATCACGGATGATCTTCAGGTTGCTCCATCTTCCACTGCTCTTATGTTCTCCCTGATGGACAAGCTTGGGCTTCAGGAACAAGCGAATATCGAGGAAGTGGTCCTAGAGCTCAACTCCAATAAGGTACGTGTCTCTACCTTCAGAAATTATAAGTGCAAATTAGATCATTTGTTAATATTTTCATTTTATATTTCATCCAGATAATTAACTTGCTTGGGAGATCCCTGCTGTCAAAGCAACCTTTATCTGGCCTTTATTTTGATGTTGGTATCACACCCGATGCTACGAATAATGTTTTCCAACTTCCCGAGAATCTTTTGGCAGAACGAGCCGATGAGGCTGAGACCATGTTCAAAGCAATAAAGATGAGGCTTATTCACACAAATGATGATACCTCAGTTCTGTATGCTGAAGTTGGGGACGAGTTCGTTGATCTTTTCTTTGGCCTCCTTTGCATTCCACTTGGATCCATAATAAAAGCATTTGGTGAATGGTCACCAAACGGAAGCATTGACAATCTGTACAAGAGTGTAAATGAGGAAGTTTGCACAAAGCAAGAACGCATGAGCTTGCTTCTGTCTCCAAAGCTGGCCCCTTTCTTTGGGTGCAGCAGCAATGTACTTCAAGTGGAAGAATTATCGCCAAGAAAAGTCTCGGGTTACAATCACGAGGTGAATCCAAAAGAACCAGTCAAAGGAGGTACTTGTAGAGCTTATATCAAGGAAGGTTCCACAAACTTCATGGTGACTGACGATCTGCAAATCTTCCATTTCTCCTTGGCCAATAGTCTCCAAGCCATACGTGCAGCCAAGATTCCAAAGGGGAAGCTTGTGGAGAAAGAGCTCACACTTGACAAATCCCAGGTAGATCCCCACAACTGTTAAGCAAATCATGCTTGAAATAAGTTGACCACCTTGACTCGTAAAATGTAGCCCAATTTTTTTTTCAGATTCTTTCTTCTCACTTACTATTGTGGTTTTGCTGGTAAACAGGTTCTGAAGCTTCTGAGGGCACTATTTTAGATTCTTTCTTCTCACTTACTGTTGTGGTTTTGCTGTTAAACAGGTTCTGAAGCTTCTGAGGGCTGCAATGCTGACTCGTGGTGCACTCAGCAGCGTGCTCCTGCCTGCTGAGAAGTAGCAGCATCACTTGTACTGCGGCGGGATATCTGGCGTACCCTGATCTGAATACAGAAGATGCGACCAAGATACTCCTATATTACCTGCAGTTCACCTTGTTCCGTCCATGCATGTTGAATTCACTTTGTACCCCATATGCCCTAGTAGTACTGTATCCCGTTTCGAAGATTTGAACCACTTACCTGCAATTCAAGCATGATCTGTTTCTGTTGCTTGAAATACCCATCTCTTATGTTGGAAAGGTGCACAACGGTGCATCGATGGTGGTGAGAGTTTATCTGTGTGTGGGGAGTTCGTTTTTGTTGTTACGAGGTGTGCCTTGTGAGTTTAGGCCTAGGTGACCTCGTTTCAGGCACAGACGACGTTCCATGAGTTATAGTGCATGGTTTTCGCCGGTTCCCGTAAATTAACCGCGCAATGTATGTTTTTTGGGTCCGGTTCCCCTTATTAACTGGACCAATTATTTCTTCTTATAATGCAATGGCAGAGCTCCTGCCGGTTACAGTCAAAAAAAATACATACGAAACATGTTGTAGGATAATTAGTCAAGTTCATGATAAATTTCATAATATAAATAATCATTAAAACAACTACTATAGTTCGAACATACTAGTTATATTACAGTAGTAGTACATACGCCAACAACAGTAGTAACTACAGATTGGATGGGAATACGTCGCACTTATCGATGGTAGATATGATAATTAGTTGTCGGTGCAACGGTAACATTGTTGATGATAGTGAAGACCTGTCGAAAAATACGGCACTAAAGACCCGACTTCAAACGATCGACAACTTTGTGAATGAAAAAAAGCGAGCAACCGCGCGAATAGCTTTTCAAAACCTGATTCGCCATCTCCCATATGGTATCACAAGGGTAAGAGGTTCTAGAAACTTGCTCTCCTATATGTCGGTGCAAGTCAGCGGTCCAGATGAAGTAGACTCGGCGCAAGAAGGGAGAGGAGACAAAAAACCTTTGGTTGTCGTAGATAGGTCATCTATATATAGGAGAATAACCGAAAGGTATCGTGTTACGATCTTGATCTAGTTTTCAACTCACAAACTTAACAGCCAAAAAACATATCGATTTAGATTCATACGCATGTTGCATGCCCGTACCAAGCGAGTATGATGTTCTTTCTCTTTTATCCCGATCACTTAGTGGAGGGTGGACACTCAACTATCAAGTGGTCTAACTCTCCTCCCACTAGCAATGTGGGATTGAAACTTTTCAACTCCATCTCTTGACACACTTTGGATCTTAGAAATTTATTATGAAACTATGAAAATCCACATGGACCAAACAAATATATTTCTAACAGTTATCATCTTGTAAGGGACGGCTCTGGTCACGAAAAATCAGACATAGATCAAACCAGGTAATGGGTCGGCGATGGACGGGAGCGTGATGAGTGTGTCAAGGGAGCGAATGGGTGGCAATTAAAACTTGTTTGTCCTCCGGGCCTGGGGTTCAATCTTTGGACTGTGCATTGTCACACTTGAGATTCAGTGCTAACCTTGTGTCTGGATCTTAGCAACTATTTTTATTTTCTGAAGTTGGGTGTATATTGGTTAACTCATTCCGAACTATAAAATGTTTTGGATATTTTATATGGACGACATAGGAACTGAAATAAGTGAACAGACACATGGAAACCTTCTATATACATACAATTTAGAAGAAAAAAATTAAGCATTTTATAATTCGAATGGAATAAGTATTATCAAGGTTATACAAACACCATTACAGTCTTTCAGAGTAGCTTCCACCACTCTGGGCAGAGCCAAACCCTGCAACACACCCGCATTCAACGCCCAAACTTTGATAAATTGTGAGTGACACAACTGCCTGATATGTTGGTTTTGTTTACTCTGAATCTTGACCAGGGAGACTGGAGATCTTAGCAACTGTAATAGATTGTACTTTTATCTTAGCATCTTCCGCTCTAGTTCTACTGTGTGCTTTATTGGGCGTGGGTATCATGTTGTGAGTATGTCTCCTTGTAATCGAAAAGACCATTGTTGATATGTACTCCCTCCGTCCCACAATATAAGATGTTTTAGAACTTTTCCACATTCACATGCACACACATGTATCTAAACATGATTAAGTGCATGTGTCCATCCCTTTTAGTACGGATCTAGACATGCATGCGTAACACCTAAAACATTTTACATTGTGAAACGGAGTGAGTACTAGTGTACCGACTAAAAAAATATCTATGTACGTTGTGACAATTTATGAAATAAATTCAGTGAAAAGAGATATTGCATTTCTACGGCCGGTTTACTCTTTTGTAATAAACTATAAAAACGATAAATATGGATACAAATACTATTTCGTGAAATAAACGATTTTTGATTAGAGGCGGAAAAAAAAGATTTTAGACGAATTTTTGGTCAACTTTGAACAACTGATGTTTTAAACGACAACGCGTAGGAAGACACGCATGAATGGTAGTCACAAAAATAAAAAATCATGAGGTACAACATGATATTTGGTTTCCTCCAAAACTCCTGCGGAATACTAGCTCATTACATAGGAATTTCAAAGGAACGCATGGTAAATATTCCTTTGTCACATACTATACTGTAGAATTTTTCAATAGCAATCTGATCCTTCAAAAAATTAGGATTAGTTTGGGAGCGAAGTATGTTTAAACCAAAGTAATCCAAAACCACATTATTTTTAGAGCATCTCCACCGGGGCCTCCAAATGACCCCCAAAGGCCCATTGGGGTCCGGACGGCCAAAAACGCCACCAGCGGCACCCCCCAAAGGGTCACCCCGAGCAAAAACATGTCCGGCACCCCCGAAGAGGCCTCCAAATTTGGAGGCCTCTTCGGGGGTGCCGGACATGCAAAGCGGACATATTTTTCTTACTTGGCCCGCATGTCAGTCAAAGAGCACTTCATCTCTCACACTCCTCTCTCTCCCATGGCTGGCCACCTCGCACACTCGCGCCAGAGAGCTCACCGAGGGCCGCCCCTGCCTCCACCAGCGCGCCTCCTTGCCTCAGCCCTCGTGCCCGCCGCACACCTCCAACAGCGTGTGGCCGCCGGCCTGCTCTCGGCTCCACCGGTCTGCCGAGATCGGGATGCACGAGATCGAGCCGCCACCGATCTGCCGCTCAGCCGACGACCACCCAAGCAACACACCACCTACCCTTGCCCATTCCACTACTGAGCCCCTCCTTGTCGCTCCCTAGCCCTTGCCCATCTGCACGGCCGCGGCGACCCTTTACTCGCCGGCGTCCGCTTCTCGGTGCCGCTGCTCGGGGCTGCGTCGCCTCCCTCGCCGCCACATCGCACAAGAGGTTGCCCGTGCCAAGATCTGGGAAAGCAGCTCGCCATCCACAACGCTCGTGTAGGCAGGTCGACGGCGAGCTAGGTGAGCTGCGCGGCCGGGGACGGTGACCTGGGCGAGGTGCGTGGAAGGAAACAGAGGAAGCGAGCCGGTTGGGGGAAGGAGAGGAACCGGGGCGAGGTGCGCGGCCGGGGACGGCGGCTGTCGCCGGTGATGCGGTGCTGGTTTCTTGCCTGGAGCTCCCGCTGGCGTGGGACGCGTGCGGGAGCGGCGTGGGCGTACGCTGCTGCAGCCGGACGTGCCCGTGCACGAGCGCTCCCGTTGGAGATGCCCACTTGCGCCGTCGCCTTGTCGTGCGCGCCCGCTCCATGGCCCCCTTGGTCCACTGTGTACTAGCAGCTACCAACGCGTGGCCATGGTGGCCGGGGCATGGCCTCTACAGTCTGTCGCCGCGCGAGGCTGTCGGCGCGCTGCTCGCGTCGCATGTGGCCTGAGCGTGCCAGTGCTAATTCGATCTAGTGCTATTGCGTGCTCGTGCGTCTCGATCTGCTGCTCTCTCGACGAGCCGGAGCGCCGGCGACGCCTGCGCGCTGAGTCGTGACGCCGAAATGACACACAATAGTACCGGATGAGCAGGGGGCGGGAGGTGTGAGCTGGGCGAGGTGTTCTGCGCGTGGGCTCGTCGAGGATGAGCACGGCGCAATCTTACACGACCTCCACGCCATTGGACACGCACCGGCGCTCGCCGCCGGAGAGGTCCTTTGCCGCCCACAAGTTGTTTGTTTTAATGACTAAAGAATAGGGGGTGCTGTTTGGAGGGTGCCGCTGTGGGCGGCCTCCAAATTTTGGGCGGACATGTATCCGGCACCCCCCAAAGGGGGACAATTGGAGGGTGCCGGACACGAATTTGGGGTGTCCCGGTGGAGATGCTCTTATGGCTAGCGAATCAATACTTCAATTATGGAAAAAGAAGTCCAACCCTCATTTTCATATACTTCAAAGCTAGTGCAGTTTTCTAATATTGAAGTATTTTAAACAACAATTTTGGCTAAATCCAAACCCGTCAAAGTATTTAATATTTCAGTATTTCTGGAAACCAAAGTTATCTTGAATACTAGAAAAATATGGAACTACCAACCAGGGCCTTATGTACTTTTGTTTTGTCCCAAACATGGATTTATATGTTATCTTTTTTAAAACAAATCATCATACAACATAATTAATGGCAGGTAATCGTGCTCCCACCTATGGGGCCGCACACTTGCGGTGGAGAGGACGTGAAGGGACAAACTAAGGCGGGATACATCCAACAATCCACGATATGGCCAGCCGTGCAGTTGTCATTAGTTTGTACATAATCAATAAGGTAATAACACATTGAATGTTTTTTTAGATAAATCTAGATGATTTTCAAGCTTCCCATTCTAAAAGCAAAAATATTTTAACCTTCCAATCTAAATATTCAAATTTAACTAAGTTATGCTCTAAACGTTACTTTTATAAACCAGAGGGCAAGGAATTTGATCGCAGATCGATCGATGAGCCCTTTCCACTTCCCCACCGAGAGAAATATGTTTTCCTCTTTGAGGAAATATCATGAAAAACAATTGAATCAACAAGTCACAGCAAAGTTATCAAGTGCTATTTCCGATATGCACTTACTTCGAACACCCAAGTTCACGCGGAAAACGAAGAGCTAAACATAATAGCTAGACCGACTGTTCGCCTGAACTCCGAGCGATTTATCTGCCGTTTCAGATTCCAAGAACCCTGAACCTCCCAGGCTGGCAACGCCTACCGTTTGGGCTGCACAACATATTTAACTCCCAAGACGATCGTCATTCTGCAACACACCTACCTCACCGGATCACCTCCACCATGGCGACGAGAGAAGAACCGACGGTGGAGTTGAAGGTTTTCGTGGACATTGAGAAGAGCAGGGTGCTCTTCGCGGAGTCCGGCAAGGACTTCGTCGACGTGCTCTTCGGCTTTCTCACGCTGCCTCTCGGCACCGTCATTCGCCTCATCGGCAAGCAGTCCCAGATCGGATGCCTTGAAGAGCTTTACAGCAGCGTGGAGGGGCTCCCCACGAGCTTCTTCAGAACCGAGGCCTGTAAGACGATGCTCCTCAGGCCCATAAATGCCGCGGCGAGGCAGTGCTGTCAACTCAAGGTCAGAGTCGACGACACCAGGCACAGGGAGGTCTATGTTTGCAAAGACATCAGCTGTTGCGCCCATGCTGACCGCGCGTATAGCTCGGTCCCTGACACTATCTGTAAATGCGGCAAAGTAATGCAGCTCGCCGGGAGAGGCCGGAGAGCGATGGTGTTGTTGGTTCCGATGTCGGGGTTTTCGTGAAAGAAGACGTGAAGTTCATCGTCACTGACGACTTACAAGTTGCACCGGCCTCAACGTCTCTCATGCTTTACCTTTTGGACAAGTTTGAAGTGCTTGATCCATCCAGTCAGTGCATTTTCTTAAAACCACTTGTAGTATTTAGCATAGATTTGGTCATCTGTTGCAGATAATTAGACTGCTCAAGAGATCATTAACGTCGAAGAACCCTTTAACTGATCACTGTTTTGATGTTGCTGCAACGCCTGAAGATTCAGGCATAGATATGCTCCGTGAGAACTTGCATTCTGATCAAGGAAACGATTCTGAGCACACGCTAAACAGTGTCAAGATTAAGGTTCTTCAAACTAAGAACAATTCATCGGTGTTGTATGCTGAAGTTGGTGGCGATTTTATGGACCTTCTCTTTGGATTACTGAGCATACCGCTAGGATCTATAGTGAAAAGATACGGGAAATGCGCATCAAAAGGATGTGTTGATAATATTTACAGTAGCGTTAACGGATCCGCTGAAGGATTTTTGAGACCAGATGTCCAGAACTTGCTACTGTCACCAAACCTGGCATCCTTTTTCGGTTGCTGTACAAGTAAGATGCTTCAAGTTGAAGAAGCATCTCCATATAATCAAGAAATCAATGCCTGCTTCATGTGCTTCAAGATCGGCGGTTTCATGAATCTTGCCCATTGTAATGAGCAGTGTTATGATTATCAGACTATTGATCCCAATACTGGTGGCTATAAGTTGAAATATAAATATTGCCTTAATGTAAAAAAATCAAGCCTTTCTGGGTTGGACCCAAAATCACCAATTGGAGAAGAAAGTGGCAATGCAGAATCATATGTCAAGCAAGGGGCTCAGAACTTCGTTGTTACTGATGATCTATCTGTTCTTCCACTGTCCTTAGCAAGCACTCTGCAAGTTATTATTGAAGCCAAGATTCAGAGAAAGGACCTCGTGGAGAAAGAACTCACTGTCACAAAAAACCAGGTTATTATTTTCTATCGATATATGCACGCCCCCCCCCCCCCCCCCCCCCCCCCCCACATCATAAAAGTCGATGGCCAGCCACTCTGATCGGCTAACTATATAAGTTCTGCTGATTTTTTTAACAGGTTATGGAGCTACTGGGAGCTGCCTTGGTGACCCGCAAAGCTCTCAGCACTGTGTTTCTGCTTCCCAATAATATGAGGAAGCTGCATCACCGCAGCTACGGTCTATATTAGCAGCCATTGCGTTGCTCTATGCTTCCAGAATAAAAAAAACTTCATGGTTACCTGTTGAATTCGAGTTCGGAACTTAATGCTATATAAACGTGTTGTTTCTGCTCCCTGAAATATGTCTTCAGCATGTTTCACCCAAATACTACAAGCACGCTGCACGCACACATTATATTGAAGGCCATAATTAAGTAGTACAGACCTCTTACTACCTCTGTTGTTTTTGTTTACTTTGTGTTCTGAGCTTAGTCAAAGTCAAACTTTATCAATTTTCCATTAGTATAGGAAAAAAAATATCAACATTCATAATGCCAAATGCATATGCTTTAAAAAAAATCCCGCAGCAACGCCCAGTTTTAGAAATATTTTAGGTCTAATTTTTTTTATCGAAATCACTTCGGCCCTGCTCATTTTCGTTACCGAGGCCGCCTCGGGCCAGATCGGAGCCCCTTGGACTGGACCCAGCCGGACCTAAAAGTAAAAGCCCAAAGCAAGTGGGTCCCCGCAGTCGCGCCCCACACGTCGCCACGTCATCGCTTCCACGTCTACTGTTGAAGTTGGACGGCAGGAACCGCCGCGTGCTCCACTCCGTCGCCTTCCCACTATAAATCCCGCCCGCCCGCCGGACACGGCGGATCCATTTCACCAATACTTTTCTCCAGCTCTTCTTTCCGTTTCCCGATTCAAGTCAGCGGTTAGGGTTCGGAGATCTCGTCCTCGCATCGCGGCCATGGCGGTGAGCTCACTTTTGCCCCCCTTTCCCTCTCACTCTTCGCAAATCTATTTCGGAGCCGTGGGCTGTGCCATTTCCGATCCGAGTATATTTATTCTCTTGATTTGGTTTGCGATTTAGAACCTAGAAACAGGGGTTTAGGTCTGGGGTTCCTAGATTCGAGATTTTGGGGGAATACTCTGCCTTGCATAGATTTTTCTGTAGTCGAGCTGTTCTGGCAAAGATGGGAAAGCTGCAGACTTGGGGCGCCAGCAACCGTTATTCGGTAGGAATGAAATGTGCAATGGTGTATCTTTAGGCAGCCGGGCAGCAATTTGTTACCATTTTTTTCATCTCGTCCCATTTGGGTCGGCATTGTACCTCTAAGATGAATGTGCAACGGCCAGGAGTAGGGAAGCTAATGCTGTTCAGTTATCGTGGAGTGATTTCTGTGTGCCTCAGTGCCTGATTTAACCAGTCTGTATACTCCCTAGTTGATACCATGGCCCTATTCTCTATTTATGTCTACATGCTTGTGCTAAAGCAATTAAGGGGGGCAGTTATTATTGCTTCTCTTCCTTGCGTTGTACTCCCTCCGTTCCAAATTACTTGACTTGGTTTTGTCCAAATATGGATGTATCTATACTTGTTTAGTGTCTAGATACATCCGTATTTGGACAAACCCAAGACAACTAATTTGGAACGGAGGGAGTAATAACTATGAGAATGTTGTGTAACAATCAGTATATCGTGACTAGCCAGCCTTCTTTTCCCCTGTATTTCTTAAAATCGGTTCAGTTGTGTAAGCAAAGTTGACTAATGAGCGGCAATGACACCGGTTTACAGCTTTCCTCTTCTATATAGTCTGATTTGTTAACTATGCTGATTAGTAAAATATAATTAGTACATGTAATGCACGCCACGCAAAAAGGTCTAAGCGGTGCATATATGTGCATTTTGAATATCGCATACTGATTCTATTTCTGCATATAAATTGAATACTCCTCGTTATGTATAAAAGCTAACATAACCACATGTAATGACTTTATTAACATGCGAGTGCTGCATCCCGTTCCAGACAATTCGATATGCAAAATTAACCATCAATGTTAACGAAAAAACTATTTCTATTTGAAATACAGAAATAGTCCAAAGAAATTGGGTACAAAGTCCCCATTTTCTGTCATGGGGCAGAACTGTGGGGTCTTAAGGTCCTGTTTGTAAGCTGGGGTTTCCTACTGTTGAGTTGGAAGGTTGGCAAACCACATTCGCGCTTCATATGGTAGTACATAGAAGTCTCCAATAATAGTTGTATGGTGAACTTGAGGTATCATGTTTCCTTTTCTTTTCTAGATAGATACTGACATACTGTACAACTGTGCATTGCATAGCTTATTTCATTCTTTATTCTCATTTAGCTTAGAAGGATATATAGTCTATCAGATGGCCTATTAATTGTTCCTTTTATACCATTTGTTGTTTGAAGACAACCACACTTAGCACGGTCATAGTGAGCAATTTGTCACTGAAAGCGGCACAAAGAGATGTAAAGGAATTCTTCTCCTTTTCTGGTGACCTTGTCCATGTTGAAATGCGAAGGTTAGTACTATCATCTTCGTTATGTTTGTTATACACCATGTACTATGAATTGCAGTAATCTATTTAATTTTCTTGCAGTGACGACGAGTTGTCTCAAGTAGCATACATTACTTTTAAAGACAAGCAAGGGCTGAGACAGCTATGCTTCTTACGGTACCTTCTTTACCTCCCATATCTGAAAAAAGCTTCTGTTTACCCCCAAAAAATAGATGGTTGGTTGACTGAATTGTTTTGTCATGCAATGGCGATGCAACTCCGGATCATTTAATTGCATACACCGATATACTCCCATCTGTTCGAAAATATAAGGGTATATTATATTCCAATGTCAAAGAAGTGTATTATTCTTTCTACATCCCTCATAAATATCCAGTTTACTTTGTATTCCCTGCAGCATGCAGTGCATACAGCACTCTAGACATAATAGGTGAGGTTGCTTTAGTCACTTATATTTATTTTTTGGTCTCTGGTAAAAAAAAAGTCCTACATTTCATACTCGATGGAGTTTTTATTAACAAACCTAAATATCACTGATCTGTAACCATGTGCTGTAAATTGTTATCATGATCTCAGCTGTCAGTTGTAGATGATTATAAAAGATATTCCTTAGTCCCATTGAATGTTTCCTAATGCTGGAAGTTTGCGTAATTAGGTATGTTGGCGGACGTCCGCCTGGACTAAAATTTTGTCCGTCACGTTTCTGTTTTACCTCATCCGCGTACGTTTTACCTCATCCGCGTAGTCTACAGGTTGTAGATTGATTAGCAAAAACTTTCTAGCGGACTGTCCGCCGATCCTGTTGGACGGGCCGCCTGCATCCCTATGCGTAATCCATTCCCCAACTGATATTTCAACACACACCCAATATATTTGGATAGATAAGAACTTTTATTTGCACATACATAGCTAATTACAGAATTGTTTCTTGATCTGCTGCTTAAATTGCCGAATTTCATTATCTTTCTGAAACTGTTCTTATGATGAATATGTGACACATGGTTTGATTGCTGTTCAGGGTGCCACAATAGTTGATATGGCTGTCATCGTAACACCAGCCACTGATTATGAGCTACCAGCGCATGTTTTAGCTGATCTAGAGGTATTGTTGGTAATGTGTAATATGCATGTCTATAGTGTAGTATGGTATTTTTTTGGTGGTAATCGAAATTGCTGTGTTGTTTTGCACCCTCAGCCCAAGGAGCCTTCTGCTCTTGAGAAAGCAGAGGACATTGTTGGGACCATGCTGGCCAAGGGGTTCATTCTTGGTAGGGATGCACTGGAGAGAGCAAAAGCTTTGGATGAGAAGCATCAGCTCACATCAACTGCAAGTGCTAGAGTATCTTCCTTTGACAAGAGAATTGGTTTGAGTGAGAAGATCAGCGTTGGTACTTCAGTTGTAAATGACAAAGTGAAGGACTTGGATCAGAAATATCTAGTCTCTGAGAAAACAATGTCAGCTCTTGCAGCTGCTGAACAGGGTGTCTCTACTGCTGGATCTGCCATCATGAAGAACAGGTATGTCCTTACTGGAGCAGCATGGGTAACCGGTGCCTTTAGTAAGGTTGTGAATACCGCAAATGACGTCGGGGCAAAGGCAAAGGAGAAAATAGCCGCTGAACAGGAAGGCAGGACTGTTGCGGGTGAGTCTGCGCAAGCTAACATATCAGACGGCCCTGTAATGCACAGAGATATGGATCATGAATTCACAAAGATGCATGCCCTTGAAACCCCTGAAGATTTTCCCATATCTACAGCTGCAACTGTCCCCATTACAGTAGAGGATGCTGGCAACGCATCTCCACCACCACCACCAGCTGCTACTGCTCCTAAAAAACCTGAACCTGCCCAGGGCTTGATTCTATGATCTGGTTGATACATGGATGTAAATAGACATGAAATTGTTGTTGAATTCAGGCTGTAGTGCTGCGATTGCAGCATTCTAATTCACCTGTTTGAAGGTTGAAATTTATTGGGACCTAAAGAGGTTGCAATTTGCAGCAGCTGTTTTAATTAATGAAACACTATTATTATGCACTTTCAGTGTCAAATTATTTGGCACAAATTATGTGTATGATCTTGGCTTCTCTGTGGATACACCATGTCATCTGTATCTTTGATGCTCATTGGGTTGGACGGCTGGACAATTTTTCTTATGGCCTAATTTCTGAATCTATATCTACGCCGTTAATATGAGTACTATATTGTGTATATTAATCAAATATATCGTGTAGCCAAAATCGTATACACGAACACAGGGAAACTCAAAAACCATGTTTGTTTCCCTGCTGCCGGCATGAACCCTCTTGGTTTCTTGATTCTCTGAAAACTGATAATTCTGTTATGTGCCTAATGCTTATAGTTCTTTAATTCACTTGCTTGGCATGACTGTTTTCTTCATTCTTTTACTGATTTCTTTTTCTTTGATGTATATTGAGCGCTGCTATGAACCTAAGATGTGACTGTGGAAGCTGGGCAACGGCACCGTGCCATCATCCAGCATCAGATACCGATATTTGTCAAGGATGACTGTACGCCGCAACTATTCCACCGATTTGTACACCTTAAATGAAGAACTGAACAGAGGTTATGTTCACTAGATAATCATGGACGCCCAAGATGGCCACTAAACAGAAGTGACCAGACCATCATGCAGTATGGCCATTACAGTTGCGCTTTATATGCTCTTTGTGCTGTAAGGAGTTCCATACAGGCTTGTATTTCATTCACAACAGAGAGAAAGAAAACTGATAGTTTGGTTATGTGCGTAATGCTTATAGTTCTTTAATTCACTTGCTTGGCATGACTGTTTTCTTCATTCTTTTGCTGATTTCATTTTATTTGATGTATGTTGAGTGCTGCTATGAACCTAAGCTGTGACTGTGGAAGCTGGGCCACGGCACTACCGTCCAGCATCAGATACCGATATTTGCCAAGGATGACTGTACGCCGCAACTATTCCACCGATTTGTACACCTTAAATGAAGAACTGAACAGAGGTTATGTTCACTAGATAATCATGGACGCCCAAGATGGCCACTAAACAGAGTGACCAGACCATCATGCAGTATCGCCATTACAGGTGCGCACTTTGTGGCTGTAAGGAGTATTTCCTTCACAAGCGAGATCAAGAAAGAAAACAGAAAACGTTCTCACTTTTTGTTTGGCATATCACTTCTTCAGCTCTTCTCACGATCGGCTCTTCCCGTCAGAGCGACTTGGGCTTCCGGCTCCCAGCAGCCTTCCCACCGAAGCTCGCCATATCTGCACAGCAAAACGCCCACCTCAAAAACCAAGAACACCACTGTACCAGGACGGTTGCTATATACACACGTGCGCGCGTACCAGAAGCGGAGGGGGCGTGGGAGCAGAGGAAGAGGATGACGAAGCACAGCACGGTGAGCAGCGGTATGAGGTGGATGGACCGGTCCATGGCGGCCGGCGCCTTCTCCGGCTTCGCCTCCAGGTCGGCCTCCTGCTCCTCTCTCGGGAAAATGGGCATCTCCGGTGAGCTCAGCTGCCGCTGCATTCTCCTCACTACGCGAGGCACTGTATATACGCACGGGTGATCTACAAGTGGGTGATGTACAAGCGTGTCTACGCTGATACTTGGTGACTTTCTGCAGTTCTTATGGTTACCAAATTGTACTATTCAACTCTATTTTACGCTTCTCTGAATCTCACGCGTCTCGATTCGCAACCGTTGCTTAAGACTAACAGCAATTTGGTGCTTTGAGTGTAGGAGGGGCTTCTTCTTCGACGAGATGGCTGCCCTTTTCAGCTTCTGAAGCAAAGCCCCCCAGACAGAAACTCGAGCTTAACTTGTTCAGAACACTCCCTGGTGCACTGTAGCAAGTACAGGTGCGGCGTGCGAAGCTGTTCTGGACCAGTGGCCAAGTGCCCGCCGATCACAGCGACGGGCAATCAGTGTGTCTTGAGCCTGAACCGGAGCGGGTGAAAGAATAGTGTGAGCGTGTGATCCTGGATTTCTCTGCAGGTACATGCTACAGTTGGCCACATGCCGTCAGAAGTCGCGAGGTCATAAAGGCGTCTCGCCATCGTAGCGCGGCATCAAATTGTCGCGAGGGCAGGTTGGCCGTTAGCCCGTCCATAGTCCTGGTCGCCCGCGACCGACTTTGCGAGGATCTATTTGCTCACGTGTTCCTTTGAATCTCTTTCGGTGCTGAACAGGGTGGACCCGTGCATTTCCCTGAATTTTTTTGAAATAATATATTTTTTGAAAATTTATTTGACAAGTAGCACACCTTTTAGTCAATTCCAAAAATAACGCGCCGTCGGCATGGCTAATGTCGAAAGTGCGAGTTTCGGCATCCCCAATGCCGAAGCCCTCGCACGAGCCGTGCCGAAAGAGCATGTGTGCTGAGCCTAGCGTGCTTGTTCTTTTCCTTCTTAGTACTTTTCGTTATTGGTGGTGTTCTTTGGACATCAAGCCTCGATTTCTGGGGTGTAAACTATAGATCCGACCTTCACTGGTTGTTACTGACAATGACAAATTTATATTCGTGTTCTTATTGAAGGCATTGTCTGGAGTTTTTCGGACTTTCTTCAGGGTGAAATCCCATGACCAGATGATCAGGCGACGACGCAATGTTCGTGCACTAATTCCTTCTTGAAGTCATCGTTCTTGGAGAACCTTTTTTCTGTTCGGTGTGACCATTGGTGGTGGTGGTTCATGTTGCTTCATTGATCATTTGGCGGGCATTTTTCTTTTTTACTTTTCTTTTTTTCTTTTGGCGGACATTATATTGTTGCAGAGGCAGGATATAAGTGATATCTGCTTGATATTAATATATTCTCTTTATTAAAAAAGGAGATTAAAAAGGAGACGAGAGACGGGATTGCCTTGCACTAGGGCCAATGTAGAAGGTGGTGTTTCACAAATAAAAAAGACATATGTGTATTATACTACTCCCTTCGGTCCGTATTAACTGTCGGGAGTTTAACTTAACCAACACAATCTCCTAACTATACCTGTGTCACTTTTTTCGGATCGGAGGTAGTATCATATTGCGTGTACCAATCAGTGCCATGCATATCGGACCTGGCCTTACGAGTTTGGCCCAAACTGCTGGGCAACGAAAACCAAACGTGCGGCTTCACAAGTTGAGACTTCATTGCCTCAAAAGGCAAAATGTTTTAGGCTTCTATTTCCACCCATCAGTCTCCCTCAACATAAACAATAAAAAAGCAACCATCAATCCATGTGGCGTAATCTTCTTGAACGAAAATTACCCATCCTTTTCGCTTCTAAAGTCTTCCTAAAAATAACTTAAGCTATTTAGACAATGTCACGGACAGAGACAAATAAGGTGTCCATCAGTGTGCCCTGTGGTCTGGTGATGGGTACTCTGTCTCAAGCCTGAAACCGTGACAGCAAGTTTACGCTCGGCTTACACCATCAGTATGTCACTTAAGTCATTTGACGCACGCATCCATCCTCACCCCCAACAAAACTCGATCCTCCTATCATTCGATGGAGGAGGCAAGGACAGAAAATCTCACCAAATTCCATGACAACGAAAGACACCTTACAACTAGTTTATTTGTGAACCGAGAGAGTCCATGGCTCCCCCCTACCCAGTCTCAACTGAAACCCACTGTGCTACTAGTAACACTGCCAGTGCCCAGTTGAAAACTAGAGGGTGACACGGCCCCGTTTGTCAAAGCCAGTTTGCTCTACGGTTCACCGGTCATCATTTGCTGAGCACATCAGTTCTCGCTGCCTAGGTTGAATTTTTTTTTTTTGACTATGACTACGGCGGGCTCTTAGAGCCAGCCTGAACTTCATTACTAAAAAATGTTGCCTATGAGACTTTGCAGCCTCTACAAGATAGGTTCAAATGAACCAGAGTTTACAGGGGGATTAGAGGAGAAATAAAATTAAAAAAAAGCACACTAACAACACACCAGAGAGGAGCACTCCAAGAGAAATACTCGGAGACAGTTGACTGATGAGAAGCTCATCACGACCCAAGCACTGCGATCACAAGGAGGATCCACAGGACATGACAGCGGAGATCCAGCCACGACACTGCGCCATCGACGTAATCGAACACCAACGCGCATCCGAGACCACACAGCGCGCCGACACCTCCTGTGTCGGGGGCATGGCCGAAAGGTCGCACGCGGCAAGATGACGCCACAACGCCTGTGTGTCACCGGCTGAAGCTGAAGGGCATCGAAGATGCCCTCACCGCACATGGGGGTCGTCGCCGTAGTCGTAGGGCGTAGCACCACCGAGTCCAACCCCAACCCCATCTGGGTTCGATTACCCGAAGGGTGGGCTAGCCTAGAGCACGCACGAAGCCCACCCACACCTTACACGCCACAGGATTCCGACAAGGATCCGACGTGAGGACCTAACAACCGACAAGGAGAAGCAACCACCACCACTGCCACGGCTCACCTCGCATCGGAGTGAAGACCGCATCCATGGCCGCCATCTGCAGAACCATGGAGCACACCAGCAAGACTGATGGCAAGACAGAGGTGGCTCTACACTCAGCCACGACAGCCCCCCTCGTAGGGAGCACGTCACCGCCATGACCGCCATCTGCGAAGCCACGGCACTGGCCCTCCCCAACGGCGCCCCGCTGCAGGAAGATGACCGAGAGTAGAGGTTCCGACCCTTGCAACCATCGGAGGGCAGGAGCTAGCGCCGTCAAAGCCGACGGCGCCCTCGGGCCGGGATCGACGACCGGACAGCCGGGGCTCAGAACTCCGAAGAAAGAGGCGGCCACGCACATAGCCACCCGCCAAGTCCATCGGAGCCCAAACGGCCCTGAAGGCGCGCCGCCACCGCAGCCGCGTCGGGGGAGCCTGGAAGCCCCGCACCGGCCAGCAGCGGCCGCACCACCGCCGTGCCGCGCGGCAGCCCGTCAGGCCCATCCGGGGCCCAGATCGGGCCCGGAGAAGCCCGAGCCGGCTGGGCAGCACCCGCAGCCGCGTCGGCTTGGCGGCGCATGAGAGACGCAGAGGGGAGGCGAGGGAGGGGACGGCGGACGAGCAGACGAGGGCGGGTGGCGGTGGCGGTCTCCCAAGGCGGCGTCCCTCCAGGCCAGCCGAGCAGAGACCGAGCGGCGAATCCCCGCCGCCCCCTTCACCGGCGCCGCGCGGCCTTTGTCCGCCGGCGGCCTCGGGGGGCGACGAGGGAGAGGAGCTTGGGGAGGAAGCGGCGGCGGCGCGGGCTAGGTTTTCCGCTCCCCGGTCGCCTAGAGGGGCGACGCGAGGAGCGAGACCGAACGGTTTCGTCCAGAGGAGACAGCTAGGTTGAATTTTCCAGGATCCTGTCACCTAATCATAGCCCACTAGATTTTTACCGCGTCTTTTTAGTATCACCGTGTTGTTTTGCCTGTGATGAAACCTCACAACTGTTAGTGACCGCGGCGCTTTATGAACCACAACTAGCTCTCTTGATGGGGAGTGTGGTCTGAAACTTTCTACTGGATCATCCTTGGCTGCTACTGTCGATGGGGCGTCGGCACGAACTAGCTAGGCTTTGCGTGATCGAGCTATCTACCAAACTCGAAGATACTGCCTTTTTTATCACCTGAAAGGTAATGTGATGTGACGAGGTGTTTTGTCACTTGGACAGCATCTTACCATACCTAAATCACTTGATTGAACAATCAGAACATCTGATTCAGTAGTATTACCGGTAGTACGACGAAACCATGACCGTTCAGACCTCACCGATCACCGCCGTAGTCGGCGAGAATCTTGCACCCAATGCTCTCCATTTCTTATCCTGCCATGCATGGGCGAAACTGATGACCCAGGCTGACGGCGATCACACCGCCCGGCTGGTACAATACGATCACACGAAGAGCGAGAGAGGGAGATGGTTTTACTGGTCACCGAGGTAGATAGCTGGCGAGACGTTTGCAAGGTCGCAAAGTAGTGGATCTCATGTGACGTTGGAGGCGGCGGCGAGGCGAGCTGCCTACGAGCGCGTACACCGATGCAGATGAGGAGATCGATGGATGGCCATCGGAAATCTCTCGGATGATCGCTAGCTTCAGAGTGTTTGTGAAGACAGATATAAACTAGGTAAGTAAACCACTTTGTGTCTGTGGTCTGTGCCCGCCTCGTGTCGGATTACAAAAAAAAAACAATGGGTATCAGGCGATTGGTTAAATAGATAATGGGAAAGGCTTTTATTTCTTCAAAAGAAAAATGAGCGATCGATCTCAGAAGCAGTTGCTGCCTTTAGTCTGAACGTACGGTTTTACTTACTCCACAACATAGTAACATACTCCTTTTGAGTACCACTAAGAAGATTTCTGATATAGAAAATGAGAGTGTTGGTACAGACATTGTCCTTTTCTCAACCTACACTGGCAGTTTCTAGTTTTTTACTAACACCGGCAATGTTTGTACTATTCAAGGGCCAGAAATGAACTGTTCTTTTGTTATGTGCGATGAAGAAAAGTCCACAAACATGCATGTTGACCAAACGCAAAAAGTAAACTAGACGTGCGACTTATCATTGGTGCCAACTCCAACTAGTTAAATGTGGCGCCCATGCTTAGAAAACTGAAGCTAGTTGTGCAGAAAATCCTGCTTCCGGCCGCATCGGTACTGCATCACCATATATACTTGTGTGGAGTGGTGACCCTATGAGCTTCCGTTGCTTGCGTACGTAGACATTCAAACGTCTCGTTCAGATTGAAATGGTCGCTTCGAATTCTATAAATTTCATAGTACTACATACTAGGCTAAATTTAGAGACTTGGCCAGAGAACTGAAGATGCAGTTTGGTGGTGGAAATGTGACATTCAGTTGCATTAAACAACTTTTAACCGCTGACGTGCTACATGATTCGCATGTCAAGTGGTCGCATTGGCACATGCTACCGGTTCCATAGCCAATCATCTCAATTGCCTTACAAGATTACTGATTACTGATACTCCCTCTGATCCTAATTAAATGACGCGACTTGTAATATACATTTGCACTTAGTTAGGCCTTTCTCCGCGACACTCTTTCCGGATCGGAGTGAGTACATAAAATGAGAAATGGTTTGTTCCAACATTGCCCTTTTCTCAATCTACTATGTCCATTTCCAATTAATAAAAAACACAAACAATTTTGTAGTCCTTCAATTGCCTGAAATATATATCGGCTCTTTAGCTCTGCACAATAACAATAAGTCCACTACACATGCATCTTGACTACATGCAGTTCTATTGGACTGTTGTTTGCACCCAGAAGTTGTCCTAGGTTCAGACTGAATCTAATTAATGTCTCCATATATGTCTGATGAATATGTTTCCTTATGTGATTGAGCAACGATCCTTTGGCTTAGAGTGGTGCTGAAATTATAATTTGATTTTGCAACTAATCATATCAGTGGGTCACATGTCATTCCGTCACTTCTGCACAACTGCACCTAGGGATGAATATAGGGCCATTCCCACAAACCCGTGTAATTCATCTATTAGGCCCCGATTGGTTCGCAGTTTATTTTCACCCCCGTAACAAACCGACGGAATTCAAGCGAAATTATACGGACGTGCCAGGGTCCGTTTTATTTTCCCCGCGATTACGGGGCAAAAACAACGAACCAAGCGAGCCCTTAGGGGTGGGTATGGGAAAATTTGACCACGCGCACAATGCCATATGGGGACATCGGTTATAAGGTCTCCCATCCTGTTCCTCGCTATAGCCCAATGTGTACTATCGTTTCGTAAATTTGAATTCAAAACTCATCTACACATTGGGAAAAAACTAGACAACTCAAAATAAAATCATCGAAAAAAAGAAGTCCCAAATAAAGCATAAAAAAAGAGGAAACTTAGACACATAGTCTCGTAGCCAGATCCGCTAATGCCAGCATCAACATCTCTATTGGCCAATATCTTTACACATACAATACCCACTAGAAGGACAAGACGCGCGTTGCCGCGTCCGTTCTAATACAACCGATGATAAATAAGTATTTTTTAGCGAAACATATATATATATATCATTAAAAATAATGATAAAATAGTACCACTGGTTCACTCTTTTACAACGATAATTTAGACATTCTCACATAAATATAGAGAAGTAGAGAAGGAAACACAATTATATCAGTTGTAGCAAGGTTAAAAGTACGCAGTTCAACAGAGAGAACACATGACCCCAAAAAAGGTTAAGCTCTCAAATACTTAGTTTGACGATCAGGATGCGACCATAATTATGAAATGTTATTAAAATTAAATTGTTTACATGGTTCAATGAAATTTTCACAAAATAATTGAACAAACTTTCGATAATCTATAGACAATGTAAGATATATATGATGAACATTGCAGACTAAAGACATAGATTAGTCAAGACTTTATTAACCATCGAGAGCTCAAGGTCCTTGATTTATTGTAATAAAATCAAGTAGAGTTCGCTGACAAAAATTATTCCAAAATCAGTAATAGTTGGCATAATTATGTCCCGGAAACTTACATCAACTGGATCCAGTACAATCGATATTATGTAAACAGAAAAATATTCTGCCGCTAGATACTAAATAGTGCACCAACAAATAGAGCAAAGTGAGATTTTAAACGGTTTATGCCATTTTAATTTGTGAATCAGATCCAGATTACATAAAATAAAGTATAAAAAAAATGACATGAATAACACTATTTTTTGAATATATATATCTAAGTGCAGGAATGCTTATCTCTAGTTTGTCATGTTCGCCAAACTGTAACAAGACATGCTATTTTATCATTTTACACTCATGAGTCGTGAATTTTCTGCACTCTATTACTGCAGCGGAGGCTAGACACTCATAGGTCCTTTTCAGTGTATGCATTCAACCATCTACCAAATACACACACACAGTTGCTTACATAATCTGTCTCGTTCTCTTAATACTTAATAGAAGTGAGAGATAAGTAAACATAGAGAAAACATTCACAGATAAATACACACATCATCTTTCATTAATAATTAATAATTAGGTGACATCTAACAACAAGGTGTCTAAATCATCCTTCCACCCCCTTTCTGAAGGAGATATGCCCTAGAGGCAATTAATAAAGATATGTTATTTGTCATATCTTGATTGTTCATAATACGTTTTATACCATGCTATAACTGTATTATGCGGAAACATTAATACACGTGTGGTATGTAAACAACCAGGTCCCTAGTAGCCTCTTTACTTGTCCATTGAGATCAACAGATGATCAAGGTTTCCTGATCATGGACTTGGACGTCAATTGATAATGGAGTCATATCATTCGGTGAATGATGTGATGGACGCACCCAATATATATAGGACGTAGTACTCACGCCTTCGACCGTGAGATCATATTTATTTGCTATTTCTGGAAGGTACTTTGATTGCATCAAACGTCACTCCTTACATAGGGGACAATAAAGGTGTCCCTCTCGGGTATCCGAAGGAAATATGTTGAGGCGTATGATCAAGAGCGGGATTTGCCAATCCGTATAGCAGGATAGATACTCTGGGCCCACTCGGTGAGATTGCATCAATGAGCTTGCAAGCATGTGACTAGGTCACGAGGATGTAATATCACAGACGAGTAAAGAATAGTATTGTCGGTAACGAGATCGAGCTAGGTATCGTGATGCCTGAGATCGAGTCTCGGAAAAGACTAAGTATCGCCAGTCAAAAGGTTTGAGACTTGACGTCTAAGGTTCAAACGACAAAGATATTCGTGGACGCACAGGGGGCTATCATGGGTATCCACGACCCCGCTGTTAGTCATTGATCGGAGAACGGGTCTCGATCATGTCTGGAGTGATCCCGAACCGTAGGTTGGCACACTTAAGGGTAGGCGACGTTTATTTAGATTGGACGCAGAAGAGAAAATAGAGTGTAGAGAACCGGAAGTGTTGCGGGACATATCCGATGGAGTTCGGAGGGCAACGAAAGTTGTTTCGGAGCTCGAATAAATTAAATAATATGTATTTAATATTAATTAATGTAATTAATGATTAAATATATTTTTATTTTTATTTAATTCGAATTTAATGGCAGCCCAACCCTAAATGGGCCTCTCCCATGGGGAGAAGGCCCATAGGGGGGAATTCCCCCCCCCCCCAAGGAGGCGCACCAGGAGGGTGGCCGGGTGGGCCACAAGGGGCCCACCTAGGCCGGCGCACCCTTGGTGGTGCGGCTGGTGTGGGGTTTAGTCCCACACCGCCAAGCCTGACAGCCTCCCTCCTCCTTTAAATAGGGGTGCCCCCATGCCTTGGAAATTCATCCAGAAATTCTCTCTCTCTCTCACCTTCGGACGTGACTCCGTAATTGGGGTTGCGCTTAGGTTGAGGTTTTCTCCACCATACGCATGCCGCCGTGCTGCTGGTCTTCTTCGGTCCAAGTCTTCTGCTTCCGCTGCTTTGCTGGATCGGAGCCCGGAGGTCGTCGTCTACACCGTACGTGTGTAGAGCTACGAGGTGCCTCACGTGCGGCACTTGGAGAGTTCGTCTACACGACCTTGAGGTCGGCTACGTCGGCTTCATCAACAACGCTTGGGCGGGAGCGTAATCCCCGCTTTTCGGTCTACAAGGGTATGTACATCGATCTCCTCCGTTACGGTATATCTGCATAGTAATAGATTCTGGCTAGTTTAAGGTTATCGTTGTTAAGAATTTTTTTGTTTTCTACCTACGATACCCTTCACTTTCATCATCAAGTTTTTGCTCACGGTCTGAACCGCAACTTCCACCACCACCGAGTCGAGCACCACTAACATCAACGGCAGTATCAGCGGCCGATGCGAGAGATGCCATGGGTATTCACATGCAACTAGTGCGAGAGATGTAGGAAGTCTTCCAGCCCACTAGCTTTGTGTGACCACCAGAATATGCACCGACGGGGAGCGCACGTGGCTTGCAAGTTGATAATAGACTTGAGACGCGACATCGAGGACTGCGGTGCCCTGTATTCCTAGGGGCTTGACGGAGCGAAAGGTGTGTGTGAGAGACGGGGAAAATTTAGAGTGGAACGACTATTTTTGGGTAGAATACGGCTCGAGAGAAGCGGATGGAGAGAAATGGTCTCGCGCATAGGCTACGCGATGCTATGGTGGACGCTGGCGGCAGAGAAAGGATAAGGGAGAGATTTAAACTCACTTTATCTCTTTTTTACAAATATCGAAACGATATATCCAGATTTCAGATTTGGCAAATAAAGCATACAACTAATGTACCTATTGTACGTGCTCTATAAGTTTTGTAAAAATAATATTTTTATTTTAGGCTACACAAAAAAAGAAATTTGAGTGGGAATTGAGCTATTTTTCCTTTTACACACCATATTTTTTTTTGTGTATCTGAAAATACCAATTTTTTCACCGAAAATTTGGCAAATATTTTCAAAACATGTGTATGTATCCAACAATTTTATTTTTTTAGGTGTGAACTATAAAGTGGTGTGTATGTATCCAACAATATTTTTATATAGGTGTGAACTATAAAGTGAGATATGAGTGGGTCCATCATGTAGTGTGGTGTCACTACCCTATTGGAGGACATGAGAAGTAAGGAGAGGGCAAAGATTCTAGTGAGATTAGTATATGTAGAGATTTCTTCCGAGGGTCCTGGTCTCAAAACCTAGAGCACCAGCCCAATTCTTTTTAGGGTACGTGTTAAAATAGAAGCAATACGTAAATAAATAAATAATGACCCCGGAGGCGCCAATGTAGCGTCTTGTTTTGGGCCCGGAGACCGGGTGACCTAGTGTGAGAGAGACAAAGCTGTAGCGTCTTGTTTGGCCGCGTTTTGCTCTCTTTTTGGCCTTAGGGTCTTTTCCTTCCCGAGGCGCCAATGTAAATACTTTCTTATCGTCTAATCGAATGGCAGAACAACTACTCTTAACCTCGAAAAAAAAAGTTAAGATAGCTTTTGATGCACTCTTGTTTGATCTTGGAAAAATCACATGTTTTAGGTTTATAAAATGTTGAAAGAAATCAAGAGCACACATTGAGCTGAAATTTAACCATGCAAATTCACTACTTTTTTTTTGAGAAATTCATTATGTTTTTCGACAGTAAAGTAATAATAAAGTACTCCCTCCGTCCAAAAATAAGTGTCTCAAGTTTGTCCAAAAGTGGATGTATCTATAAATGAAACATGTCTAGATACATTCACTTTTGCATAAACTTGAGACACTTATTTTGGAACGGAGGGAGTATGTTTTTTTAGAGAGGCGTTTTGTCTCCCGGGTGCATATGCTCCTGTTATATGTTTCGAAATTAAAAAAATATGTAAACTATTCGCAAAAATCTGAAAAACATTGGGCACACACATATACATGTTTTGAACATTCATGCAAAATTTCGGAAGCAAATAACATTTTCTGTGGTCTGTGAAAAAAAACAAAATATGTGGCCAAACTGAGATTTAAAAATACATTTTCCAAAGCACAGACTTTGTCTTTTTTATAGACCACGGAAAGTATCATTTCCTTCAGCAATTTTGCACGAATGTTAAGAACTTGTATATGTTTGTACCCAGTTTTTTCAGATTTTTTCGAAGTGTTTTCATATTTTTTTTTAATTTTGAAAATAAATAACAGGTGCATATGCACCCAGGAGGCAAAGTAAATTTCTGGTTTCTTGGTAACTTCTTTTCTTTTATATATAACCGAACCCAAATTCATGTTATTTTGTTAGTTGTGCAATATTTTCTACAGACTAGCTAGCTAGAAGCTTTGTTTTAAAGAGTGGTCGACTGCGTGGACCAATTGGCCGGATCATCAAAGTCATGTGTACTGTATATATACCGATACTCCCTCCGATACATTCACATGTGGGCAAATGGAAGTTATCTAATTTGGAACGGAGGGATTACTACACTACGTTTGGGAGCTAGCCCACGGGCACGGTGCCGCCTGCTTGCGAGACCTTGCCGAAATCCGAAGCATCGATCCATCTCGCACCTCGAGACGATGTAGTACATTCTCTCCTCCTCCTCCTACCTCGGCGACCCTGCCGTGCTATACCGCCGCCGGCCGGTCAAAGGAATGATGATGTGGAGACCCGCCGCGGATCCCAGCAAAGCAAGACGGCGAAAAAACCGCGGCGCGCGTATCCGCCGTTCACACCCTACTACCGTTTCCTGCCTGCGTCTGCGTGCTTCTTCATCAATTCCATGCATCAGAAAGGCGCATCATCACTCGCGCCAAGTCCGCATCTGTTGAAAATATACACTTCTTCTTTACGTTGGCTACCCAAAAGGCGTCGTTGAAGCCTCTTTTGGTGTCGTATGCTAATTGATCGGATTAATCAGTCTGCTCATCATGCACGGCAGGTTTCTGGTTGTATACTACTATTCCACTATGCAGGCTGCTCTCGCCGAGACGCTTATCTCTGTACGTAGATTCCCGGCCGGTTCCTTTTCACCCCGATCCCTGTTTTTCTACATGGACCGAAGAAAGGGGTCACGGAGCAGCGTCCTACTGTACGGCCGCACGGGTACCCTGCCTTGGTCATATTGTACGTACGTGTATTACTATATGGAGCAGGAAAGCAAACGTGCTTAATGTACTAATAGTGTGTACTCTTCATATTTCTTTCTTTGGTCTACAGCATATATAATAAACTATTGATCATGTGCACCACTAATACAAAGTAATTAAGTATTATTGTTCAACGAAACAAACTAGGAAAATAACGCCTCGATCGATCTTAAAGCGGAAACAATGTTTTGGATGAGCGTGTCGCAGCCCCTTGCTCTGTAAATGCTATTTTTTCCAGCTCCTGAACTTTTCGTTCAGATTTTGTGCCGTTGGTCTGTTCCATAGCTTCGTAATATGTAAACTTTTCTTGCTATATGTGGGCTGATCTCTCTACGTAGCTTCCTGTTTCCTTTTCATCCCGTTCCCTGTTTTTCTATATAGAGGAAAGGGGTCAGGAGGTGTTGTTTTGACTCGTTGGTTTAAATGCACTCATTATAAAAATATATTATAAATGCATTTTAAAAAGTTGAAAATTCTAAACAAAATTTTTTGGGAGTACATCCGAGCATTCTATGTTCGCACACACGTTTTTTACCAAAAAACAAGATATTATTTTGTGGACCGTGTAGAAAGAAAAAAAAATGTCTCGTGAAAAGTCATTTTGGGAGCACTGGAATTTGTATTTTTAACACAAACCCTAAAAAAATATCTTTTTTCACGAACCTTTCTGTGCAAACATAGAATGTTTATATATACACCCAATTTTTTTATTTGAAATTCTTTGACATTTTAAAATGTAATTTTTGAATACTCAGTGTATTTACACTTATGACTGAAAACAGATTTCCTGTCACGGAGCAGCGTTCTACTGTACGGCCGCACGGGTTGGTAGCCAGCCATGGTCATATGGTACGTAGTATACGGAACAGGGAAGTAAACGTGCTTAATGTACTACTAGTTGAATGCCCGTGCGTTGCTACGGACCAAAAAAAAAACTTAGGCATAGGGACATAGTCAAACCAACACTATAATTCAACACTATATATCACGTGTGGCTTATGAGTTTCAATCAGTATCGCATTATACTTTCACAGAGTTTTAGGAGCGTTTTAGGAGCGTGTGAGTGCTCATTGTAGAAAGTTCCCACCAGTAGCTTGCACAGATACATTAGACAGAGGTACTATGTGCTAAATTAACATAACACACCTCTACGAAAAATAGTCTGAATCCCACCTCTCAGCAATCAAGTTTTCATAGCACATTTCCGGATACCCCTTTTATGAGAAACACCATACCTAGTTTCAAAAATAATCAAATCACCAGACCTTTGCAAGATCGATCATGACAAGGGGCACTTCAATCAGGGCATAACATTCTGAGTTATTTTTATACACCCCTATTTGAAATATACACAATAGATCCGAGCAATATATCCGAACAAAAGTTTTCCACTAATCAATACAAGGATTAGTGAAACTAAATATCGCAATTGGCTCAATAAATAAAGGAACCGGGTTTGTAAATAAATACTATTCAGGTACAAATCTCCACTTGCCTAGCTTCCTATTGAGATTACTAATCTAGGTTCCTATTGAGATTACTAATCATTTTTTAAAGCATTGACATGTAAACCAAGGTATACAAAACAAATGTTATTGAAGTCAGGCATATAGAACTTCTGTCACAAAAGAAATAAATAAACAGATTACGATTGACGGGTTAAATTACTACTTTGTAGTGGCACCTCTACTTATTTAGTTATCTCCAATACAACCTTATTTTATCCACAAAAGGAAGAACCCATTCCAATGAAACTTGTGTCTTCGTGTACTTGTTCGCATGCTGGTGGTGTCCTCTGGGTCCATAATGTGGCTGCCGCAACAATCAGCCTAAAGATGAAGGACAAAAGATACTGAAACTGCCGTAAGTGAACTACAAAAACATGATATGACAGATTCTCTATGGAGGCTGAGTTTGGCAAGCTAAAAAGGTAAAAGAAAAATTCAAACGATGAAGTTGATATAATATTGAGCTTCTTCGGGGTCCCTGTATCCCAGTGGTTCGAAGTGCATGTGAGCGAAGGCATAACAATCAGCCTTTGATAATTTGTGCATATGCAATCACCAGTTTAAAGCTAGCGTAGACTGCAACTATGATGCTAATCTTTACAATCAGCCTTTTGACCGCATATAACAGATTAAATTCAGTTGTTATTCCACCAACGTCATGCGGACATGTTGCGAAATCGTAATTTGCCCTTTGTTTCACTGCTGTTGTTGCATCTTACATGCTCGTAACTCATAAACTGCTTGAAGTAGTGGCTCGACTGTACCTGCGATTGCAATTGGGGATTTGTAATATGAGCTTAAGACTGTATAATTGAGTGCATCGTCTTCCATTCATAGCACTATCAGTAGTGTCACAACTCAGAAGAACCGTACCCAGGGCAATGAGCCCGGCAATGGCGAACAGCTCGTTGATGGTGAGCAGGAGGTTGGAGAGGAGATACCGTCCACTTGGTCGCGCGCCTCAGCATCCGCAAGGCCGCCCCATCCTTCTTCACTGCCACTTTCCCCTCCTCCTCGCGAGTCCACCCGCGCGCCGGCGACAGTCCACTCGCGTGTTGGCGGCAATTCACTCGTGCGACTACGCCGAAGGTACAGGCCACGCTCGGCGTTGTTGGGGCTGGAGAGAATCAGGGCGGGAGGACCACGCCACCGTAGCTCGCCGGAGGAGCAGGGCGAGAGCAGAGAAGACCTGCGCAGCCGCCGTAGGATTTGCGTCCGGCGCGGCGTCGATGGGGATGGAGTGCAGCAGGGCGGGAGGAAATCGACACCGTAGCTCGCCAGAGGACCAGGGCGCGAGGGCGGCGAAGACCCGCGCCGCCGTCAGAGGAT
Organism: Poa pratensis; assembly: GCA_947311845.1. Classification (NCBI taxonomy): domain Eukaryota; kingdom Viridiplantae; phylum Streptophyta; class Magnoliopsida; order Poales; family Poaceae; genus Poa; species Poa pratensis. The sequence goes on from CAMZMU010000107.1 coordinate 59,052,868, forward strand.
TTGGGACCGGCAGCGCGTGCTGGAGCCGCTCCATTGATTGGTTGTCGTGGGTGAGAAGAGAGGATAAGTAGGGATTGCGGGTTGATTTTCCCAAATATGAGGGACAAAAGTGCAAAATGTGGCGCGACGTACGACAGACACCTCAAGCCGTATTATATTGTAGAGATATATAATAGTGTAGTCGTTATCTTTCTTTTTTTGTCTACAGCATAGTAAACTGTTCTTCACGTACACCACTCGTGAAAAGGAAATAATATCGTTTTCTGAAACAAGGAAAATAACGCCTCGGTCTTAAAAGCGGAAACAATGTTTTGAGTGTGCTTCTTTGCAAAAGCAAAGCGGGCGTTTGATCTTTGTTTCTTTCTCAGCTGGGCGTACGTGCAAAAGAAAATTAATATTCTCTTCACGCTTTTCGCACACATGCAACACCAATATGACTTGCAATGATAAAAAGAATCTGTTTTTTGGTCACAGAATTATGAGCTGAATCTAAGTTTAGTCTCTAAATTCTAAAACCTGACAAACATGACTGGCGCCAAAACATGACCGACATGGTATCTAGCCCATCTCAGAGTGTTTTGACACACAGTGGCGGACCCAGAAAGTATTTGAAGCCTGGAAAACGTGTCTAAAGTTCCATTTTATGGCACAACACCGTTGTACAAAGAAACGCTGAGCATAAAACCCGATACCCGAACCCCAAACCCAAAAAACCCAGACCCGAACCCGTATAGCCCGAACGAGAAAAACCCGAGCCTTTCATCGGGTGGCAGTTCTGAAAACCCGAAATTAGTTCAGGTAATTGGGGCATTAACTCGTGGTACCCGATTAGCCCGAATAACCCAAAGTTATAAGAGATCTTAGGGGGTTGGGCTTCCCCATGCGGCTCGCAGACCTGATTTCCTAGCTTGCCTCCTGCCACTTTTCTCAAAGCTCGCATCACTATTCGGCAAATCGGGAAAACACGAACCCGAACCTGAATTCTCGGGTACCCGATTTGTCAGGTAATGATTTTTTCTGGAAAAAATCGGGTGCCAGATCTGAAAAACCGATTTTTTGAAAACCCGACCCGAAATTTCGGGTAAACCCGAACGCTTAGCCCTAGTACAAAGTCATGTAACGCAAGTCTAGGTGCCCCGGGCTGAAGGGGTCTTAGATCCGTCCATGTTGACATATAACATGATAATTGTTTCACACTATCTCACAACGTAGTTACACAAAGGGAATGTAAAGTATAAGTTTGTTTTGAAGACTTTGTTGAATAAGATAATGACAAAAAAGGAAAATAATTGGAAAATCCCAAAGTTACATAGTAGGAAAGGTATGGAGATAAAATTAAGTTCATGCTATTCATGAAAATGAAATATGGTGTTTTTTCATGAATGTTTGTAGATAATTTGTGTCTCGAAATATTTTACTTTTTTATTATATTTGTATTTTCACGCTTTCTATATTTATTTATTTCGCATCTATAGTGTCATCCCCATATTTTTTTTTTACATATGAGGAATAATTCTATGTTTTAATTTTGTTATATTCCGAGTTCTAAATAATTTTTGCTTCACAAAATCATGTTTTTAAATTAGAAAAAATCTACTTTCAAGAAATATGCAACTTACTTTCATATATTCACATTTTCTTTTAAAAGGTTATTTTTATTCCTTATGATTTTATCTAGTTTAGTATTTTTTTCGTCAATCTGGTATCAGCGTGATGAGGTATCAAATTTATCTAGTTTTGAAATTCGAAAGTCAAGTTTGTCTGACTTTAGAGCTTAGGCACCAGGACTATACTTTGGTAATAGTTGACGGACGAAAAGAAATTAAATTTCATTCCTAATTATAATCTCTTTCACCTTCTACAATAGCATGGGCGGACGCAGAGGGTGGGCCGCGGCCCACCCAGAATTTTGGAAAAAAATTAGACCCCCCAGATATGAGCAGATTTGGGCCAGTTTTGGGCTTGTTTCCCTTGCGCTTGCGCACCCTGGACGAGACGAACGCGAGCAGGGACGACCTGCTCGGCCGCCCTCTGTTTCCCTTGCGCTGCTCGGACGAAAAGTCATAGTGATGTAATTTTCTATTTATGCTATATTTTATCATGTTAGATTTTATTTATGTGTTTAAATTATTTTGCATTGAGACCTCGCAACTTTGAGAAATATGTATTGATCTACAATGTCATGATTCAGTTTGCTGTTTATGTTGTCATTTGCCCACTTTTTTTAGACTCTGCCCACCCTCCATTTTTTTCCTGCGTCCGCCACTGTACAATAGTACTGCAAATCAACCACAAGAGAGTGGTCAAGTTTATCGAGAAAAAACAGGCCGCTAGATCATATACAGAGGCCAAAAGATCCCCCATAGACCAGCGATGCCACAAATGCTACCAATATATCCGTTAAATGAACACAAAAAATATGTTATTTATGTTGCTGAACCAACTAGTTTAACTTAAGTAAAGACCAACGATGTACAAAAGGCGAAAAACAAAATTTAGCAATGAGGTTAAATGAAGGGAAAAAACAAGAGAATAGGAAACTTGATCTATATGTTTAACACACGCTATTAAGGGGATAGCTTTCTTAAGGAACAACCTGGAATAGCTATGGAGTGAACATCAACTGTATCCACAGGTCTAAAATCTTGTATTAACATTTCCTATGAAAATTGATGATCAAAGTTTCGTAGTATTAAAGGGTATGCTCATATTGAGAATATCACCTTTATACGAGCTAATGGAGTACTATTACTTATCTCACTGTACACATATAGTTTCAGTTGAATACTCAAAGAAAAGGCACGTGGAAATCTGGAGATAGGTAGCCTATAGCTTTGCCCACACCACTATGCGTGATGCCTCCCTCATCTATCTCCCATGCAATTGGCTATCCATCTTATCTTCCAAACATGTCACCGGATGCGTGAGGTTAGCTAAAATGTCATTCAGATTTAGGTAGGTATCACAGAGGGCAGGCACACAGGGCGAGTTCTTTCTTTTTTATATTTCCTTCAGTGTCTACCCATGGAGCCACACACGGCGACACAGCAGGAGTCCAAAATTCGACGCATGATGGAATTTCCACGATCAGAGAGAGATGCATGTCAAGGGTTAGGTGCAAGGGAAGGTAAAACGGCGACTGATGTTGGTTACCCTAACTCAAAGACTTGAGGGGGCACACATTGAGCATCTGCTGCAGTCTCCGGATAGAAAGCGACTGTGGTTGTTGAAGGGCACCTGTTTAGTCATCACTGGCACCATCTCGGTTTTCTATCTTACTCCACCCGTTCCAAATTAGATGACCTCCATTTGTCCACATGTGCATGTATCTATACATGTAACATGTCTAGATATATCCACATGTGAAGAAAGTAAAGTCATCTAATTTAGAACGAAGGGAGTACATTTTGTGCAATCATCATGCATAGGTGTGTGGGCGTAGTGGTAGAGTACGTATGATGCAACTTGCAGCTGGAAAAGATTTGTTGCAGCTCTCAACTGCTGTGATACTTATTAATATGTTTTTTTATTGTACTGTCTTTTAGTGTGTCAGTCTTTGAGGTCCTGCTAAATAAATGCCAGTCTCACACCATTGGATGCTGCTGAGCAGGTCAGGTCTCTATTGTCGGACATGCTACAGGGTCAAATCTTTCAACAGAAACAAGATCCGTCTTGTGCTCTTAGGGAAAAAATTACAATTTTAGCCCCGATTGATTAACCGTATTTTAGGCGAATCCGACCGGAAACATTATGGACCATGCGACGTCCCGCAGAAATTCCAGCGCTCCAGCGTAGAAAAATTACGGCTTGGTATTCTGGCCCGTCATTCCAAGCGGGGCCTTAGAGACAGAGCGTGTGTAGTTGTTTTCTGAACGAACAAAGCATGCATATGCAGAGAACTTGCCTGTGGCAAGATGGTTAGTTGGGTGGTTGTACCCTAGCCCACCAGAGTTCAAACCCCAGGTTTGACGCTGGTGTTTCTCATTTAAGGCGGAATATTCTTCAGTGGGAGGCGACGTTCCCGTCGACAGCGAGGCGCCCGTGGTGACTTCGTCAATCTCAAGACTCGACCCGCCGACTCAGTCTCTCGGAGGTGCTCATAGGGGTAGGGTGTGCGTGCGTGCGTTCATAGGGTGAGTGTGTGCGCGTGTATATGAGCGCTTGCGTTGTACTGTGTTTCGCAAAAAAGCATGCATATGCAGCTCCTTTCCATTTGTGAATGTGAGGCTTGCCAGTCAAATGACAGTTATGAGCATTGACATAATGCATCCAAATAATCAGCAAGGTACTAATGATCTTTGCTTTCTCCATTACCCTTCGAACCGAATACGACAGACAGGCAGGAAATTGGATGGCCAAAGCACGAATACTGGAAGGCAGGCAGTTGGATGGTCAAAGCACTCTCTTGCTAAATTGGGTATCCAATTAGTCTACACACGAAATTGCGAGCTATCACGAAAACGTCTGCAAATTTGAGGTATCAACTCCGACCTTTGAGGTGACATCTCTTCTGGGAGCCGCCAAGCATTGCTTGTTGGACACATTGATATATAGTATTTCTACAGTCAAATTTGGTTGGATGCATAGTGAACAAAGTTGAAATACAATCCAACCTCCACTAGCATCATCCGAGCAAAAGGCAGCACATAGATTATCAATTGCGGATTAGTTGGAAACTAAAGCAGCGATACATAATGGGTGATTGCGTCGATCAGCTGAAGCCCTAAAGCTAAGTATCAATTGATTGAGTAGTGAACATCCGGTTAGATGCATGCGACATTTTAAAAATGCAGCCGATCGTGTGATGCCCTAGAAAGAAATACAACAGATCATGCGATCCAGCCTCTTTTTCGATAAAGATGTGATCCGGCCTCTGGTAATATCATCCGGGCAAAAGACACGTATATTATCAGTTGTGAGTTAGTTGGAAACTAACTCGTCCAATTGCAACAATGTTGCGATTTCAATGTGTATGCTTTGAGAACACATAGAACGAGTAGGTAAACATCTTAATAACTAATTAGAGTGTTTTCTTCCATCTTTTAATGTATCCGCTGCAAATAGAATATCTAGAAAGGACATAGTATACTTGGTAGAAATTCTGCACATTTACCTCAGTTGATCGATCTAATCCACTTACTGTGGTGCGTGTTGAAAACCCCAGCGAAAAACTTAGAAAATAGCATTTCACGAAAATTTACATGGGTAATTTTCAACACAATATCTATATGCATGCTTTTTTTCAAGATTTTACAAAACTTACACATGTATATTTGTTAAGATCTAGAAAGTCTGTCCACCGAAGCCTGTATTCATTATTTATTTATTTATCCATGATCCCAAAAAAAGATTGGCACTGGTGGTCATGATTTTCAGTATGACCCAGAAAAGCATTTTCCCTTAGATATTGAGTGGTTGCGTTTATCAGCGGAAAACACTTTTCGCTCTCGAGCTCCAGTGCTCCCTTTATTGAAAAAATAAAAAATTATATTCAGAAGTTTTAGAAAAATCTGAAAAAAAATCCCGCATATTGCCAATGATGTATCCCACCATCGTGCAAAATCTTGATTTGAAATACTTTATGTCCTGGGTTACAAAAAAATGACAAATGTTGTATATTTTGGAGATTCGAAAGTGTGTATATTTAGATCCACACATTTGTCATTTTTGTGTAGATCCGAATAGAAAGTATTTCAAATCGAGAGTTCGCATGTTTGTGGATATATCATTGAAAACATGCAAGTTTTTTTTTCAATTTTTTTGGAAACTTATAAATATGACTTCGTTTAAGTAGAAGGAGCACTGGAGCCCACGAGCAAGAAATCTCTCCTCCGTTTATCAGCCCAATTGAAGTTTTGTTAAATTGAAAATACCCTCTTAATCATATCAAATATGAGAGGTCCACCTATTTTGACAAAAAAAAAAACACTATTTGTCCCTCTGGTTTGCTCAGGCATATATGTTCTACTACACTTCTTCGAAGGACATTACTCATGCTATTTGCTAAAGAAAACCATATGAAGAAAATCATCATTAATACGAGAATACATATATATGCAATTAACACGTGATAATGTTGATCAACATCCTTCTGGGAAAATAAATGCTTAGAGAAATCTTGCAATTTCTACATTCATGCTTTGAGAACACATAAAACTAGTACGTACTAAGTAAACATCTTAATGGCGGATGCGGATTAGCCCATATTCTTCTTCCATCTTTTAATGCGTCCACTGCAAATGGAATATCTGGAAAGGACACCAAAGTGCCAGAAATTCCGCACATTTTCCCCACATTGATCGATCTGATCCATGTACTATGGTGGATATTGAAAACTTCAGCCATCGCTTGATTTACATCAAATCGATCTAATCCACGTACTGTGGTGGATATTGAAAACTCAGCCATCGCTTGATTTGCATCATATCATCTCCTCCGTACCTTGGGACTTTTCTCTCCCTCTCTGAATCAAATAAGCAATATAATATGTATCAATTATGAGATTAACTGTTTGTTATGAGGTAGCAATCCACCACCGTCCTGTTCCCCTGGTTAAATTACAGAAAAAATGGCTAGCGAGTTTTTTTTTTTTTTTGAAACGGGGCAAAAGCTTTGCCTTTTTTTTTGAAAGGTAGATACATAGCATAACCTCCACAGTTGGAGCTCTCGCGACAGGCGAGTCCCCGAGCGACTCGAACCCTAGCCGCCGCCGCCGGCCGGCCGGCCGGCCCGCGCCGCCCCTCCCTCCCCCCTCCCCCCTCCTCCGTCGCGCAGCCGCGCCGCCCCCGCGGCGGCCGGCTGCGGCCTCGGCCCACCCCGCCCGGTCTCCTCCCTCTCGCTTCCTCCCGTCGCCGCCGTCGGCAGCGGCCGCCGGGCGCGGCCCGCGCGGCGCCGGCGGCGGCCCTGTCCCTCCCCGCGCTGGGATGGGTGGAGGCGGGGCTCTGCCCTCTGGCGACGGTGTTCATCGGTGCGGCGGCGGCTCGGATTCGGCCGGAGGCGGTGTGGCGGCGGCAGGCTACGGCGGCGGCTCGGCTACACGGCTCTCTCGGCTGCCGGAGGTGAGCACAGCGGCGGCGCCGCCAGTTGGTGTGCGGGTGGCTAGGGTTCCGCCGGGCCCTGCAGGCCCAGATCTGGGCCCTTTGGGCCCGATCTGGGTCAGTGTGGTCCCAAGCTAGACCCGGCTACCCGGTTTGACTGAGGGACGATGCGTGTGACAGAGCGGCGGCGACGACAACACCTCTTCTGCAGCGTGGCGCCGGGAGCTTCGCGGATCCTTTTGGGTCCGGCCGGGCCTTTGGTGCCGATCTTGAGGGTAGCAGCGGCGTCGGCCACGTGCAGCAGCGTGGTGGCGGGGACTTCACGGACCCTTTCAGGGGCCGGCCGGGCTTGCCCAGCCTGGTGTGTCTCTGCTACCGCGTCCGTCGGCACCCGCCGTTGGTGGTGGAGGTAGTCTTCCAGGTGGATGTGCTGCAGCCGCCCTCCGGCTCCAATGTGGCTTGTGTGCTCCTGCGTGCTGCGTCCGGTCGGTTACCGTCTATGGCGGTGGAGGTCGATCCCTCCCACGTGGCTGTGGTACTGTCACTCTGTCTACGGCGGGTTCTCTCGGTTCGACCGGTCGTGTTGTGCTTGCCTGGTGATACGATATTGGTGACCTCAATTCCGTGGTGGCGTTTGTTGGTGGTGGCAAGATGGGTGGAGCATGTCGAATTGTCCAGGGATGTGGTTTTTTTCGAGGTCGGGAGAAATCCTTGTCATCTTGACACCGCCGCGGTGATGCTTGTGAGTGTCGATGTTCCTTCCTGAAGGGCGTCGGGTGACCTCTTCCCCACTACCTATAGCGTACCGGGGGAAACCCTAGGACCTTCCAGACAGCAGCAGCGTCGTCGTTGTTTTCCTTCTTGGAGGTGTTGTTTGGTACGCGACTTCAGAATGCGAGGATGGTGGTGGGACTTTGCCGGAGAGAGCGCAGTGGTTGCGAGTCGCCTTTGTTTTCGTTGATCCGCCTATGTCGGCTTTGTTTTCTTTTCTTGTTCTCTTTCTTTTCTCTTGGGTATGAGTGTGCTGTTTTGCCCCAGCGGTGGTCTCAAAGTTTGTATCGGTGGTGCTATATTAATATAGCGGGGCGAAAGCCTACTTCTTCAAAAAGCTTTGCCTTTTATATTGATAAAGAAGGAGCAAAGATGGGACCAGACCTAGGCCAAAATAAAAAGGTTAGGTAAGTAAAGCTAAATCAGGCGATAATTTCCGCAAGCGATTTGGCCCCCGCCAGGTCCAAATCTTCCCCCGCTCTTCATACGCTTGACGAGGACGGTGGGCATCGTAAACTTGTTGTTGAAAATTCTTTCGTTGTGCTCTTTCCAAATCTCCCAAGTGATCAAGGTGATGGCCGTCTTGAGTCCCTTACGAGATGGGGATGCCGCGGCCGCCAAGACATTCCAGTAATCGAACAACTTAGGCTTAGTCGTGTTGAGGCATAGCATGAGAGAGGGACTCTTCAGCTAGATCGCAGCCTCGGCTCATATTCTTTTGACGTAGCGGCACTCGAAAAGAATGTTTCTTGCCATGTCAGGCTGGCATCTGCAAAGTTGGCACATGGGCTGGTGCGGAGCTGGCTAAATGTAAAAACAAAACGTTATCTTCACGAGAAGAGTTAGACAACCAGTCTGATTAATCGTAAGGTGCGAGCACTATTAATTCACCTATGAGAGATCCCCAAACAGTGCGGACTATTCCGACCTTGCAAATAAATTTGGTTCGAAGCAAGGCGCTTTATTTACCCACCATTGAAGTTGATTTGGACGAAGCAGAAGAAAAAGGCGAAAGAAGAGTTCTCACTAGCCAGCCATCCCTGTCCTGTTTAACCTACTTCTTCGTGTGTGCGTTTGGGGCCATGACCATTAGTCCGGGACACGATCCACGGCATGCATGTATGCTGCATCAGCCGTGTCGCCGTGGCACGGGTCGCCGGCGGCAAGAAAGGACACACGTCCAGTCGTGGGGGATACCACGGGATCCTCGACATCGTACTCGGACACCCGACTGGGCACGAAAGGCCACCGCCGAGATCGTGGGGAGGCACGCGTACGTCGGCACGCCCGTCGCGGCCAGCCGGACCCGCCGCCGTGGCCATGGAAGATTTAACCCGACCACACGCTAGTGCAGTCTAGTGTAGGCGCGCTTTTGTCGTGCGTTGTGACAAGGTATAGAGAGAGGGAGGTCGCGGTTAGGTGAGCAGTGGGGATGCACAGCCAGAGCGCGCTGTGGCATTCGGCTTCGGTGTCACCCTGTCGGCGTCGCGCGCGTCGGTGTCAGGGAAGACGATCCCTACCAGCCTCTGAGTTTGCCTATATATACGCCCGGTCCTGGATGTGTCCCGGTTGTAGATTGCACACGTCAGAGACCATCATCTTTAACGAGTAATATTGAGCTATAGCTGTTGATCAGGCAGAGGTCCATCGATGGGGAAAGGCCGGGCACCGTGCTGCGCCAAGGTGGGGCTCAACAGGGGCTCCTGGACGCTGGAGGAGGACATGCGCCTCATGGCCTACATTCAGAAGTACGGCCACGCAAACTGGCGAGCCCTGCCCAAGCAAGCAGGTATGTGTAATGCCCTGGCGGTCGCCACCATCTTCTGTTTTTCGTAAGAGAATTCGGCTGATGCATGTGAATTTGTTTTGGACAGGTTTGCTCCGCTGCGGGAAGAGCTGCCGGCTCCGGTGGATCAACTATCTCCGGCCGGACCTCAAGCGCGGCAACTTCACCACCGAGGAGGAGGAGACGCTCATCAAGCTCCACAACATGATGGGCAACAAGTACGTCAATCGATGGCGGTCGCAAACACCCTGCGCCTGCACCAATCTCGTGTCGATCATCTGCCGTGCTTTTTAGTGTACTAACAATCGCATACCTAATCTTGTGTAGGTGGTCCAAGATCGCGGCGTGCCTGCCGGGCAGGACGGACAACGAGATCAAGAACGTGTGGAACACCCACCTGAAGAAGCGGAGCGGCCAGTACAGGCGGAACAAGAAGACGGACGGTGGGGCCAAGGGCAAGAAGAAGAAGACCACCTGCTGCGACGCGCCGGTGCCGTCAGCCTCGCCGTCCTCGTCCACAACCACGGTGACGACCAACTGCTCTAGCACCGATTCCGGCGAGCAGAGCAACGACACGAGCAAGGAAGAAACGGAGCTCGAAAAGATCGAGATCCCCATGCTGGACCTGGGCTTCGACTTCGACATGCTCCTGGACGCCGTGCCTGAGACGTGCTACCCGGCCGTCTCGGCGCCGACCTCGCCTGTTCGTCCGCGTCCCCGCCTTGCGTGGTGGACGGCAACGAGCTGCTTGATCTGCCGGAGCTCGACATCGTGCCGGACCTATGGAGCATCATCGACGGTGAAGGCGCGTGCACGGAAGTAGCCGCGCAGGCCCCGTGGAGCAGTTGCAACGGGACAGAGGCGGGCGGCGCCATGACCGACGAGGGAAAGGAGTGGTGGTTGGAGGACCTGGAGCGGGAGCTGGGCCTGTGGGGGCCCATCGCGGACTATAGTACCAACCGGACCAGCAGGGCCAGTCGGGTGACGTGGGCCCGCCCTCGGCCAGCATGGCCGACCCAGTGTCGTGCTACTTTGAAGCTGGCGCCGTTTGCAGAGCAGTATCAACGACACATTATTTAGGAGGCGCAGATTGCTGCAAGCCACGCTCTAAAATTACATGACAAAAGCCACAATGTCAGCTTTGATAATAGGAACCCTTGATAATACATCAGCAACGTCAATAGAACAACCGTCAACCTAGGTACCCTTCATGATACGTCCGCAACCCTTACAAATTGTCATTTAAACAAGATAACCCACCGGTCCGAGATTGCATAATATTTTTGCCTTCAGAAATCCTGCAACATTAAATAACAAAATACTAGAATTTGCGAGGTTGCACATAAACTCACTGCCTAGCCATGTATAATTTGCTTGCAAATAAATCCTAGTTTCAAAAAAAGTTCGAAAAATAGCTACGCTGCGAAAACAAGTTTGAAGCGACTCTCCTGATGAGACTAAAACAATTTCAACTCAAGTCACTTTTTAATAGTTCCCCATCTTCCTGCTACTAGTCGCATCGTCCGTTGACGCTCGTTGTCAAGCAGGAGCAGCCCTCGCTGTGGGCCGCTTCATCTTCATGTGTGTCGGCTCCGCAGTTCGTCAAGGTCAAGCAGGAGCCCTCGCCGCGGATCTTATCCAGGAGCCGCATCCCTCACGGTAGAGCGCGCCGGCTCCCTCGTCACCCCCCTTCATCAAGGTCAAGGAGGAGAAGCCCTCGCCGACACGGGGCCGTCTGGTCTTCAGCAAAAAGAAGAAGCAGCCCTCGCGCCGCCCCTAAAGCTGCCTAAGACGAAGGTGGACAACGACGAGGCGGAGTACCAACGGCAGGTTGCCATCGCCAAGAAGCTATGGATCGACACGGTACAGTCGGCCCCGCCCGAGTACGCAAAGACATTGTAGGCGGTAGAGTTTGGGATCATGATGATCCCTAACGAAGATAATGTGCCGGATGGAGGCAGCGAGGGCGGAGGCGGTGAGGACGGATGAGGCGACAAAGGCGATTGGTCTTATGATTTTTTACTAGGATCTCTTTGTGGTCAGCCGATCCCAATGGGCGGCAACGTGTGCCGGCGCTTCCAATATCATTCGTCCTACACAATTACCAGACCGTCTATTAGAATCACCATTGGTGATGCTCTAACTCGGCCCAATCTTCGGCTCAGTGGAAACAAAAATGTGTGGCTTCACAAGTTGAGACTTCCTTGCCTCAAAAAGGCAAAAAGTTTTGAGGCATCCATTTCCACCCATCGATCTCCCTCTACAGCAACAACAAAAGAATACCCATCTATCTATGTGCGAAGTCTTTCTTGAACGAAATTAGCCATCCTTTTCGCTTCTAAAGTCTTCCTAAAAACAGCTTTAAGTTATTTCAATGTCACAGAAGGAAACAAATAAGGTGTCCATCAGTGTGCCCCTTGGCCTGGTGAATGGCACCCTGTCTCAGGCCTGAAACCGTGACACCAAGCTTGCACCAGCAGCATGTCATTTCACGAACGCACGCATTCAACCCCCACCCCTAACAAACTCCATCCTCCGGTCAATCTAAGGGAGAGGCAAGGACAGAAAATCTCACCAAACTCCATGACAACGAAATTAGACACCTTACAACTAGTTTATTTGTGAACCAAGAGAGTCCAAGGCTCCCCCCTACCCAGTCTCAACTGAAACCCACTGTGCTACTGGTAACACTACCAGTGCCCAGTTGAAACCAACCCCGTTTGTCAAACCAGTTTGCTCCGCGGTTCACCGATCATCATTTGCTGACCACATCAGTTTGCGCTGCCTAGGTTGAATTTTTCAAGAGCCTATCACCTAATCATAGGTAGCTCCTCTTTGGCACTGCAATATTACGGCGTTTGTTGAATATTAATTACCCTCTTGTCTTGCCTGTGATGAAACCTCACGACTGTTAGTGCCGGGTGCTTTCTGAATCACAACCAGCTGCCTTGATGGGGAGTGTTGTCTAAGACTTTCTACTGGATCATCCTTGGCTGCAACTGTCGGTCGGGCGTCGGCACGAACTAGCTAGCTATGCGTTGCGTGACCGAATAATCTACCCTCCAAGATACTGCCTTTTTATCAACTGAAAGATAAATTGATGTGATGATCGATGTGTTCTTCGCCTGTCAATTTGACAGCATCTACCCTACCGAAATAACTTGACTGAACGATCATAACATATGATTTACTACCAGTAGTACGCTGAAACAATCACCGTTCAGACCTCAGTGATCACCGCCGTTGTCAGCGAGAATCTTGCACCACAATGATCTCCACTCCTTCTCCTGCCATGCATAGGCGAAACTGATGACCCAGCCACCCACACCGGCCGGCTGGTACAATAGAGTTAATTGCAGAAACCTACGACAATTGGGGTTAGGGTTACAAAAAACTACCACTTTACGAATTATTTGTAGAAATCACTGTTTTCGGGTGATGCGTCGCAAGAAGCACGGGCCGCAGGCGCGCAGTAATCTTCCTCGTCTCCGTAGAGCGCCAGCCACCTGCTCTCTCATCGCCGCTACTCCGGCCGCTTCATGCTGCACGCCAGCCGTGCGCCGCCTCCGCATCCATGTCGCGCCGGAGGAAGCCCGTCGAGGTCGAGGCCGCGATGCGCACTGGTCACCGCCTCCGTCCGGAGCAACGACAAAGTGACCGAGGGTGCCCCCGCTGTGCCCATGTGGCTCCACAGAAGTTGGCGGCACCTAGACGGCTGCCTCATGGCGAGCACGCGCGGGGCACACTGTACGATGACGGCGCCGCGGTCGGCGGCTGCCTCGTGGCGAGCACGCGCAGGCGCGCGCTAGACGCAGCGGGACGCGGTCGGCGGTTCCACCACGGCTCCCTCCTGGCAGTACGCACGAGGGCTTCTTGCTTAAAGCGTGTCAACTTGCCAATCAGTGCTTCTTGCCACGCATCACCCTGAAAACGGTGGTTTCTGCAAATAATTCATAAAGTGGTAGTTTTTTGTAGCCTAGCCCCAATTGTCGTAGGTTTCTGCAATTAACTCCTGCTGCCACGTGGACCTGACAGCGGGCCCCCGCCTGTCATATTCTTACTTAGAGCGTGTCAACTTGCTAATCATGCTTCTTGCGACGCATCACACCCCGAAAACGGTGGTTTCTCTGCAAATAATTCGTAAAGTGGTAGTTTTTTGTAGCCCTAACCCCGATTGTCATAGGTTTCTGCAATTAACTTGGTACAATACTATCACACGAGAGAGCGAGAGAGGGAGATGGTTGTACGTAGTGGTTGCCGAGGTAGACAGCTAGTGAGACCTTGCCAAGTCGCAAAGTGGTTGATCGCGTGTGACGTCGGAGGCGACGGCGAGGCGAGCTGCGAGCGCGTCAGCTTAGATAGCCATCGGGAATCTCGACGACACCTCGTCAGCGTCGCCCGCCGGAAGCCCATGCCCATTTTTCACATTATATCGAGCTACCGATCGATTACTGATCTTGCAATCTTGCTCTGAATTCCGGACGCCTGCACATGTATTTCCAGGTATTTCTGGCTCGTCGATGGATGAATGCTTCAAAGTATTTGTGAGGAAATATAAACTCGGTAAGTAAACCACTTTGCGTCACTGCCGGACGTACGTGGTGTCAGAAAATCAGTGGGACAAACGATGGGCTAAATAGATAATGGGAAAGACTATTATTTCTTCAACAGAAAAATGAGCTATCGATCTCATGAAGCAGTTGTTGTATTTACTCCCTCCGTTCACAAAATGATGTCTCAATCATTCTCAAATTTGCATGTATATAGACATGATTTAGTGTGTAGATACATACATATTTGAGATAGGTTGAGACATCCTTTTGTGAACGGAGGGAGTAGTATGTACGTACGGTTTTACTTACTCCACAACATAGTAACATACTCCTTTTGAGTACCACCTAGAAACTTTCTGATATAGAAAATGAGAGAGTGTTGTACAAACATTGTCCTTCTCTCCCAACCAAGACTGGCAGTTTTCTAAATTTTCTATGAACAACGACAATGAAGTACTATATTCAACTCGTTTCAAAAAGAAGAACTGTATTCAACTGCCTTAAATGCATTGTTCTTTAGTTATGTGCATTGAAGAAAAGTCCACAACATGCATGTTGTTGGCCAAATGCACAAAGTAAACTATATATGCTACTTATCGTTGGTGCCAACTCCGACTAGTTAAATGTGCCGCCCATGCTTAGAAAACTGAAGCTAGCTGTGCAGAAAATTCAGCTTCCGGCCGCATCGGTACTGCATCATACTTCCTATGAGCTTCCGTTGCTTGCGTACGTAGACATTCAAAACGTCTCGTTCAGACGGAAACGGTCGCTTCAAATTCTTTAGATTTCATAGTACTACAAACTCGGCTAAATCTATAGACTTCACCAAAGAATTGAAGATAGTTTGGTGGTGGAAATGTGACCTTTAGTAGCACTAAACAACTTTAACCCCGGGCGTGCCACACGATTCGCATGTCAAAGTCGTCATATGTTGCATTGGCACATGCTACCGGTTCCATAACCATTCATCACAATTGCCTTACAAGATTACTGATTACAATTTACATATACAGAAAATGAGAAATGGTTGTGCCAACATTGTCGGCAAGGCGCTTTGCCACCCGAGGCCATAGCTGCTGGTTGAATAAAACAAATTTAAAAGACAGTATAACATTACAACAAAAAAAAACTGGAAACAATTGGTGACGAACATATACATGTTTTCTAAATACGTGCCAGGTTTCGTAATGAAATGACATGGGTGGTACTCCGTGCAAACATAACAAAATCAATATTCTAAAAACAATTTGTAGAGTTACCGATCGATCTCTTCGACAATTCGACTCGATTACTGATCCTGTAATTTTGCTTTGAATTCTAGACGCCTGCATATTCCAGGCATTTCTGGCTCGTCGATTGGTGAATGCTTCAAAGTGTTTGCGAGGAAATATAAACTAGGTAAGTAAACCACTTTGCGTTAGTGGCCAACGTGTCGTCGGATTACAATAAAAAAAAACTGTGACCGACGATTGGTTAAATAGATAATGGGAAAGACTATTATTTTTCAAAAGAAAAGAGATATCGATCTCAGAAGCAGTTGCTGCATTTAGTCTGTACGTACCGTTTTACTTACTCCACAACATAGTAACATACTCCTTTTGAGTACCACTTAGAAGATCTCTGATATAGAAAATGAGAGGGTGTTTGTACCTTCTGAAGAACAAGACAGTGTGTCTTCAGCCCTATAACCCTCTGAACCTACTCCTCCAAATCTCTCTATGCAAATGTGTCAAGGGATCCGTCCCCCCCCCCCCCCCCCCCCCCCCAATCTTCACCTGGCAGATGGCATTGGACAGACTTCCTACCACAGCACAACTTTTCCTTAGACATAGATCTCCTAATAGCAATGTGCGCTCTGTGGGTTAACCGAAGACTCTAATCACATCTTCTTCAACTGTGTTCTTGCAAAATTTATGTGGAGTGGTATTCACACAATGCTTGGGGTTCAGTGAATTCCAGTTCTTTTGAGCAATTCTTTGCAATTTGGCTTTCTCTGTCGAAAAAGGTCAAGAGTTTTGTTTGGTTTTTGTTCTCTGCCTAGTGTTGGGCCCTTTGGCAAATCAGAAACAAATTCCGATTGAACATATCTTCCCTACGCAGCCTGCTGATGCACTTTCAAAATGTACTTCTTTATGCAGCACTGGCGCCTGCTGGTAAGAAGCAAGGATCAGGCGGGCATTGAAGAACTCCTCAAGCTGGCCAAGACGCCCCCCTGTCCGAAACTTACTCCAGAAGATCCACATCCTGAGGGCTGGTCTTCTTCTTCATCGTCTCTATAAGTTGCCGTCTGTGGCCTCTTTGGCCGCTGCTTTAGTCTTAGCTAAAAACTTCTACTTCTATTTGTGCCGTGTGTGCCTGCTATAACTTCTATGGTTGTGCGTACTCTGTAAGCTGGTATCCCCAGCCCGTGCTGTGTGGCAAACCTTGTTGGTGCAGGGCTTTATTAATTTAAAGTCGGGGCCAAAAGCCTTTTATTTAAAAAAGAGAGTGTTTGTACCGCGTCCGTTTCTAGTTTTTCTATTAACACCGGACATGTTTGTAGTAGTATTCAACTGCCAGAAATGCATTGTTCTTTGGTTATGTGCAATGAAGAAACTCCACAACATGCATGTTGACCACCAAATGCATAGAAAACTAGAGTGGACTTATCATTGATGCCAACTCCGACTAGACCCATGATTAGAAAACTGGAGCTAGTTGTGCAGAAAAATCAGCTTCAGTATTGCATCACCATAGGTCCTTGTGTGGAGTGGTGACCTATGAGCTTTCGTTGCTTGCATACATAGACATTCAAACGACTCGTTCACACGGAAACGGTCCCTCCAGATTCTATAAATTTCATGCACTACATACTTGGGCACTTGGCTAAATTTGAGACTTACGACCAGACAACTGAAGATGCAGTTTGGTGGTGGAAATGTGACCTTCAGTTGCATTAAACAACTCTTAACCCCGACGTGCTACACAAATTGGCAAGTCAGGTCGTCATATGGTAAATTGCACATGCTACTTGTTCCATAACTAACCGTCTCAGCGCGGGGCCATGCACAGAGAGGTGCTATGGGAATCTTGGAGGGTTTGCATTACTGAATTGTTTTTTTTTTTAAGGTCAACGGGGGGGGGGGGGGGGGGGGGGGGGGGGGGGGGGGGGGGGGGGGGGGGGGGGGGGGGGGGGGGGGGGGGGGGGGGGGGGGGGGGGGGGGGGGGGGGGGGGGGGGGGGGGGGGGGGGGGGGGGGGGGGGGGGGGGGGGGGGGGGGGGGGGGGGGGGGGGGGGGGTGGGGGGGGGGGGGGGGGGGGGGGGGGGGGGGGGGGGGGGGGGGGGGGGGGGGGGGGGGGGGGGGGGGGGGGGGGATTCTCCCACCTAATTTTATTTTTTTGTATTAATAACAGAAGGCCAAAGTGCTGAGATTTACAGGGGAGGGACGAGTATCAGAGAAAACAAAGGGGGGGGGGGGGGATGGATCTCGACAACTACATCACGGCGAACCGTTCAAGCCAAGCAGCAGCGTCCTCCTGTTGTGAGGCAGGGAAGCGATGCTTCCAGAGAGCCGCGTCATCGCGGCAAACGACCGCGGAGGGTGGCGAGGGGTCGGGGGTGTCGCCATTGAAGACCACCCCGTTGCGGTGCTTCCAAAGCTGCCAGCACACAGCACAGGAAGGTGGCAGCGAGCGCGGCGGCACGCCAGCTGGCGGGGGCACCCAAATGCAATGCCCGAACGTCCGAGGCAGACATGTCGCAGGCACCGAACGACGCCCAGAATTCGAGCGAAGGGGCATTCGAAACGAGGTGGTTCGCCGTCTCCAAGGTGGCGGGGCACAGCGGGCAGCCACACTCTCATCAGCGTGAGGATGGTTTTGCGGAGCAGGGTATCCCGGGTCTGGATGCGACCAAGAGAGAGGAGGAGCCATCCGAAGAACTGCACGCGCGAGGGCGCGCGGCTGCCCCAAATGAACGACGTGAACGGCGCGACCACCCCACCGTGGCACGTCAGCTGTACAACGCCGAGGTGTGCAGCCGCCCTCACCTTGGTAGCGCAGCAGCGAGTCCAGGCGCGCGTGTCGTTGTTGGCAGCGAGGCGGACCTCCGCGAGCATGTCGGCGAGCTGCACCATCTGTGACTCGCATAGGGGTGAGTTCGGGCTGAATGGCAGCGCGCAGCCCGCGGCGCAGCACCGAGGCGACGGACTGTCATATCGAGGCATGCGTGAACAGAGCGGGCATGCCGCTGCAGATCGGTCCAGAGGGAGCTAGGGGTCGAGCCAAACGCACAGCGCTGAGATGGACCTGTAGATGGGGACGAGTGTGCAGAGCGACCGCATCTGAATTGTGGTCGCTACATTGCTATGCTGAATGAAAATGTCCAGTTCTGGGCCATCATATCCTATCCTTCTCACCATCGTATCACTATTCTGTGCTGATCCACTGCCTTGTCCTGCGCTTTGGATTTCCATGTGTGCGTTGATTCTGTCGTAGAAATATAAGGTGCGCTCTGGAGTTCTGAGTCATTTGTATGTGAAAGATATGCTAAGTGAAACTGTCTTAAAATGTTTCAAAAAATTCGAAAACAAATACGCGGATGTAGCCAATCATATGCACTACAATTCTGGAAAATTACAACATAAAATACATTGTATTTTTCGCTCAGCAAAAAAAAAATCGAAGAGATTTGTGCACTGCGGGCCTGGCGGGCCGATGCGGGCCGCCGTTCTATCCCGCGTTAATTGCAGCGGATCGTGCCATTCGTCCCGCGAACTCCCGCTGACGAAAAGCAGCCGCCAACGGAGCGTAGCGGCCCGCCCCGCTTGCAACCTGACCTACACATGATTTTTTTTTTTGAGGAAGACAGGGGATTGCTCCCCACCGGTTGTTTAATCATCGAAAGAGCCTGGCGGGCTATGTTCTTACAACAGATAGGAATTGTACAGTGGATACAGGGAAAGTGAAACAATGAAAATACATGAAAAATACAACTAGAAGAGGGAACAGCAAGAGCCACCAAGAGACACAAGAGGTGAGGGGTGCAATCGAGGGATCACAATGCCAAGACTCGGCAATCAGCCTCACGCACCGCACCGGCGTGCGACTCGAACCCCAGGCACAACTCAGGAGCACCACCATCATCATTGGAGTGTCAAGCCTAGCACCTGGCACTAACCTAGATATAGGGAGCTCGGCCACGAAGATCGAGGCGAATAGCAGGTGGGGGAGACATACATTGTGTCGTCAATGGGCAAAGGAGCCGAGACGACACCAAGAGCACGAAGCTCCCACACCTCAACAACAACCATTGGAGGGTCTTGGGCAAGCCCGCGAAGGCCGCCAAGGAGAGAAAACACCGCCGTCGGCCCCAAGGTGGCCGCACCAACACCACCAGACGCAGCACCAACAACCACAACGCAGCAACATCAGCCATCTTCATCAGTAGGTGCTAGAGCTCTACGACGGCACATCCAGCGAGGAAAAACGACCAAAAGCCACCGCTGCCGCCGCATCGACAGAGTCGATGCAGGGTTTTCACCCAGAGCTAGAGCACAACACAGAAGACGGCAGACGGTCACCACCAACAACCGCCGTAGCCAGCCACACCATGCGGAGACTACCCACGGCCAAGCATCAACACAGTCGCAAGAACCTCCAGAGCCGCCGGACGCAGCGCCAACCACCAAACCTCACCGAGCACCATGCCGGAAGAGGCAGAGGAGCTCTGCCCGAGGCCGAGATCCACCATGGATCCAGGCCGCAGCTCTGCAGCACACACCCTGTGCGCCCCACGCGCACCACCGCATCGGCTGCCGGAGGGCGATTCAAGCTCCAGTGTGGACGACGAAGGCGTGCCTGGCCCATCCGGGGCCAGATCGGGCCCGAAGCGTGCCGCAGCCGTGGTGGTTGACCAAGGAGCCAGGCAGGAGCCGATGGGAGAGCTCCCTGCGCTGCGCCCACCCGCCGCGACCTTGTCGTCCAGACGGCCGAGGTCAGGACGGCCGGGAATGGAGCCGCCCCGGCGTCCAGCGCCCAAGCGCGAGGCGGCGCGACGAGGGGCCTCGCCGCCACCACCCCAGAGTCCACGGGGCACGGGGGATGCCGCCGCCGTCGCCGCTCGAGGACGGGGACACCGGCGCCGCAGCAGCCCTCCAAACTGCAGCGCAGGGCCACGGACAGCAGATCCCCGCCGCCCCCTTCACGGCGGCGCGCGGCCTTAGTCCGGCAGCCGCCTCCGGGGACGGCGAGGGAGGGAGGCGAGAGGGGGTGGGGTGGCGGCGCGGGGGCTAGGGTTTCCCCTCGGTCGCCTGGAGGAAGGCGACGCGAGGGGCTTCGCTTCCAGCGAGACTCGCTTTGAAACTAAAACTAGTCAACGGTCATCTCACATGTGTTTTCCCCTACACATGATTCATTCATAGTTCATACAAACATTGTCATTTTCTCTTCTAGGTGTCTGTTTCCAATTTTTTATGAACATCGACAATTTTGTAGTTATTTAATTACCTGAAATACTTCGCTGTTAAGTTTTGTGCAATAAAGAAAAGTCCACATCACATGCATCTCGACTACAAGCACAAAGTACATGGAGCTTATGGGAGTGATCTACTCCCTCCGTTCCAAAATAGATTTTTCATTTGTCTATATACGGATGTATATAGACATCTTTTAGTGTGTACATACATCCGTATATGGATATATGGAAGTCAAGTAATTTGGAACGGAGGGAGTATGAGCTATGAGCTTATGCAGAAAGCTAGCTAGTTGTGCAGAAATTTCAGCATCACCTTGTGCGGAGGGACCTGATCTGTCCTTGCTTACGTACGTCGACATTTGAACGTCTCCTTCAGATGTAAACGGTCGCTCCAAATTCTATAGATTTCTTAGTACATATATATTTCGGTGTCATGAAGAGTCTCTTTGGTTCAAAGGATTTTCAAAGGAATTTCATAGAATTCCTTTCCACAGGAATTTTTCCTATGGAGTTCATTTGGTTCAAATTTGGAGACTTGGCAAGAAAATGTGCATGCGTTTTTGTGGGATAATTTGAATTTCATAGCATTGATAATTTGTAAGCTCGATGTGCGAGCTAGTAATGCATGATTCATAAATTAGGTCATCATATATTTGCATTGGCATATGCAACCGTTTGAATTCAAAACTCGTCGACACGTTGGGAAACAAACAAGACAAAATCACGAACAAATCATCTGAAAAAGAAGTCCCAAATAAAGTATAAAAAATAAACAAGGCAACTTCTCGGCTACCAAAGATTCAGAATGTAGTCGAGATATTGGTGTGCCCTCATATGGAAGGCACATGCATGCAACAAAGATTCACCAAGGCTTTAATGCTACTAGTTGAAATTGGCGTGGCGTCACGCCACGCTTGGTTAGATTTTTTGTGTTCTTTTTTTTATTCGGCCAAATGTTTGCTAAATTGAATGTGCAAACATGTTTTTATTTTGTTACGAATAGTTAGCATTTTTTTTGTGGGCATTTTTGATATATTTTGTGGAATATTCAAATGTTTGGTGGTGTCAAATGTTCAAACATGTTCGTATTTTGGCATCATTATTTAATTGAAATTAGAAAAATTCTTTTGAATTTGATTCCACATTTGGGAAAAGTTTTGTTCGTATGGAGTCGAAATATTGGCAAATTGTAACGTGGAAAAATATTTGTATTTTGCTATATGTGCATAGCGTTTTTCTTTTAGCATTTTCGATATATTTTATTGAATATCGGAATATTTGCCCAAATGTAGACCAAATTGGAATTTGGAAATATGTTTTTTTTTATTTATTTGGTATGAGTAGGTAGCATTTTTTGTGAGCATTTTTTAATATTTTGTTCAATATTCAAATATTTGGTAAGTTGAAATGTTCGAGCATGGTTGTATTTGTGCGTCAATATTTAATTGAAATTAGAGGAAATGCATTTGAATTACCTCTAAATGGTGACAAAATTTGAGTATTCGAAATTACATGTTTGCATTTCAGCGTCAAAATTTAATTGAGATTAGGAGAAATGCATTTGAATTGTCTCTAAATGGTGAGAAAATTTGAGTATTCAAATTTTTATTTCTTTAGCATAAGTAGTTTGTATGTAATTATACATGGCATAATTCTCAAGGGGCTAACTAATTCACCATGCGCGGACCTTTTTTCAACCAAGGCCGGCTAGGGTAACTGATGGAACATGAGAACATATCAAGTTCCACTCAGCAAAACGTTAGCTACAGGGTGCCTGCATGCATGCAGTGGGTGCTTTGCACACACATTCCTATCCTTTTTTTGATGTAATATGTCGAGCTGGTTAGTTATGTGTATGGTCCCAGCGATTGATAGACAACCAGAGTTTTGCATGTGCCTTAATCTGGCAGGGCTGTCCTGTCGCCACAGTGATTCAAATCCGGGCAAAGTAAAGGTAGGATGAAGAAATAAATATTCTCCACGTCCTATTATATGGCCCACGTCATTTTAATGGTTATTTTGACCATTAAGTTCACCAATAAAACATGTATTTTTTGACATAAATATAGGACGTTTAATTTATTTTCAAAAAGTATACAATTGTATAATTTAGATGACACATGTCACATGGGAAAAAGAGGACGCCATGTAAAAAGTGAAGGAGATGGTATGTCAGATATTCCAACATCTTTTATTGAAATTAACTTTCAAATATATAAGTATGCAATATTAAAAATAATGACTCATGTCAGTCGGCAAAATGTTACTCCATGTTAGTCGCACCATAGACCTACCACGAGACCCTTGTGGTTCGTTATTCGCTCAGCATCTCCTTCCTCTACTACATCCGCATAGCTGGGCTCCCGATGTTTCTGCTCGTCTGCGAGTGTCCTCTCTCGCGGCACCTCCCAGCTTTTATCTCGTCCTCTCACACTCTTTTCATGTTGTCTATTTTTCTCAGCCCTAGATGATGTTCACAGGCCGCGCCCTTGATGTTAAATTTTGACGACGTTTTGGATTTAAAAAATGGTTGAACCGCAAAAAAATTGTTCAGATTTAAATTGCTTGAAATGAAACAAAATTTATGAGTCGAAATATTTTTAGTATGATCAAATTGGGAGCTGTTCATATTTGAATTATTTTCACGTTTATTAAATGATCAGATATTGTGGTCATGTTGCTGTTGTTGGTATATCTGTGAATGTCGAGGTGTAAGGAATTCAAATTTTGGGATCGGATTGTCCATATTAAAATTTGTTTAGATCTGGGTGTACTGATATTCGGGAAAAGTTTGCACTTAAAATTTGTTCGAGTTTAAAAATTGTTTAAATTGGAGAGCCATTCATATTTGAATTTGGTTTATTTGGTTTTTAATGCTCAGATTTGAGAGGCATTCTAAAATGTTGGAACGCTGAAACTTGAATTTTTATCGTATGCCGTGAATAGTCAGCGTTTATTGTTGTGGTCATGTTGATATTTTTCTAACACTTGTAAATACCGTTGTGTAAAAAATTTAAATTTGGAAGTGTCCATGTTCAAAATGTGCTTAGATTCGAATGTGACGAAGTACAAAAAGGTTTGTATTTATGAGATGTTTGGTTTCGAAAAGTTGGTAAAATAGTTACAAATACGTGGGTAAAAAAATTCAAATTTGGAAGTATCCATGTTCAAAATGTGTTCAGATTTGAATGTGTCCAAATTAAAAAAATATTCATGAATTGTTTGTTTTCCAAAAGTTGGCCAAATAGTTAGATTTGGAAGGTATGTTAAATTTTAAAGTACTGAAATTTGTATGAGTGTTTTTTTGTGGTAAAATTCAAATTAAAAAATCTGTACATTTTAATATTGTGCAGATATGGAATTATTGAATTTGTGAAAAGTTGTAAAAGATTTTGGGAAAAGGGAAAAAAAGGGGGGGGGGGGGGGAAGGCCGTGCCAGCGCGAGCACCAGCAGCCTGCCCAGCACGCGGCCCAGCTGCTCGGCCCAGACCCGCTAGGACGCGACGGTGACGTCACCGAAGAGCGGAGCTGCCGCGGCGGCGTTGACGTCGCCGGCGTCGATCCAGCGCGTTCCGGGATGCGCGGCTGGGCGCGCTGGAGGCGTCTCGACGCGGTGTGGCCGCAGGTAGCGGCGCCGCCGATTTTGGGTCGCCGGAGCGGCGCCGGCGGCGTGCGGAAGCGGCGGCCCGAGCGAGCACGGCGGACTCGATTGCGGCGCCTCTGGGGCATCCCGGCAAGCGTTCGTCGGCGAGGAGGGAGGGGGCGCGACGGCGGACCTCGCCGTGGGTGTCGATTTGCGTGGGGAGGGGTGAAACGGCGAGGCGGCGCGGCGGCGTCGCCGCCGATTTCCGGCGTCGCGCGCGCGAGGGGGGAGGGGAGGGGGGATTTGGTGACGTTTTTTTAGGTAGGTCCTTCACTTTTGCCCTAATTTCAGTTTGGTCCTTCGTAGCGTGAAATTGTGGACTGCGTTGTTTTGGCAATTAGGGAAGGGTTTTCTGCAAAACCATCACGGGTTCATATGAACAGTGATGAACACTAGCCGGATCGCTCACAGCTCGCGATTTCGGCCAGCTTTTATATAGTTAGTAATATCAACAGGTATTTTACATTGATGTAATGAAAGAAGGATCAGAAGTAAGTAGCACTGGATCGCCTTAATTACCGTGGATTCGACGACCGCCGACTGATCGATCATTGTCAAACATATCTTGTTATATATAGCTATATATGACGCCATCAACCAGTCTTTTTTAGTTGAATCAAATACCGCTACCCACCCATTGTTGTGATCTATAGCTTTCCATCATCGACATAGAGAAGTCTTTACTGAACGACCTGCGATGCCTCTATAAAGCCATGTGCAGGCACACCGAGTCTTCCTCCTCCTGTACTTACGGTGATTAGGCGGAAGGGATCCCCACTGGCCTCGACCTAATCGACGGTGGTGGCCATGTGAAACAAAAGGATTTTGGTGCCGAGTGGCCACTCCTATTTTTGTGGGTCCGATCGGGAAACATGGGGTCGATCATCGAGTACGCTGACGCCGGTCCGGCCGTGCGTCAACTTTGGCATCGATCGAGTACGCTGACGCCGGTCCGGCCGTGCTCTCCAGACACATCGATGATCTGTATGGTGCAACGCTCACAGTAGACTTTGCATGTACCCAAACGAATGAATGGATGAATCTAACTAACCCGTAGCTGGCTAGTCGGGAGCCAACGGGCCGGGCTTCGACGGTGCCGCCTGCCTGCCTCTGCCTGCGAGACCTTGCCGAAGCATCCATGACTCTCGCTCGCGCGCGGCACCTCGAGACGACGGACATAATTCCGACGACGCACAGTACTCGCTTCCAAAGTAGAGGTCGTCTCCACATAACCGCCCGGAGCACAGTGCCCGGCCGGCAGAGGGGGGTGGCATGCACACGTGTGGGCTGTGGGCTGTGGCGCGGCACGAAGCGTACTCGTAGTAGTACATTCTCGTTCTCTCCTCCTACCTCGGCGACCCTTGCCGTTGCCGGTCAAATTAAGGAATGATGCTGTGGAGACCCGCCCAGCAAAGCGAGACGTTGGCGAAAAACAGCGGCGAGCGTGTATCGGCCGTTCACACCTCACAGTCAAGTCATCCTTTTCCGAACGGAGGGAGTAGCTCGTGTTTGCATCGTTTCTTCGGGCGTCTCCACCGAGCTTTGCACGCGTGGCTTCATCAGTTCGACCGGCATCACTCATCAGAAAGGCGCATCATCACTCGCCCCAAGTCCGCATGTGTTGAAAATATATCGTATTTTACTTGCTCCGAAAGGGCGAGCTCGCGATCGAAAGGCGTCGTTGAAGCCTCGTTTGGTGTCGTATGCTAATCGGTCGGTTTTATTATTAATCGAAAGGCCCCGGCGTTTCGATCTGCTGTACTACTACTCCACTATATTGCCCTTGACAGTCGTCACCTACCTGCCCTCACTCAGATGCTGCTCTCTGTTCCCTGTTTCCCGTTTCCTTTTCATCCCGGCCGTTCCCTGTTTTTCAAAACAAATGGGGGCACGGAGAGCAGCGTCCTCCATGCTGTACGGCCGCACGGGTTGGTACCCTGCCCTGCCATGGTCATATAGTACGTACTATATCATGCATGGAACAGCAAAGCAAACGTGCTTAATGTACTAATATTGTGTAGTCTTTCTTTGGTCTACAGCCTAGTATAAACTGTTCATCACGTACACCCGTCGACATGCACCACCCATGAAAAGGACCAATATGAGTCACTAAGAGCATCTCCAGTCGGGTCGCCCAAACGGCCGCCCAAAGCCGTTTGGGGCGTGCCGGACACAAAATCGCGCCCACTCGCGGCGCCCAAACGCGAATTCGGTCCGGCGCGGCCCAGTTTGTGTCCGGCACGCCCAGCCCACGCCCTCAACTTGGGGAGGCTTGGGGCGGCCCCGGACGGAAGGAAACGCACGCCTCCGACGCGCGGGCCACGCCTGGTAGTGACACGGCCACGCCCGGCCGTGGTCAAAGGCGTCGTCAAAGGCGCGTGCCGCGTGGCGACGCCTCGTTTTCACGGCCGGCGGGCAGCCAGTGAGCCGTCGCGTCCTCTGCTCGCCGGAGTGAATGTGCGGCGCGCCTTTTCGAGGCGAGCGGCGTTAATGCCACCTCTCCGGCCGCCATAAAACGGCTTTGGGCGCTCTCCACTCATCGCCACTCTCGCCCTCGCCGTTCTCTCTCCCTCACCTCGCCGCTCCTTCTCCACTCGAAAACCGCCGCCGCTCTCCTTCTCCATGTCCGGCAACTGGAGGCGCACCGGCGGCGCCGCGGCCAACGGCTTCGCGCCGCGCACCCTGCTCAAGGAGCAGACGGAGGCGCTGCGCGACAACGGCTATCCGGTGCCGCCGGATATGCGCGTTTGCCACGGGTTCGTCATCGGCGTCAACGCGTGCCGTTGATTAAGCCCCTGACACGGCGAACCGCGGCTTCACCGCCGCGGTTAACACGCACTACTGGCGTGACCTGACGCCGGAGCAGCGTCAGGACCCGCGTTGGGATCCGCGGAACCCGGCCAACCATGGCCGGTACGAGGCGGCGTTCCAGCGCGCCTACAAGGAGGACTTCAACCGCTGGGACGGCCCCGGCCCGGCGCCGACGGACAAGAACGTCGCCGGGCGCGAGGCGTTCTGGAGCGTGTCCGGGCGCACGCTCCAGTTCGTGATGAACCACATCGCGAACGGCGGCTCGCTCCTGACGGCGGCGCCCGCCCCTGCTCCGGCCGCCTGGGCACCACCGCCACCTCCGGCCAACCAGTGGGCGCCGCGCGCGACGCCGTCCTCGTCGCGCTCCACGGCGTCCTCGTCGTGAGCGTCGTCCTCGCGCTCGTCCTCATCTCGCTCCCCGCCTCCTCTCTGCTAACGCCGAAGCCGGAGCAGATGAAGGTGAAGGCGGAGCCGGAGCTCTCGCCGTTCATGGCGGAGCTCATAGCGGCGCAGGCGGGGATGGACGACGACGCCATTGCGGCGGCTGTCGAGGCCACGTCGATGGACGACGTGCCGCCGCTCGACGGCCCCTGGGCCTGCGCCTGGTCGGCGCGCGAGACCGCCAAGGAGAAGGGCGTGCCCTTCTTCGACCTCACCGTCGACGACGGCCCAGGACCGAGCCGCGTCAAGGAGGAGGACGACGGCGGCGCGTGGACCGGCGGGAGCAGCGGCGGCGCAGAAGGAGGGTGAAGGAGGAGGAGGAGGAGGAGGAGGAGGACCCCTACTACGCCTTCAGGCACCGCTACCGGGGCTAGTAGATTAGGTTTAGTTTTTTTAAATTTCATTCGAATCTGTAAAATTTCCTAAAGTTTGAATGAAAATCGCCGAAGTTTAAGTTTACAAAAAAATATTTGGGCGCCGCGAGTGGGGAGCGACGGCGCCCAAATGTGCCAGGTAGTCCGGACGGCGCCCAAATGGCCCGTCCGGAAGGCCTTTGGGCGGCTATTTGGGCGCCGCGACTGGAGATGCTCTAATATGAATTATAATGATTAAAAAGATCAACTTTCTTGCAAAAAAATATTAGCCGAACTTAAGTTTAGTCTTTAAATTCTAAAACTTTGACAAACCGCAAAACATGACCGGTATGGTATCTCGCCCATCTCAAAGTGTTCTGCACATAAAATGATAATGATTCGACACAATCTAGCAACCTAATGAACACAAATTAAAAAAATAAGAGTATTTTTTTTGAAGAATTTTGTAAGTAAGATAGTAATATAACAAGGATTTTTCAAACAAATAAAATATAACAAGGATAATTACCAGAAAATCCCTAGCTTCCGTAATGGGGAAGGAAGAGAAAAAATAAGTTTATAAAATTCATGAAAATAAATTATGGTATTTTTTCACGAGTGTTCGTAATAGTTTGAATGGCCTTTCTTGAATTTATTATTTCCCTACAATATTTTTATTTAAATTGTTTATACTTCTTCATTTCCCATCTATAGTGTCCCCATTTGTTTTTCTTATGCAGGATAATCCAATGATTTCCATTTCATGTTTTTTAGTTTTAAATACTTATTGTTTCATTTTCAAAATATAATGTATGCAAGCTATTTATGTCAAGTTTCATGCATAGCAAACGCAAACAGAACTCTGAACTGGCGGAAAGCTATTTATGTCAAGTTTCAAGCAATAGCAAACGCAAACAGAACTCTGAACTGGCGGAAACGGGTTGGGCCCCTTATGTCTAGGTTGTGGAAGTACAACAAGATTCTAAATGTTGGATCGATGAAATGCTGCAACTATCTTTGATTTAATAGTGCGTTGATGGATCTAAAACTAGAGCCTTTTTTTTTTTGCCTCGGATGCCCTATTCAATTGATTCAGTAGCCAACTCAATCAAAAGTCCGAGTGACGGTCGGTTATTATAGTCCAACACTCCCCCACGTCTAGACTAGACATACCTTAGACGTGCGTAGTTGAAATGGAGGCAGGCCGCAATATATTTATTTCATTAATTGGCAATTGAACTCTGAACCTACGATTGCAAGTCGTATGCACCAAACTAATTCATCCAACAGTCCAAACTTAAAAAAAGGGCTAGATAATCCACATATACCGTAACACCCTTCTCACATATAACTCAAGAGGGATATACGTGGACAAAGAGAGGGCCAAAGCATACGTTTTTTTAATAAATTGCGAAAGCCGATCGAAACGTGAGCCCAACCTCACGGTTATGATACCATATCAAGTTTCATGCACTAGCCAATGCAGTCATGTCTGAAATGATGGAAAGGGGATAGACTATATATTTCAACAACTTCATTCATGTATTCATATGTTGCTTAAAATATCATTTGTATACTCAGTAATTACGTTTATTAGTTTTTCAGGTGGTTAATTCCCCATTAGGTCATTGGTCAAATTGCTTTTAACGAGATGAGGGAACGATATATCATGTATAACGGGCTTGTGCTTCCATAGGCCCCCTAGACTCACAATCGCATAAATGTATCGAAGGGGTATTTTGGTCTCCACCGGCGAGAGAGGTATGACCCATTAATTTTTCCCTAATATAATATGACAAAACTAGGCATCTTTGACAAGAAGTTTTGTTATTTGACAAGTTCTACATATTATTAATTTTTGCTCAACAAATGTGTCGAAAAAGGGCATTCTCACACGTGCGGCGAATCTTGCGACAACTGAGACTCCATTTTAGGCTCTCACATGCTTGGAAGGCCTACCTTTACAGAGTCAATGAGCAAATCCAATTGGTTTACCCATTTCGACGCCAGTCTAAGGGGTAGACAAAGCACGACAGATAAATCATCAGGGTTTGTCAAGAATCTATGATAGTATGCGTCAGGACGAGTCAAAAAGTTGGACTTGATCATAATATTCCAATATAAATGTGGAGTGAATCTGAAGAGACAATATCCAACCTCCAAATTCAAAGAATTACCAGTTTATAACCTACAAGTGTTGCATGTGGTTCCACATGTCCCAGATGTGCTAGGTCAAACTGGATAGGGGTGTTGCATGTGGGTCCACATGTCTCAAAGTTGGTAGATTCATACCTATCTATCCTACTAGACATCTGTACCCACATGTAACAACCCTACACAGCTTGACCTAGAACTATAATGTGAGTCCCACAACATGCAACAAAGGTGGAATGTTGCATGCGGGTCCACATGTCCCAAATGTGGTAGATATATAACTAGATGGCTATGAGTGTTGCATGTCGGTCGATATGTCTCAAAGGTGGTAGATATACAACTACTCCCTCCGTTCCAAATTAGATGACTTCCATTTGTCCACGTGCGGATGTATCTAGACATGTTACATGTATAGGTACATCCACATGTGGATGAATGGAAAGTCATCTAATTTAGAACGGAGGGAGTAGATGGCTATGAGTGTTGCATGTGGGTCCACATGTCCCATCTGTGTCAAAATGGATAAGGGTTTTGCATGTGGGTCCACATGTCCCAAAGGTGGTAGATATACAACTAGATGGATATGAGTTTTGCATGTGGGTCCACATGTCTCAAAGGTGGTAGATATACAATTAGATGGCTATGAGTGTTGCATGTCGGTCCACATGTGCCATATGTGTCAAGCTGGCTAAGGGTTTTGCATGTGGGTCCACATGTCCCAAATGAGGTAAATACATACCTATATAACCTACTAGACATCTGGTCCCACATAATCCAGCCCTAGACAGTTTGACCTAGAACTATCATGTGGGTCCATCAACAAGCAATAGAGGTAGGAGTGTGTTGCAAGTGATCCCCATGTCCAAAGGTAGTAGAACACAACTAGATGACTATGAGTTTTGCATGTGGGTCGACATGTCCTAGATATGCTAGGTCAAGATGGCTAGGGGTGTTGCATATGGGTCCTCATGTCTCAAATGTGGTAGATACATACCTATATGACCTACTAGACATGTAGACCCACATGCAGCAGCCCTCAACAGTTTGACCTAGAACTATCATGTGGGTCCCACAACATGCAACAGAGCTAGGAGTGTTGCATGTGGGTCCACATGTCCCAAATGTGATACATATATAATTAAATGACTATGAGTGTTACATATGGGTCCACATGTCTCAGATTTGCTAGGCCAAAATTCAAAATAGGGGTGTCCTTTATTCAGCACATTTACTGATAAAAAAATAAATAATATGTAGGACTTGTGAAAAAACAAAATTTCTTGTCAAAGATGACTAATTTGGTTATATTATACTAGGGAAAAATAATGGGTCATTTCGAGGAGATCGAAAAAATCACTTCCTTACAAATGGACCCGTTCTGGCTATGTTTGACACCCATTTATAAGCAAATGATTTTTCAAATTTCGTGAGATGCCTCTAGTTTTTTATCCGGGCTAACTAGACAAAATTAGGCATGAATGCAATATTATTTTTCATTTTGGAAATATTTTCATAGTTTTATTTTTAATACAATTTTGATAGAATAATGGCAAACTGGTAATTCTGTGAATTTAGAGGTCGGATAGTTGTCTACTTAAATTTGCTCCACACGTGAAGGAATATTATGATCAAATCCAAATTTTCGGGTGGTCCCAATGTATACTATCATAGATTCGTGACAAACCCTGATAGTCTGTCTGTCATGCGTCATCTACCGTTTGGACCGGCGTCGAATGGGCTAGACCAATTAGGTTTGCTCATTAAGTGTGTAAGATAGGCCATAAAAGCACGTGAGAACTTAAAATGGAGACTTAGTTGTCGCAAGATTCGTTGCACGTGTCAGAATGCACTTGTTCGGCATGTTCATTGAGTATAAAATTAATAATATGTCGGACTTGTTTTAAAACAAAAATACTTGTCAAAGATGCCTAATTGGTCATACTAAGTTGGGAGAAAATAACGGGTCATTCCCATCGGGTCGAAAAAATCACTTGCTATATTTATCAAGTTCTTCATGAAAATTGATTCATCTATATTTCAATTTCATGTTGTTAATTTTTTGAATTAATTTTGAATTATTTGGTGCTCAATTTCATGATTAGTGAGTCAAAAACGATGGAAATCTGACATGTGTTTTGTAAGCTTAGGGCTCGCTTGGGATTGGGGTAATGGGGCCATAATTGGCCGGAATTATTCTACGGAGGTGCGATGGTCCGTAAATTAACGAGCCATCCTGTCGTTTTCTACGGAGCGGAAATCTAGACAGCAAACCAATCAGGGCCTTAGTTCCATCCGTTTACCTTAGTACAACATTAATATTAGTCAGTAAGATGCGTAACATATCACAATGATGAAATAAGCTCATGAGCTGCGCTCGCTGGTCCCAGGTTCGATTCCCCGTGACTGCAATTTTGCTGCGTTTTTTCTTAGGCGTCCTTGTGTTCTGCTCAAGATAATTTTCGTATTTGGGGGTCTATAGAAGCACAAGCCTTATAATAAATTTCGAAAGCCGATCGAAACGTGAACATTTTCGCATTTGGGGGCCTCTGGAAGCACAAGCCTTATAATAAATTGCGAAAGCCGATCGAAACGTGAACCCAACCTCACGGTTATGATACCATATCAAGTTTCATGCACTAGCCAATGCAGTCAAGTCTGAAATGATGGAAAGGGGATAGACTATATATTTCAACAACTTCATTCATGTATGCATATGTTACTTAAAATATCATTTGTATACTCAGTATTTTATTGCGTTTATTAGTTTTTCAGGTGGTTAATTCCCCATTAGGTCATTGGTCAAATTGCTTTTAACGAGATGAGGGAACGATATATCGTGTATAATTGCCAAAAGAGCCCCCACGCCCCCCAATGATTCCACAAATGCTACAAAGAGACATCCCATTAAATGTTCACAAAAATATGTTATTTATTTTCTAAACCAACTAGTTTCACTTTAGTAAAGCTGAACCGCAGTACAAAAGGCGAAAAATAAAAGGTTGCAATCAGGTCATTTGAAGAAAAAAAAGAATAGGACAATCGACTTATCTGTTTAGCACAAGCGATTAAGTCAATAGTTTCTTAAGGAAGAGTCTGAAATAGCTAATGGAGTACTTCAATCATATCATAAGTTTAGAATCGAACTGACAAAGTATCATAGTGAAAGACTATGTTCATGTTGAAAAATATCACTTTTGTACGAGCTAATGGAGTACTACTCCCTCCGTCCTAAAATAAGTGTCTTAAGTTTGCCTAAAAATGGATGTATCTATACATGACATGAAACACATGTATAGATACATCCATTTTTAGGCAAACTTAAGACACTTATTTTTAGACGGAGGGAGTATTACTTATCTCGCTGTACAAGCATATAGTTTCAGTTGAATCCATAAAGAAAAGGCACGTGGAAATCCGAAGATAGGGTAGCCTAGCTTTTCCCACACCACTGATGCGTGATGTCTTCCTCATCTTTCTCCCATGCAATTGGCTATCCATCATGTCCTCCCTAACATGGTTAGCTTAAATGTCATCCAGATCTAGGTAGGGTATCACAGAGGGCAGGTACACAGGGCGAGTCCGTTCTCTTTATGTTTCTTTCTCCAGGGTTTACCAATGGAGACGCACACGGCGACACAATAGGAGTCCAAATTTCGACACATGCTGGATTTCCACGATCGGGAAGAGAGATAGTGAGAGCATGTCAAGGATTAGGTGCAGGGAAGGTAAAACGGCGACGGATGTTGGTTACCCTAACTCAAAGACTTGATCGATCGCCTTACGCGAGAATCTGCTGCAGTCTCCGGATAGAAAGCGATTGTGGTTGTTGAAGGGCACCTGTTTAGTCATCACCAACACCATCTCGGTTTCTATTTTACATCTCGTTCAATCACCTGTTTAGTGCCCAACTTGCAGCTGGAAAAGATATGTTTGCAGCTCTCAGCTGCACTGAATCTTATTCATGTGTTTTTTGTATTGCATTTTGTTACGGACCTGTCCTCTCCTACTGTCAAGACGGCGACCCCACCTGTCATCCAGCTGCAGCGGAACAAGTCCACCAGGGAGAGAAGGCCTACCGCTCGATACACTGGACCTGAATGGACGGCGAGATGAAGCTGCAGCTGTCTAGCGGCCACTGGCGTGGGAGGCGTGTTCGTTACTTAGGCCAACGTGCCCAGCTTTCCTTTCTGGAAGCCACGACTGAAACGAACTCTGATCCCGATCCCCTTTCTCTCTGTTCCTCAACCTTCTGCTTCTAAATCCTCCCTCCTGCTGTGAGAGAATTAATGTATCGTTACTGAATCTTGCTACTAGCGTGTGTATGGTGTTGAACTAGTTCTGGGACCATAACACATTTCAAGTGCGTCAGACTTGGAGAGATCCTGCTAAAGAAATGCCCGTCTCACACCAATGGATGCTTGCTGAGTGCTCTCCTATATTTTTCTAATGTTCTTATGTCAGTTTAGCAGGTCTCCTGTTGTCGGACATGCTACAGGATCATAGCTTAACAGAAACGTCTGATCCGCTTTGATCTTGAAAAAATGCTTACAATGTAGAAACAAAGCGTGTGCAGTGCGCACGATTAGTTCTCCAGCACGCATGCGTATGGGGCTTCTTTCCATTTGTTAATGTCAGGGCTTGTTTGATTCAAAGGAACTTCATAGGATTCTTGTAGGAATTTATCCCATAGGAATTTTTCCTTTGCTAGTGGTTTGATTCATAGGATTAGTTCCTATAGGAATTTTTCCCATAGGAATTTTTGTACTACTTCCTATAGGAATTCTAACATCCACTCCAACCTCTTTTTACAATTCCTTTGGTGGAATCAAACAAAGTTTGGTACAAACCAAATCCTATAGGATTTGAATGTGCATGACATATCAATCCTATACTTTTCCTATTCCTATGTCTTTCCTACCCTACAAATCAAACAAGCCCTGAGGCTTTGCCAGTTGGATAATGTTCAAAATGAGGCGTCAGATAATGTTATTTGCTTTCTTATCCCCGTTCGAACAGAATAAGAAAGACGACGTGGCACCGGTCATGTGTGTGTAAGTCTGTAGTCTATGTGCATGAAAGATTAGAAGGCAGACAGTTGGATGGTCAAAGCACTGTCTTGCTAAATGGGTATATCCCAATTGCTAACGGGTGATAGTGTTGATCAGCTCAAGCACGTAAGTGAAATTCCAGTTGATTTGGTGCTCCACTTTCCAGTAAACATTTATTGGTTTATAATGCAGCAGAAAGATTTCCCATACAGTAGCTCATATCATCCAGCCTCTACAAATATCATCCGGGTATAAACATATGATAATGTTGATCAACGTCTTTCAGAAAATAAATGTTGAGTACTACGTATCCAATTGCAGCAACCTTGCATTTCTATTTGTATGCTTTGAGAACACATAAAACTAGTAGGTAAACACCTTAACGACTAATTGGAACATATTCTTCTCTGTCTTTTAATGCGTCCACTGCAAATGGAAAGTCTAGAAAGGACACCATATTGCTCAGTGGAAATTAAGCACATTTTCCCCAGTTGATCAATCTAATCCACGTGCTTTGGAGGATGTTGAAAGTTCAGCAAAAAGCATACACGAAAATATACGTGGGTGAGTTTCAACACAATATCTGAGGCCTCTATTAACCACATTATAAATGTTTGCTTATGTTTTCCTTGCAGAGTTGGTTCGAGCTTTTACCGAAGGATCTCGATCGATGCTCGCATCAAAAAATATGGGCCTAATTGCTGCCCTAGCCTGAAAGAATGAGAGTATGTGCTATTCATACTTAAAAGAGTGATATTGCATATGCGTTATATTTTTTCTAGATTTTATGAAACTTACACAAGTGATTGTTTCTATGATCTAGAATGTGTGTATACTGAAGGCTATATTTGTCTATATATTTTGCAGGGATCTCAAAAAGGATTGGCACTAGTGGTCCAGACAAAAGTTCTCATTCCTTGTTTCTCTGGTTTGTTCCGCTATGTGTTCTACTCCGGCCCTCTGGTTCTTTTTACTCTGCATATTAGGTTTTTTTTAAGTTAAATATTATAAAGTTTGACTAAGTTTATATAGTAAAAATACCAACATATGCAATACCAAGTCATTTTTATCCAGTCTAAAATATAAAGAATTTGAATTCGATTTTTACACACTTGTAAATCGTATCATTATCTATATTTTTTGAATTTTTAAAACTTCAGAATACAAATTTTGAACAGTTCAAAAATGAGTTAAATGGAGCTCGCCCTCCAAAACGCCTCACTCGACATTACTCTTGCTAGTTGCTCAAGAACCATATGAGGAAAATCAATAGCAAATATATATATGCATTAACATGTGCCAATGTTGATCAATATCTTTCTGGAAAATAAAACTCTGTTGCACGCAATCTTGCAATTTCCATATGTATGCTTTGTGAACACATAAGACTTTTTAACGGCCAATTAGCGCATATTCTTCTTCCATCTTTTAATGCGTCCGCTGCAAATGGAATAGTATCATACCTCCGCACATTGCCGCCCATTGATCCATCTAATCCAATCCACGTACTGTGGTGGATATTGAAAACTTCAGTAATCGCTTGATTTACATCATATCATCTCCGTACCATGGGACTTTTCTCGCTGTGTCTCTCTCCCTCTCTGAATCAAATAAGCAATATGATCTGTACTCAATTATGCACACCGATTAACAGTTTGTTATGAGGTTGCAATCCCACTACCGTCCTGCTCCCCTGGTTAAATTAAAGAGAAATGGCTGGTGAGTTAGACATGCAGTCTGATTAATCGTAGGGTGGGAGCACTATTGATTCACCTATCAGGGCTCCCCAAACAGTGCGGACTATTCCGACCTTACAAAATAAATTTGGTTCGAAGCAAGGCGCTTTATTTGCCCACCATTGAAGAAGAAGAGTTCTCACTAGCCAGCCATCCCTGTCCCGTTTAACCTACTTCTCCGTGTGTGTGTCTTGGGCCATGACCATATTAGTCCAGAGCACGATCCACGGCATGTCCGATGCAGCTAGCGGTGTCGCCGGGACATGGGTCGCCGGCGGCAAGGAAGGACACACGTCCAGTCGTGGACCACGCGATCCCGGACACCCGACTGGGCACGAAAGACCACCGTTGAGGCCCACCGTCTAAGGCCAGCCGGACCCGCCGCCGTGGCCAGGTAAAATTTAATTAACCCGACACACGCAAGTGCAGTCTAGCGTAGACGCGGTTGTATAGAAAGAAAGGGAGATCGCGGTTAGGTGAGCGGTGGGGACGCACAGACAGACTGCGCTGTGGCATTGGGCTTGGGTGTCACCCGGTCGGCGTCGCGCGCGTCGGTGTCAGGGGAGACGATCCCTACAAGCTTCAGAGTTTTCACCGCGCGCCCGCGTACTATATATACGCCCGGTACAAGAAAACGAGGGCGCTTGTGTCTGTCAACAGCAACAACAACAACAACAGTCCAGAGACCATCATCGACAACCAGTAATATTGAGCTATAGCTGTTGAAGCAGCTGAGATCGATCGATGGGGAAAGGCCGGGCACCGTGCTGCGCCAAGGTGGGGCTCAACAAGGGCTCCTGGACGCCGGAGGAGGACATGCGCCTCATCGCCTACATTCACAAGTACGGCCACGCAAACTGGCGAGCCCTGCCCAAGCAAGCAGGTATGTGTAATGCCCTGGCGCTGGCGGTCGCCACCATCTTCTGTTTTTCGTAAGAGAATTCGGCTGATGCATGTGAATTTGTTTTGGACAGGTTTGCTCCGCTGCGGGAAGAGCTGCCGGCTCCGGTGGATCAACTATCTCCGGCCGGACCTCAAGCGCGGCAACTTCACCACCGAGGAGGAGGAGACGCTCATCAAGCTCCACAACATGATGGGCAACAAGTACGTCAATCGATGGCGGTCGCAAACACCCTGCGGCCTGCACCAATCTCGTGTCGATCATCTGCCGTGCTTTTTAGTGTACTAACAATCGCATACCTAATCTTGTGTAGGTGGTCCAAGATTGCGGCGTGCCTGCCGGGCAGGACGGACAACGAGATCAAGAACGTGTGGAACACCCACCTGAAGAAGCGGGTAGCGGCCAGTACAGGCGAGAACAAGAAGACGGACGGTGGGGCCAAGGGCAAGAAGAAGAAGACCACCTGCTGCGACGCGCCGGTGCCGTCAGCCTCGCCGTCCTCGTCCACAACCACGGTGACGACCAACTGCTCTAGCACCGATTCCGGCGAGCAGAGCAACGACACGAGCAAGGAAGAAACGGAGCTCGAAAAGATCGAGATCCCCATGCTGGACCTGGGCTTCGACTTCGACATGCTCCTGGACACCGTGCCCGAGACGTGCTACCCGGCCGTCTCGGCGCCGACCTCGCCCTGTTCGTCCGCGTCCCCGCCTTGCGTGGTGGACGGCAACGAGCTGCTTGATCTGCCGGAGCTCGACATCGTGCCGGACCTATGGAGCATCATCGACGGTGAAGGCGCGTGCACGGAAGTAGCCGCGCAGGCCCCGTGGAGCAGTTGCAACGGGACAGAGGCGGGCGGCGCCATGACCGACGAGGGAAAGGAGTGGTGGTTGGAGGACCTGGAGCGGGAGCTGGGCCTGTGGGGGCCCATCGCGGACTATTAGTACCAACCGGACCAGCAGGGCCAGTCGGGTGTCGTGACAGTGCGGGCAATTATCTGGGATCATCGGCTTTGATCATTCATGGCCTGACGGACCCTGGAACATTGGAGGCAATCGCATGCAGGAGGCGCTAGCTCTAGCAGAGGATTTATCTTTGGCAAAACTCTGTGTTGCATCGGATTGTGAGAATGTTGTCAATGATCTACGGCAGGGCACTTTAGGGAGATATAGCTCTGTAATTAGAGAAACTCTATCTAGATCTTCTAGCTTTACGGATTGTGTTTTTAGTCATGAGAGGAGAAACTTTAATTTTGAGGCCCACAACCTGGCTAAGCAATCTTTATGTCTGGGAGCTGGCCGGCACCTGTGGCTTGGAACTCCTAGTTCTGATTCTTTTCCTGTAAACATTATGGTTGATCAATAAAGCTTGGCAGGTTGTCTCAAAAAAAAAAAAAAAAAAAAAAGCAGGGCCAGTCGGGTGACGTGGGCCCGCCCTCGGCCAGCATGGCCGACCCAGTGTCGTGCTACTTTGAAGCTGGCGCCGTTTGCAGAGCAGTATCAACGACACATTATTTAGGAGGCGCAGATTGCTGCAAGCCACGCTCTAAAATTACATGACAAAAGCCACAATGTCAGCTTTGATAATAGGAACCCTTGATAATACATCAGCAACGTCAATAGAACAACCGTCAACCTAGGTACCCTTCATGATACGTCCGCAACCCTTACAAATTGTCATTTAAACAAGATAACCCACCGGTCCGAGATTGCATAATATTTTTGCCTTCAGAAATCCTGCAACATTAAATAACAAAATACTAGAATTTGCGAGGTTGCACATAAACTCACTGCCTAGCCATGTATAATTTGCTTGCAAATAAATCCTAGTTTCAAAAAAAGTTCGAAAAATAGCTAAGCTGCGAAAACAAGTTTGAAGCGACTCTCTTGATGAGACTAAAACAATTTCAACTCAAGTCACTTTTTAATAGTTCCCCATCTTCCTGCTACTAGTCGCATCGTCCGTTGACGCTCGTTGTCAAGCAGGAGCAGCCCTCGCTGTGGGCCGCTTCATCATCATGTGTGTCGGCTCCGCAGTTTGTCAAGGTCAAGCAGGAGCCCTCGCCGCGGATCTTATCCAGGAGCCGCATCCCTCACGGTAGAGCGCGCCGGCTCCCTCGTCACCCCCCTTCATCAAGGTCAAGGAGGAGAAGCCCTCGCCGACACGGGGCCGTCTGGTCTTCAGCAAAAAGAAGAAGCAGCCCGTCGCGCCGCCCCTAAAGCTGCCTAAGACGAAGGTGGACAACGACGAGGCGGAGTACCAACGGCAGGTTGCCATCGCTAAGAAGCTATGGATCGACACGGTACAGTCGGCCCCGCCCGAGTACGCAAAGACATTGTAGGCGGTAGAGTTTGGGATCATGATGATCCCTAACGAAGATAATGTGCCGGATGGAGGCAGCGAGGGCGGAGGCGGTGAGGACGGATGAGGCGACAAAGGCGATTGGTCTTATGATTTTTTACTAGGATCTCTGTTGTGGTCAGCCGATCCCAATGGGGCGGCAACGTGTGCCGGCGCTTCCAATATCATTCGTCCTACACAATCACCAGACCGTCTATTAGAATCACCATTGGTGATGCTCTAACTCGGCCCAATCTTCGGCTCAGTGGAAACAAAAATGTGTGGCTTCACAAGTTGAGACTTCCTTGCCTCAAAAAGGCAAAAAGTTTTGAGGCATCCATTTCCACCCATCGATCTCCCTCTACAGCAACAACAAAAGAATACCCATCTATCTATGTGGCGAAGTCTTTCTTGAACGAAATTAGCCATCCTTTTCGCTTCTAAAGTCTTCCTAAAAACAGCTTTAAGTTATTTACAATGTCACAGAAGGAAACAAATAAGGTGTCCATCAGTGTGCCCCTTGGCCTGGTGAATGGCACCCTGTCTCAGGCCTGAAACCGTGACACCAAGCTTGCACCAGCAGCATGTCATTTCACGAACGCACGCATTCAACCCCCACCCCTAACAAACTCCATCCTCCGGTCAATCTAAGGGAGAGGCAAGGGCAGAAAATCTCACCAAACTCCATGACAACGAAATTAGACACCTTACAACTAGTTTATTTGTGAACCAAGAGAGTCCAAGGCTCCCCCTACCCAGTCTCAACTGAAACCCACTGTGCTACTGGTAACACTACCAGTGCCCAGTTGAAACCAACCCCGTTTGTCAAGCCAGTTTGCTCCGCGGTTCACCGATCATCATTTGCTGACCACATCAGTTTGCGCTGCCTAGGTTGAATTTTTCAAGAGCCTATCACCTAATCATAGGTAGCTCCTCTTTGGCACTGCAATATTACGGCGTTTGTTGAATATTAATTACCCTCTTGTCTTGCCTGTGATGAAACCTCACGACTGTTAGTGGCCGGGGTGCTTTCTGAATCACAACCAGCTGCCTTGATGGGGAGTGTTGTCTAACACTTTCTACTGGATCATCCTTGGCTGCAACTGTCGGTCGGGCGTCGGCACGAACTAGCTAGCTATGCGTTGCGTGACCGAATAATCTACCCTCCAAGATACTGCCTTTTTATCAACTGAAAGATAAATTGATGTGATGATCGATGTGTTCTTCGCCTGTCAATTTGACAGCATCTACCCTACCGAAATAACTTGACTGAACGATCACAACATATGATTTACTACCAGTAGTACGCTGAAACAATCACCGTTCAGACCTCAGTGATCACCGCCGTTGTCAGCGAGAATCTTGCACCACAATGATCTCCACTCCTTCTCCTGCCATGCATAGGCGAAACTGATGACCCAGCCACCCGCACCGGCCGGCTGGTACAATAGAGTTAATTGCAGAAACCTACGACAATTGGGTTAGGGCTACAAAAAACTACCACTTTACGAATTATTTGCAGAAACCACCGTTTTCGGGTGATGCGTCGCAAGAAGCACTGATTGGCAAGTTGACACGCTCTAAGTAAAAATATGACGGGCGGGGGCCACTGTCAGGTCCACGTGGCAGGAGTTAATTGCAGAAACCTACGACAATTGGGGCTAAGGCTACAAAAAACTACCACTTTACGAATTATTTGCAGAAATCACTGTTTTCGGGTGATGCGTCGCAAGAAGCACGGGCCGCAGGCGCGCAGTAATCTTCCTCGTCTCCGGTAGAGCGCCAGCCACCTGCTCTCTCTCATCGCCGCTACTCCGGCCGCTTCATGCTGCACGCCAGCCGTGCGCCGCCTCCGCATCCATGTCGCGCCGGAGGAAGCCCGTCGAGGTCGAGGCCGCGATGCGCACTGGTCACCGCCTCCGTCCGGAGCAACGACAAAGTGACCGAGGGTGCCCCCGCTGTGCCCATGTGGCTCCACAGACGTTGGCGGCACCTAGACGGCTGCCTCATGGCGAGCACGCGCGGGGCACACTGTACGATGACGGCGCCGCGGTCGGCGGCTGCCTCGTGGCGAGCACGCGCAGGGTGCGCGCTAGACGCAGCGGGGACGCGGTCGGCGGTTCCACCACGGCTCCCTCCTGGCAGTACGCACGAGGGCTTCTTGCTTAAAGCGTGTCAACTTGCCAATCAGTGCTTCTTGCGACGCATCACCCCGAAAACGGTGGTTTCTGCAAATAATTCATAAAGTGGTAGTTTTTTTGTAGCCTAGCCCCAATTGTCGTAGGTTTCTGCAATTAACTCCTGCTGTCACGTGGACCTGACAGCGGGCCCCGTCTGTCATATTCTTACTTAGAGCGTGTCAACTTGCCAATCAGTGCTTCTTGCGACGCATCACCCCGAAAACGGTGGTTTCTGCAAATAATTCGTAAAGTGGTAGTTTTTTGTAGCCCTAACCCCGATTGTCGTAGGTTTCTGCAATTAACTTGGTACAATACTATCACACGAGAGAGCGAGAGAGGGAGATGGTTGTACGTAGTGGTTGCCGAGGTAGACAGCTAGTGAGACCTTTGCCAAGTCGCAAAGTGGTTGATCGCGTGTGACGTCGGAGGCGACGGCGAGGCGAGCTGCGAGCGCGTCAGCTTAGATAGCCATCGGGAATCTCGACGACACCTCGTCAGCGTCGCCGCCGGGAAGCCCATGCCCATTTTTCACATTATATCGAGCTACCGATCGATTACTGATCTTGCAATCTTGCTCTGAATTCCGGACGCCTGCACATGTATTTCCAGGTATTTCTGACTCGTCGATGGATGAATGCTTCAAAGTATTTGTGAGGAAATATAAACTCGGTAAGTAAACCACTTTGCGTCACTGCCGGACGTACGTGGTGTCAGAAAATCAGTGGGTGACACAAAAGAGACTTCGGTCGCTCCACTCACTTTTTTCTGGAAACCCCCCTCGTGCTACAGTGCAGAGAGGCGACGAGGAGGTGACTCCGCGCCGTCCGAAGCCGCCGGCGTATCTGGTGTATTCCCCACCCTCCGACGGTCGCTCCGGCGGCGGGAGGCTGGGGAATACGCAGATCTGCGCTCCGGCGTGTAGCTTGAGGGGTGCGGGCGGCGTGGCCGTGGCGGGAAGGGCGGCGCCGTTGCGCTGTGGTGCTCTGCGGCTTCCCCTCCTTCAGCGTCGTCTCCGGCGGGCTGGTGGGCCGCAGGTACGTCCTCGCTCAACCGAGGCTTCCTCCGGCGTCGGTGGAGCTTGTGAAGTGGCGAAGGAGGCCGGGTTCCAGATCTTCTGGGTCGTCCAGATCTGCGGCGCCGTCGGCGTCGGATCTTGGCGATGGCGTGTTCTGGCGGTCGGCCAGCCTCATCTTCTCCGTCAAGACCCAAGCGGTGGACTGAAGACGGCGACGTCGTCGGCGGCTTCCTGGCCGCGGTTCGTTGCAGATCGCCGAATTGAGGAGTTCGGCGGCAGCGCGCGGCTGGCGGTCACCGTGGTGAGGCGGCGGCGGTGGAGCTGGAATCTCAAGTTTAGGTTTGTTTTTCCAATTTCTGAGGTTGTACTGCCAGTTCTGAGTTCTTGATCTGTGTCCCATGTACTCAAAAAAAAAAAAAATCAGTGGGTGACAAACGATGGGCTAAATAGATAATGGGAAAGACTATTATTTCTTCAACAGAAAAATGAGCTACCGATCTCATGAAGCAGTTGCTGTATTTACTCCCTCCGTTCACAAAATGATGTCTCAATCATTCTCAAATTTGCATGTATGTAGACATGATTTAGTGTGTAGATACATACATATTTGAGATAGGTTGAGACATCCTTTTGTGAACAGAGGAGTAGTATGTACGTACGGTTTTACTTACTCCACAACATAGTAACATACTCCTTTTGAGTACCACCTAGAAACTTTCTGATATAGAAAATGAGAGAGTGTTGGTACAAACATTGTCCTTCTCCCAACCAAGGCTGGCAGTTTTCTAAATTTCTATGAACAACGACAATGAAGTACTATAATCAACTCGTTTCAAAAAGAAGTACTGTATTCAACTGCCTTAAATGCATTGTTCTTTAGTTATGTGCATTGAAGAAAAGTCCACAACATGCATGTTGTTGGCCAAATGCACAAAGTCAACTATGCTACTTATCGTTGGTGCCAACTCCGACTAGTTAAATGTGCCGCCCATGCTTAGAAAACTGAAGCTAGCGTGCAGAAAATTCAGCTTCCGGCCGCATCGGTACTGCATCATCATACTTCCTATGAGCTTCCGTTGCTTGCGTACGTAGACATTCAAAACGTCTCGTTCAGACGGAAACGGTCGCTTCAAATTCTTTAGATTTCATAGTACTACAAACTCGGCTAAATCTATAGACTTCACCAAAGAATTGAAGATAGTTTGGTGGTGGAAATGTGACCTTTAGTAGCACTAAACAACTTTTAACCCCGGGCGTGCCACACGATTCGCATGTCAAGTCGTCATATGTTGCATTGGCACATGCTACCGGTTCCATAACCATTCATCACAATTGCCTTACAAGATTACTGATTACAATTTACATATACAGAAAATGAGAAATGGTTTGTGCCAACATTGTCGGCAAGGCGCTTTGCCACCCGAGGCCATAGCTGCTGGTTGAATAAAACAAATTTAAAAGACAGTA
Source organism: Poa pratensis (assembly GCA_947311845.1). Lineage (NCBI taxonomy): Eukaryota > Viridiplantae > Streptophyta > Magnoliopsida > Poales > Poaceae > Poa > Poa pratensis. The sequence goes on from CAMZMU010000107.1 coordinate 59,097,556, forward strand.
TAACATTACAAAAAAAAATTGGAAACAATTGGTGACGAACATATACATGTTTTCTAAATACGTGCCAGGTTTCGTAATGAAATGACATGGGTGGTACTCCGTGCAAACATAACAAAATCAATATTCTAAAAACAAATTTGTAGAGTTACCGATCGATCTCTTCGACAATTCGACTCGATTACTGATCCTGTAATTTTGCTTTGAATTCCAGACGCCTGCATATTTCCAGGCATTTCTGGCTCGTCGATTTGTGAATGCTTCAAAGTGTTTGCGAGGAAATATAAACTAGGTAAGTAAACCACTTTGCGTTAGTGGCCAACGTGTCGTCGGATTACAATAAAAAAAAACTGTGACAGACGATTGGTTAAATAGATAATGGGAAAGACTATTATTTTTTCAAAAGAAAAATGAGATATCGATCTCAGAAGCAGTTGCTGCATTTAGTCTGTACGTACCGTTTTACTTACTCCACAACATAGTAACATACTCCTTTTGAGTACCACTTAGAAGATCTCTGATATAGAAAATGAGAGAGTGTTTGTACCTTCTGAAGAACAAGACAGTGTGTCTTCAGCCCTATAACCCTCTGGAACCTACTCCTCCAAATCTCTCTATGCTAAGATGTGTCAAGGGGATCCCCCCCCCCCCCCCCCCCCCCCCCCCCCCCCAATCTTCACCTGGCAGATGGCATTGGACAGACTTCCTACCACAGCACAACTTTTCCTTAGACATAGATCTCCTAACAGCAGATGTGCGCTCTGTGGGTTAACCGAAGACTCTAATCACATCTTCTTCAACTGTGTTCTTGCAAAATTTATGTGGAGTGGTATTCACACAATGCTTGGGGTTCAGTGGAATTCCAGTTCTTTTGAGCAATTCTTTGCAATTTGGCTTTCTCTGTAGAAAAAGGTCAAGAGTTTTGTTTGGTTTTTGTTCTCTGCCTAGTGTTGGGCCCTTTGGCAAATCAGAAACAAATTCTCGATTGAACATATCTTCCCTACGCAGCCTGCTGAGTGCACTTTCAAAATGTACTTCTTTATGCAGCACTGGCGCCTGCTGGTAAGAAGCAAGGATCAGGCGGGCATTGAAGAACTCCTCAAGCTGGCCAAGACGCCCCCCTGTCCGAAACTTACTCCAGAAGATCCACATCCTGAGGGCTGGTCTTCTTCTTCATCGTCTCTATAAGTTGCCGTCTGTGGCCTCTTTGGCCGCTGCTTTAGTCTTAGCTAAAAACTTCTACTTCTATTTGTGCCGTGTGTGGCCTGCTATAACTTCTATGGTTGTGCGTACTCTGTAAGCTGGTATCCCCAGCCCGTGCTGTGTGGCAAACCTTGTTGGTGCAGGGCTTTATTAATTTAAAGTCGGGCCAAAAGCCTTTTATTTAAAAAAGAGAGTGTTTGTACCGCGTCCGTTTCTAGTTTTTCTATTAACACCGGACATGTTTGTAGTAGTACTAGTAGGCCTTGGCGCGGCGGCACGCCGCGCCCGTGGTTAGATGGGTTAATATTCTGCTTTGCGTCATACTATGTTGACTCGTAATATTTTTTCCGTATATGTCTCGAGTTTGTTTGTTTTATTAGTTTATTGTCTCATGAGTTTGTAGTTGTACTGTGTACATGTATTGTAACTAACTGCATTTTCTCATATACTTTTCCTTTTATATGGCTCTCGTGTTATGAAAAATTGTTGATATATTATGCGATACAATGTTTGATATTATTATCTCTCGGTAACTGGGTGCTACAATTTTTTGCCTGCATATTGTGAGAGGCGCAAGAACATGGTTTCGAATGTGTGACCTTGATTTTATTAATTCATCGGTTTCAAATATCTTTGGTTTCTTATTCGTTTTCCACTGGCATGCCATGGTAAAAGTTCTCTATCATATTCTAATTTGGTTGTCGGGTTGTTTTTGATGGATGTAAGCAGATCAGAAATCTTAAATTGTACTACCATGCATGTATCTAATTGAGTGGTGTGAGTATTTGTTTGGATATATAAAGTTGGTTAGTTGATACGTAGACAAACATACGTATATTTATCCTTTTTAAGGTTAGTTCATATGTCCAGCAAGCTATATTCGTAAAATTAGACTAATTGCTTCTTATATGTTTATTGTTTGAATAAAATGATTTCCCTCCTCTTGAGAGGCACTTAATTTGATATATTGATATTTAGTTGACTTCAAAAAGCGTACCATATGTACCTGAATCAAAAAAATATTTTCGTTTTTAATATTTAAGTAGTTGGAAAATATGGTCGAATGTGCGTGGTCAAAAAAATTCTTTAAATTTTTTTTAGCAACAAAAAAATTCTGAGCCCATTTCCATCGTGTGTGCACTTCTGAGCCCAATACTTTACATAGCAGCTCATTTCCATCGTGTGTGCACTTCTGAGCCCAATACTTGTGCACCTGCAGCCCAAAATTGTGAAGCCCAGAAGCTTCTGCTTGTAGCGTGTACGCACGAGACAAGAAATCGAGGAGTCTCGCTCAAAAAAAAAAGAGAAGTCTCCAACGACAGAGCTAAGCGGCGGCGGTGCCGCATACCCAAATTCCAATCGTACCCCTCATCCTCTCCTCCACTCGACGCGTCCCAGGCTGCAGGCTCCCCGGCGAGGTCGAACGGGCCGACTGGCGCACGCCTCGCCGCCTCCGCAGCTCGCCGGCGACGCCGCAATCTGATCTCCCCTCCCGTCCGGCCATCTGCGTGCGACTGTGCCCAGGTCCCGGGCCCAATTGGCCAATCCTGATTACACTTTCAAGAGGCCGAGACATAAATCCCCAACGGCAGCAAGAGCAAAGCAAAAACTCGAAGGTATTCTTAGCAATTTAGATTTACCACTTACTTGTGCAGTTTTGGCACTGTGTTAGTTTGTGCAATTTCTTTCACAAATCACAAATTCTGATTTAGGTAGGTCACTGGACATTCTTGAAGACTTGAACGCATTCTGTATATCAATGTCCTTTACTTGATGAACTTAATTGTATACCCCTAATGACTAATGCATTGCATTGCGATTATAAAATTGCAGACAATAGAGAATAGTCAAGTTCATCATGGATTGCTTTGTACTCAAAAGGAAAGCCCCATCAGCCCCTTCGCCTCCAGCGGTAACTTAATTGCCGAGACGGTGGTGGCCGAGATGCGAGCCTCGTCGGCGCTCATGGTAGATGCTCCCCCTCGGCTGCGGTGCCATGAGGTACGGATGGCCGGCGGTGGCGTGTCGTCCTTCGATCCTTGCGCCAGGTGGTCACGGAGGACACGACGGCGGGCCATTATTCGAGCATGTGCAAGGCCGATGCCTGGAGCACCCGACTATGCCTATGGTCTGTGTCTCACCTAGAGCATGAAGAATGAAGATTGGTGGCACCGGCGGCCACCATGCCGAGTGTACGGAACTGTTCTCACAGCTGTATGTTTCTGTAGCAGCAAAGACAACGAAAAGGTGCATATTTTTTCCTGCGCCTCTCCTATCCAATTTCGCCTAAGCAGCTAAATCAGTAGACCTTAGTTCATAATAAATTCAAAACTATTTGTGTTTGTCCAACTTGATGAAGCTCAGTCCGCCATGGCAGCAATTTCTTTTTAATTTCTCAGAGTCTTGCTTCAAATTGCATCCAATGATAGTATTTTAAGCAAGCATGGCAAGGGCATTAATATTCAAGTACGCCAGTGGTATTATAACTGTGTCTACTCATGTACATTTTTTATTGTATTAAAAGGGACATACATATTGTATACAGTAGGATGTGTTTTGTTATATAGCTTTCAAAAATATGATTTGATTATGAATCTATAACATTGTACTAAGTTTCTAGATATACTAAGCCTTACGTTACATAATTAACTATCTTACATTTAACTTATTTAAGTAATTTAAAAATAAAAAACTCTATTCAGTCTCCACATACACTATTGGCTATGAATATATGGTGCATGTGTTGTGCACTTGCACGAGCAGTAGGTTTAAACCTTGGTTGCTTGTATTCTTCAGTTCATAGATCTTGGTGTTTTGTTGAATTTCTGTTATATGCAACCTTCTTCTTTAGGCCTGTCTTGCTCTCATCTCCTGGGTGGAGGCCTTCCTGTAACTGCACTTATCGATACTGAAACCATAGGACTTGTGTTTCTACGATAGGAAAACGCACACAGAGAGAAGACACTCTCGTGAGGAGAGCTGAACCAAACTTCTATTTATTCTCTTGCTACTTTGGTACTTCGAAACTGATACAAAGGATACCTATTTTGGAAACAAGTACGGACTGTCAATGCAAGCACCAGCTAGCTAGTGTGAACGGCAGCCAGCCACCATATCTTCTGATTTTCTGTCCTGACATGCTGAACCAATCCTGACGTGCTGCTAATTATCCTATGTGCTTAACACTTGACTTACTAATGCTACTGATACAAAGTCTTGTGTCACACTCCATGCTGACGTGACTGTGCATTGTTTTTGGTATCTAATCATGCCAGCATGTGCTAGCTCGTAGTGTGCATGAGCTTAGCAACCAAGTTTGTTTAGGCTATCAAGGACAAGAGATATTGTAACTTTAGTTCAGATGTGCATTTTCTTTAGCTCTAGTGTGGTTATTTTGGAGTCCTCCATAGAAAGTATGTCATGATGGTAGTTGCTTTTGCTCTCCTGGTGTATCCATGTTTACCCGCCGGTTCCTCGATGGACTGAGCTGTATGTATAAGTCTCCCTTCATGAGCAGCTGTCAGTAACATTATGGATTTAACATTAGATATCCTATTGCGATTATGTACATAAAAAATGACATTGGATAAAATTAGTCTAATAATTTCTAGCAAATGAATATCATGTATTTGAGTCTATATTAGTGGAGAGGATGCTCACATGAGCCTCCATAAGCACACGTGTATGTCATGTTTCTGTCCGAGCTGCATGCAGTTTAGGAGGTATCAAATGTGTTGTACCTGATTCACCTATACTTGGGATACGGTAGTGTTCTGATATTCTTGCATCTAGGTATTTATATCGAAATTAATCAAGTGAAAACTCATCTAATGATTTATGTTAGAAGTATAAGTCGAAGTTCGATTGGCAGCTGCTTGGAGATTAATCCATGTCTTTTTCTTGCTTGTTTAACAGGTGTTAGCGATTTGTGCAGTATGATGTGGATGTGTATGGCCAAACTAAGGAGGAAAAGCGATCAGGTCCCTTGCTACCATCGTTGCACTTGGATCTCCATACCTCTGAGGACGAGACCACTTGGGACGTGGAAGATGATGAGCGACAAGCTGAGATCTCCGGAGATCCTCCAGACTGGCACGCCGGCCCAGAGGAAGAGGATGCCGAGATGCAAGATACACCCAGGCGTGGAGTGGCCCCTCTGACAATGGATAACGGCGGCAGAAGATGGCTGTCGCTGCTGATCTCCGCCTGGAGGAAGCTTCATGCTGCGACCTCCACCACCCCTTCATCTCCACGGCGAGTGGAGCCGGGAGGAGCGTGACAAGCAGCAGCTCCACCGAGCTTATTGGCAAAGCTTTTGCCAGATTCAAGTCTCACGGTCGCTCTCTACCATGGAGAGACGCCGCCGCTGCTCGTGAACATTGGTGGGCACCTTTTAGCAACCGGCATAGCGCCAAACGGAACACATGCCAAACAACTTCTAAACTCAGCGCTACAATGTATAGCCCGTGCTGCTCACTCCTCTCGATGCCGGCTGGCGGCCGGTCGACATGCAACGCTGGGGGAGAACGAGGTGGAGCTTTGCCGGCCGGCAATGCTGAGGGAGAACAAGGTGGAGCTTTGCCGGTCGGCAATGCTGAGGGAGAACATGAGGGAGCACAAGGTGGAGCGAGCCGGGAGCTCAGGTACAACTCTCAACAGGCAGAGCCCTTATATATAGCTTTGATATGGGATGGTTTGGCTACTTAGTTGTGTCTATCAGTTCTTCAAAAGAAAAAAAAACTTAGTTGTGTCTATCCACATAAAAGAAGATGGGAAACAACACGGCAAGAAAAGAGGAAAAGATAGACATGGAAGTGCAAAGGACCAATCAATACGTAAAATGAATGCATGAAAATGACGCAGCCTAATACAACAACTGCCGTCCAATAAATATGCAGGAAACAGACAATCCGATAAATGCATGAAAGTGACCCAGCCTAATACAACAAATCCAATAAATGGATGAAAGTGACCCAGCCTAATACAACAAGGAACAGCAAAAATAAAAATAAAAAGAGGAAACTGGGAGAAGGAGTGTCTACCGGCTGGCAAAGAAAGAGAAAAATTAAAAAGAAGAAGAAACCGGGAGAAGCAGTGGCCACCGGCTGGCAAAGAAAGAGGCTACCGGGACAGGCCAAAGAGAAGAAAGAAGAAATAAGTAGGAGAGAAGCCTAAGCAACCGGCTAGAAGCAAAGAAGAGCAAGACAAAAGAAGCCAACGTACAAACAAAACACGCTGGATGTGCAGCTCGAACCAATGAAAATCTCACACGTAAGGGACCAACCAGTGACGTGCCTCAACCTGATACGCCAACGGGAGCCGAGCTGCTGAAATCGCGAGAAACTCACGAGCTTTATGATAGTAGTGTATTCAACTGCCAGAAATGCATTGTTCTTTGGTTATGTGCAATGAAGAAACTCCACAACATGCATGTTGACCACCAAATGCATAGAAAACTAGAGTGGACTTATCATTGATGCCAACTCCGACTAGACCCATGATTAGAAAACTGGAGCTAGTTGTGCAGAAAAATCAGCTTCAGTATTGCATCACCATAGGTCCTTGTGTGGAGTGGTGACCTATGAGCTTTCGTTGCTTGCATACATAGACATTCAAACGACTCGTTCACACGGAAACGGTCCCTCCAGATTCTATAAATTTCATGGCACTACATACTTGGGCACTTGGCTAAATTTAGAGACTTGACCAGACAACTGAAGATGCAGTTTGGTGGTGGAAATGTGACCTTCAGTTGCATTAAACAACTCTTAACCCCGACGTGCTACACAATTGGCAAGTCAGGTCGTCATATGGTAAATTTGCACATGCTACTTGTTCCATAACTAACCGTCTCAGCGCGGGGCCATGCACAGAGAGGTGCTATGGGAATCTTGGAGGGTTTGCATTACTGAATTGTTTTTTTTTTTTGAAGGTCACCGGGGGGGATTACTCCCCACCTGAATTTTCTATTTTTTTGTATTAATAACAGAAGGCCAAAGTGCTGAGATTTACAGGGGAGGGACGAGTATCAGAGAAACAAAGGGGGGGGATGGAGCTCGACAACTACACGGCGAACCGTTCAAGCCAAGCAGCAGCGTCCTCCTGTTGTGAGGCAGGGAGGCGATGCTTCCAGAGAGCCGCGTCATCGCGTCAACGACCGCGGAGGGTGGCGAGGGACGGGGTGTCGCCATTGAAGACCACCCCGTTGCGGTGCTTCCAAAGCTGCCAGCAGCACAGCAGCAGGAAGGTGGGCAGCGAGCGCGGCAGCACGCCAGCTGGCGGGGGCACCAAATGCAATGCCCGAACGTCCGAGGCAGACATGTCGCAGGCACCGATCGACGCCCAGAAGTTCCGAGCGAAGGGGCATTCGAAGACGAGGTGGTTCGCCGTCTCCAAGGTGGCGGGGCACAGCGGGCAGCCACACTCATCAGCGGTGAGGATGGTTTTGCGGAGCAGGGTATCCCGGGTCTGGATGCGACCAAGAGAGAGGAGCCATCCGAAGAACTGCACGCGCGAGGGCGCGCGGCTGCCCCAAATGAACGACGTGAACGGCGCGACCACCCCACCGTGGCACGTCAGCTTGTACAACGCCGAGGTGTGCAGCCGCCCGTCCTTGGTAGCGCAGCGAGTCAGGGCGCGCGTGTCGTTGTTGGCAGCGAGGCGGACCTCCGCGAGCATGTCGGCGAGCTGCACCATCCGTGACTCCGCCATAGGGGTGAGTCGGGGCTGAATGGCAGCGCGCAGCCCGCGGCGCAGCACCGAGGCGACGGACTCGTCATCATCGAGGGCATGCGTGAACAGAGCAGGCATGCCGCTGCAGATCGGTCCAGAGGGGAGCTAGGGGTCGAGCCAGAACGCACAGCGCTCCCCATTCCCCACGCAGACCTGGGAGATGGACCTGTAGATGGGGACGAGTGTGCAGAGCGACCGCATTACTGAATTGTGGTCGCTACATTGCTATGCTGAATGAAAATGTCCAGTTCTGGGCCATCAGATCCTATCCTTCTTCACCATCTGTATCACTATTCTGTGCTGATCCACTGCCTTGTCTTGCGCTTTGGATTTTCCATGTGTGCGTTGATTTCTGTCGTAGAAATATAAGGTGCGCTCTGGAGTTCTGAGTCATTTGTATGTGAAAGATATGCTAAGTGAAACTGTCTTAAAATGTTTCAAAAAATTCGAAAAAAATACGCGGATGTAGCCAATCATATGCACTACAATTCTGGAAAATTACAACATAAAATACATTGTATTTTTCGCTCAGCAAAAAAAAAAAATCGAAGAGATTTGTGCACTGCGGGCCTGGTGGGCCGATGCGGGCCGCCGCTCTATCCCGCGTTAATTGCAGCGGATCGTGCCATTCGTCCCGCGAACTCCCGCTGACGAAAAGTAGCCGCCAACGGAGCGTAGCGGCCCGCCCCGCTTGCAACCTGACCTACACATGATTTTTTTTTTGAGGAAGACAGGGGGGGATTGCTCCCCACCGGTTGTTATATTCATCAAAAGAGCCTGGCGGGCTATGTTCTTACAACAGATAGGAATTGTACAGGGGGATACAGGGGAAGTGAAAACAATGAAAATACATGAAAAAATACAACTAGAAGAGGGAACAGCAAGAGCCACCAAGAGACACAAGAGGTGAAGGGTGCAATCGAGGGATCACAATGCCAAGACTCGGCAATCAGCCTCACGCGCCGCACCGGCGTGCGACTCGAACCCCAGGCACAACTCAGGAGCACCACCATCATCATTGGAGTGTCAAGCCTAGCACCTGGCACTAACCTAGATATAGGGAGCTCCGCCACGGAGATCGAGGCGAATAGCAGGTGGGGGAGACATACATTGTGTCGTCAATGGGCAAAGGTGAGCCGAGACGACACCAAGAGCACGAAGCTCCCACACCTCAACAACAACCATTGGAGGGTCTTGGGCAAGCCCGCGAAGGCCGGCCAAGGAGAGAAAACACCGCCGTCGGCCCCAAGGTGGCCGCACCAACACCACCAGACGCAGCACCAACAACCACACGCAGCAACATCAGCCATCTTCATCAGTAGGTGCTAGAGCTCTACGACGGCACCTCCAGCGAGGAAAACGACGACCAAAGCCACCGCTGCCGCCGGCATCGACAGAGTCGATGCAGGGTTTTCACCCAGAGCTAGAGCACAACACAGAAGACGGCAGACGGTCACCACCAACAACCGCCGTAGCCAGCCACACCATGCGGAGACTACCCACGGCCAAGCATCAACACAGTCGCAAGAACCTCCAGAGCCGCCGGACGCAGCGCCAACCACCAAACCTCACCGAGCACCATGCCGGAAGAGGCAGAGGAGCTCTGCCCGAGGCCGAGATCCACCATGGATCCAGGCCGCAGCTCTGCAGCACGCGCCCTGTGCGCCCCACGCGCACCACCGCATCGGCTGCCGGAGGGCGATTCAAGCTCCAGTGTGGACGACGAAGGCGTGCCCGGCCCATCCAGGGCCCAGATCGGGCCCGAAGCGTGCCGCAGCCTGTGGTGGTTGACCAAGGAGCCAGGCAGGAGCCGATGGGAGAGCTCCCTGCGCTGCGCCCACCCGCCGTGACCTTGCCGTCCAGACGGCCGAGGTCAGGACGGCCGGGAATGGAGCCGCCCCGGCGTCCAGCGCCCAGAGCGCGAGGCGGCGCGACGAGGGGCCTCGCCGCCACCACCCCAGAGTCCACGGGGCACGGGGGACGCCGCCGCCGTCGCCGCTCGAGGACGGGGGAGACCGGCGCCGCAGCAGCCCTCCAAACTGCAGCGCAGGGCCGCGGACAGCAGATCCCCGCCGCCCCCTTCACCGGCGGCGCGCGGCCTTAGTCCGGCAGCCGCCTCCGGGGACGGCGAGGGAGGGAGGCGAGAGGGGGTGGGGTGGCGGCGCGGGGCGGCTAGGGTTTCCCCTCGGTCGCCTGGAGGAAGGCGACGTGAGGGGCTTCGCTTCCAGCGAGACTCGCTTTGAAACTAAAACTAGTCAACGGTCATCTCACATGTGTTTCCTCCTACACATGATTCATTCATAGTTCATACAAACATTGTCATTTTCTCATTCTAGGTGTCTGTTTCCAATTTTTTATGAACATCGACAATTTTGTAGTTATTTAATTACCTGAAATACTTCGCTGTTAAGTTTTGTGCAATAAAGAAAAGTCCACAACACATGCATCTCGACTACAAGCACAAAGTACATGGAGCTTATGGGGAGTGATCTATGAGCTATGAGCTTATGCAGAAAGCTAGCTAGTTGTGCAGAAATTTCAGCATCACCTTGTGCGGAGGGACCTGATCTGTCCTTGCTTACGTACGTCGACATTTGAACGTCTCCTTCAGATGTAAACGGTCGCTCCAAATTCTATAGATTTCTTAGTACATATATATTTCGGTGTCATGAAGAGTCTCTTTGGTTCAAAGGATTTTCAAAGGAATTTCATAGAATTCCTTTCCACAGGAATTTTTCCTATGGAGTTCATTTGGTTCAAATTTGGAGACTTGGCAAGAAAAATGTGCATGCGTTTTTGTGGGATAATTTGAATTTCATAGCATTGATAATTTGTAAGCTCGATGTGCGAGCTAGTAATGCATGATTCATAAATTAGGTCATCATATATTTGCATTGGCATATGCAACCGTTTGAATTCAAAACTCGTCGACACGTTGGGAAACAAACAAGACAAAATCACGAACAAATCTTCTGAAAAAGAAGTCCCAAATAAAGTATAAAAAATAAGACAAGGCAACTTCTCGGCTACCAAAGATTCAGAATGTAGTCGAGGATATTGGTGTGCCCTCATATGGAAGGCACATGCATGCAACAAAGATTCACCAAGGCTTTAATGCTACTAGTTGAAATTGGCGTGGCGTCACGCCACGCTTGGTTAGATTTTCTGTGTTCTTTTTTTTATTCGGCCAAATGTTTGCTAAACTTGAATGTGCAAACATGTTTTTATTTTGTTACGAATAGTTAGCATTTTTTGTGTGGGCATTTTTGATATATTTTGTGGAATATTCAAATGTTTGGTGGTGTCAAATGTTCAAACATGTTCGTATTTTGGCATCATTATTTAATTGAAATTAGAAAAATTATTTTGAATTTGATTCCACATTTGGGAAAAGTTTGTTTGTATGGAGTCGAAATATTGGGCAAATTGTAACGTGGAAAAATATTTGTATTTTGCTATATGTGCATAGCGTTTTTCTTTTAGCATTTTCGATATATTTTATTGAATATCGGAATATTTGCCCAAATGTAGACCAAATTGGAATTTGGAAATATGTTTTTTTTATTTTGGTATGAGTAGGTAGCATTTTTGTGAGCATTTTTTTAATATTTTGTTCAATATTCAAATATTTGGTAATTTGAAATGTTCGAGCATGGTTGTATTTGTGCGTCAATATTTAATTGAAATTAGAGGAAATGCATTTGAATTACCTCTAAATGGTGACAAAATTTGAGTATTCGAAATTACATGTTTGCATTTCAGCGTCAAAATTTAATTGAGATTAGGAGAAATGCATTTGAATTGTCTCTAAATGGTGAGAAAATTTGAGTATTCAAATTTTTTATTTCTTTAGCATAAGTAGTTTGTATGTAATTATACATGGCATAATTCTCAAGGGGCTAACTAATTCACCATGCGCGCACCTTTTTTCAACCAGAGGCCGGCTAGGGTACTGATGGAACATGAGAACATATCAAGTTCCACTCAGCAAAACGTTAGCTACGGGGTGCCTGCATGCATGCAGTGGGTGCTTTGCACACACATTCCTATCCTTTTTTTGATGTAATATGTCGAGCTGGTTAGTTATGTGTATGGTCCCAGCGATTGATAGACAACCAGAGTTTTGCATGTGCCTTAATCTGGCAGGGCTGTCCTGTCGCCACAGTGATTCAAATCCGGGCAAAGTAAAGGTAGGATGAAGAAATAAATATTCTCCACGTCCCTATTATATGGCCCACGTCATTTTAATGGTTATTTTGACCATTAAGTTCACCAATAAAACATGTATTTTTTGACATAAATATAGGACGTTTAATTTATTTTCAAAAAGTATACAATTGTATAATTTAGATGACACATGTCACGTGGGAAAAAGAGGACGCCATGTAAAAAGTGAAGGAGATGGTATGTCAGATATTCCAACATCTTTTATTGAAATTAACTTTCAAATATATAAGTATGCAATATTAAAAATAATGACTCATGTCAGTCGGCAAAATGTTACTCCATGTTAGTCGCACCATAGACCTACCACGAGACCCTTGTGGTTCGTTGTTCGCTCAGCATCTCCTTCCTCTACTACATCCGCATAGCTGGGCTCCCGATGTTTCTGCTCGTCTGCGAGTGTCCTCTCTCGCGGCACCTCCCGAGCTTTTATCTCGTCCTCTCACACTCTTTTCATGTTGTCTATTTTTCTCAGCCCTAGATGATGTTCACAGGCCGCGCCCTTGATGTTAAATTTTGACGACGTTTTGGATTTAAAAAATGGTTGAACTGCAAAAAAATTGTTCAGATTTAAATTGCTTGAAATGAAGACAAAATTTATGAGTCGAAATATTTTTAGTATGATCAAATTGGGAGCTGTTCATATTTGAATTATTTTCACGTTTATTAAATGATCAGATATTGTGGTCATGTTGCTATTGTTGGTATATCTGTGAATGTCGAGGTGTAAGGAATTCAAATTTTGGGATCGGATTGTCCATATTAAAATTTGTTTAGATCTGGGTGTACTGATATTCGGGAAAAGTTTGCACTTAAAATTTGTTCGAGTTTAAAAATTGTTTAAATTGGAGAGCCATTCATATTTGAATTTGGTTTATTTGGTTTTTAATGCTCAGATTTGAGAGGCATTCTAAAATGTTGGAACGCTGAAACTTGAATTTTTATCGTATGCCGTGAATAGTCAGCGTTTATTGTTGTGGTCATGTTGATATTTTTCTGACACTTGTAAATACCGTTGTGTAAAAAATTTAAATTTGGAAGTGTCCATGTTCAAAATGTGCTTAGATTCAAATGTGACGAAGTACAAAAAAGGTTTGTACTTATGAGATGTTTGGTTTCGAAAAGTTGGTAAAATAGTTACAAACACTGTGGGGTAAAAAAATTCAAATTTGGAAGTATCCATGTTCAAAATGTGTTCAGATTTGAATGTGTCCAAATTAAAAAAAATATTCATGAATTGTTTGTTTTCCAAAAGTTGGCCAAATAGTTAGATTTGGAAGGTATGTTAAATTTTAAAGTACTGAAATTTGTATGTAGTGTTTTTTGTGGTAAAATTCAAATTCAGAAATCTGTACATTTTAATATTGTGCAGATATGGGAATTATTGAATTTGTATTTGAAAAGTTGTAAAAGATTTTGGGAAAAGGGAAAAAAAAGGGGGGAAAAAGGCCGTGCCAGCTGCGCAGCAGCCAGCCCGGTCCAGCACGCGGCCCAGCTGCTCGGCCCAGACCCGCTAGGACGCGACGGTGACGTCACCGAAGAGCGGAGCTGCCGCGGCGGCGTTGACGTCGCCGGCGTCGATCCAGCGCGTTCCGGGATGCGCGGCTGGGCGCGCTGGAGGCGTCTCGACGCGGTGTGGCCGCAGGTAGCGGCGCCGCCGATTTTGGGTCGCCGGAGCGGCGCCGGCGGCGTGCGGAATCGGCGGCCCGAGCGAGCACGGCGGACTCGATTGCGGCGCCTCTGGGGCATCCCGGCAAGCGTTCGTCGGCGAGGAGGGAGGGGGCGAGATGGCGGACCTCGCCGTGGGCGTCGATTTGCGTGGGGAGGGGTGAAACGGCGAGGCGGCGCGGCGGCGTCGCCGCCGATTTCCGGCGTCGCGCGCGCGAGGGGGAGGGGAGGGGGGGATTTGGTGATGTTTTTTTAGGTAGGTCCTTCACTTTTGCCCTAATTTCAGTTTGGTCCTTCGTAGCGTGAAATTGTGGACTGCGGGTTGTTTTGGCAATTAGGGAAGGGGTTTTCTGCAAAACCATCACGGGTTCATATGAACAGTGATGAACAGTAGCCGGATCGCTCACAGCTCGCGATTTCGTCCAGCTTTTATATAGTTAGTAATATCAACAGGTATTTTACATTGATGTAATGAAAGAAGGATCAGAAGTAAGTAGCACTGGATCGCCTTTAATTACCGTGGATTCGACGACCGCCGACTGATCGATCATTGTCAAACATATCTCTACTATATAATATAGCTAAAGGTGGTGATGATGGTACGTCGCCTCATAGAATCTCTACTATATAATATAGCTAAAGGTGGTGATGATGGTACGTCGCCTCATAGAACAGAAAATAAAACGTGTTGTGAACGTAGCATATGTATCCGACTCGATATACGATCAGCCATCGTCGATTCGGCTCAGATCAACTTCGGCCCATCCACGATCAGACCGGCCCAGCTAAAAAAATGACGGGTGCTTGGTTCTAGAGACCTTCAGATCGGGTCGTCGGCATAGGCATCAGCATCGTGGCTGTCGGTGGACCGGCACCTCGCCAACCTCCTCCATGGTGCGCCCCCGAGCCGGTCAGGGTTAGCACACGTACGACTCGCGCCAGGAGAACAGTGACCAAAGGGCAGAGCGGAGCGGAGCACACGGCGTCCTTGGCCCCATCGTCACTCCTCCCGACGTTTCTCTATGGCGCACGCAGGCTTCCGACTAGCGAAGCCATCATGCGCGGCCAACGGGACCAGGTGCGCTCGCTGCTACGGCGAAGCGCTCAGGCGTGGCCCTCGGCGCCCGGCTTGATCACCGCTACGACGCCGTTGCCCAACAAGCGGCGGCGGCAACAGCGCACGATCGGTACGATCGGCGCGACCACGTACGGGTGAAATCCATGGCGGAGCTGGCTGATTTAACTCTGCTGCGTCGGAGAACGAGCAGTGGTGGCGGCGCTTTCGACCGGGGTGGCGCTGGCAGATGGGGACGGTATGGAAGGACAAGAAATCGTGGAAGCACATGGACCCGGTAGCGGCGGCGCTGAAGGCCATGGCAAGCAGGCCTGTTGTCGAACCAGATGGTGGCAGACCTGTTCCCGACGCCAAGCGCAGTGCTAGATACTCACACGTCCGTATAAGTTAAAGAGTTTCAGTTTTAGAACTTGCAACTCAATTGACGTTGAAGGGATATATGTGGTAGCTAGACTGATATGGTAGTCTATTTGCTATGCTACGCATGAAATGGCATTCAGGAACTGAATGAAAACAAACCAGCTACTCCAACGAGTGGCCGTCCGCAAACAGTAACATACGATCAGAGTTTTGTCTTGCCTGAATATACTAGATTCATCAACTATTGGTTGATATGATCCTAAGCCTCACTTAGCGGAATCTTACCCTTTCTCTGCACCGGAAAAGGATTTGTGTTCGAGAGATGGGCAGAACCCACAGCCCTGGCAAAAGAGAATTTATCTACAAGGAGTAAAACTGAAGTTAGCTTCATCTATGCCATCGCAAAGTGTGAGCTCTCCAGCCCTTGTTTTTGATGGTCTATGTGTTTTCTTGCATCCAATTGGATTGGCGAGAGTAGTGTTATTCTACTAGGTATTCTTTATGTTCTTTCCTGAGATCTAGAGTGCTGATTTTGCAAAGGTGTTGTTGTGTTGCCACCAAGGTTTCGGATACCGGTTCGAAAAAAATTCCGGTGGGGGCCGAAAATTCCGGTAACCGGGGTTCGAAAAAAATTCCGGTGGGGGATTTAAACTCAAACATCGAAAAAATTTGAAATTTAAATTTTTCGAGCACGAATTTGTTTCAAATTTGACTAATCCGAGATTTTTCATCCGATATATGCAAATTCCGGAGGTGTCCGATAAATCCGGTTACCGGCCGGTTACCGCGCAATTCCGGCCGGTAACCGAAACCTTGGTTGCCACTGGGACTGGATCGCAGTTTACTTTTGCCCCTGCATACCCGTTGCAATGTCAGCTTGCCGCTGATGTTGTACATTTTTGTATTTAAAGTTTTGGCTGTGGAATGGAAATCTTCATCTGATTTATTGGAGGAAAAGACATGTCACTGGTTGATTATTTATGATCATTCCGCCTCCCCCACCATGCCATCGAGAACTTAGTTTAAGAGTTTAATGCCTCCGTGGTAGTTTTTTTTTCTCCCGTTGCAACGCACGGGCACGTTTGCTAGTCTTGTTATATATAGCTATATATGACGCCATCAACCAGTCTTTTTTAGTTGAATCAAATACCGCTACCCACCCATTGTTGTGATCTATAGCTTTCCATCATCGACATAGAGAAGTCTTTACTGAACGACCTGCGATGCCTCTATAAAGCCATGTGCAGGCACACCGAGTCTTCCTCCTCCCTGTACTTACGGTGATTAGGCGGAAGGGATCCCCACTGGCCTCGACCTAATCGACGGTGGTGGCCATGTGAAACAAAAGGATTTTGGTGCCGAGTGGCCACTCCTATTTTTGTGGGTCCGATCGGGAAACATGGGGTCGATCATCGAGTACGCTGACGCCGGTCCGGCCGTGCGTCAACTTTGGCATCGATCGAGTACGCTGACGCCGGTCCGGCCGTGCTCTCCAGACACATCGATGATCTGTATGGTGCAACGCTCACAGTAGACTTTGCATGTACCCAAACGAATGAATGGATGAATCTAACTAACCCGTAGCTGGCTAGTCGGGAGCCAACGGGCCGGGCTTCGACGGTGCCGCCTGCCTGCCTCTGCCTGCGAGACCTTGCCGAAGCATCCATGACTCTCGCTCGCGCGCGGCACCTCGAGACGACGGACGTACGTACGTCGCCCACACATAATTCCGAAGTACTCGCTTCCAAAGTAGAGGTCGTCTCCACATAACCGCCCGGAGCACAGTGCCCGGCCGGCCGGCAGAGGGGTGGCATGCACACGTGTCGGCTGTGGGCTGTGGCGCGGCACGAAGCGTACTCGTAGTAGTACATTCTCGTTCTCTCCTCCTACCTCGGCGACCCTTGCCGTTGCCGGTCAAATTAAGGAATGATGCTGTGGAGACCCGCCCAGCAAAGCGAGACGTTGGCGAAAAACAGCGGCGAGCGTGTATCGGCCGTTCACACCTCACAGTCAAGTCATCCTTTTCCGAACGGAGGGAGTAGCTCGTGTTTGCATCGTTTCTTCGGGCGTCTCCACCGAGCTTTGCACGCGTGGCTTCATCAGTTCGACCGGCATCACTCATCAGAAAGGCGCA
Organism: Poa pratensis; assembly: GCA_947311845.1. Classification (NCBI taxonomy): domain Eukaryota; kingdom Viridiplantae; phylum Streptophyta; class Magnoliopsida; order Poales; family Poaceae; genus Poa; species Poa pratensis. Next base: position 59,114,949 of record CAMZMU010000107.1, read on the forward strand.
TCATCACTCGCCCCAAGTCCGCATGTGTTGAAAATATATCGTATTTTACTTGCTCCGAAAGGGCGAGCTCGCGATCGAAAGGCGTCGTTGAAGCCTCGTTTGGTGTCGTATGCTAATCGGTCGGTTTTATTATTAATCGAAAGGCCCCGGCGTTTCGATCTGCTGTACTACTACTCCACTATATTGCCCTTGACAGTCGTCACCTACCTGCCCTCACTCAGATGCTGCTCTCTGTTCCCTGTTTCCCGTTTCCTTTTCATCCCGGCCGTTCCCTGTTTTTCAAAACAAATGGGGGCACGGAGAGCAGCGTCCTCCATGCTGTACGGCCGCACGGGTTGGTACCCTGCCCTGCCATGGTCATATAGTACGTACTATATCATGCATGGAACAGCAAAGCAAACGTGCTTAATGTACTAATATTGTGTAGTCTTTCTTTGGTCTACAGCCTAGTATAAACTGTTCATCACGTACACCCGTCGACATGCACCACCCATGAAAAGGACCAATATGAGTCACTAAGAGCATCTCCAGTCGGGTCGCCCAAACGGCCGCAAAACCGTTTGGGGCGTGCCGGACACAAAATCGCGCCCACTCGCGGCGCCCAAACGCGAATTCGGTCCGGCGCGGCCCAGTTTGTGTCCGGCACGCCCAGCCCACGCCCTCAACTTGGGGAGGCTTGGGGCGGCCCCGGACGGAAGGAAACGCACACCTCCGACGCGCGGGCCACACCTGGTAGTGACACGGCCACGCCCGGCCGTGGTCAAAGGCGTCGTCAAAGGCGCGTGCCGCGTGGCGACGCCTCGTTTTCACGGCCGGCGGGCAGCCAGTGAGCCGTCGCGTCCTCTGCTCGCCGGAGTGAATGTGCGGCGCGCCTTTTCGAGGCGAGCGGCGTTAATGCCACCGCTCTCCGGCCGCCATAAAACGGCTTTGGGCGCTCTCCACTCATCGCCACTCTCGCCCTCGCCGTTCTCTCTCCCTCACCTCGCCGCTCCTTCTCCACTCGAAAACCGCCGCCGCTCTCCTTCTCCATGTCCGGCAACTGGAGGCGCACCGGCGGCGCCGCGGCCAACGGCTTCGCGCCGCGCACCCTGCTCAAGGAGCAGACGGAGGCGCTGCGCGACAACGGCTATCCGGTGCCGCCGGATATGCGCGTTTGCCACGGGTTCGTCATCGGCGTCAACAGCGTGCCGTTGATTAAGCCCCTGACACGGCGAACCGCGGCTTCACCGCCGCGGTTAACACGCACTACTGGCGTGACCTGACGCCGGAGCAGCGTCAGGACCCGCGTTGGGATCCGCGGAACCCGGCCAACCATGGCCGGTACGAGGCGGCGTTCCAGCGCGCCTACAAGGAGGACTTCAACCGCTGGGACGGCCCCGGCCCGGCGCCGACGGACAAGAACGTCGCCGGGCGCGAGGCGTTCTGGAGCGTGTCCGGGCGCACGCTCAGTTCGTGATGAACCACATCGCGAACGGCGGCTCGCTCCTGACGGCGGCGCCCGCCCCTGCTCCGGCCGCCTGGGCACCACCGCCACCTCCGGCCAACCAGTGGGCGCCGCGCGCGACGCCGTCCTCGTCGCGCTCCACGGCGTCCTCGTCGTGAGCGTCGTCCTCGCGCTCGTCCTCATCTCGCTCCCGCGCCTCCTCTCTGCTAACGCCGAAGCCGGAGCAGATGAAGGTGAAGGCGGAGCCGGAGCTCTCGCCGTTCATGGCGGAGCTCATAGCGGCGCAGGCGGGGATGGACGACGACGCCATTGCGGCGGCTGTCGAGGCCACGTCGATGGACGACGTGCCGCCGCTCGACGGCCCCTGGGCCTGCGCCTGGTCGGCGCGCGAGACCGCCAAGGAGAAGGGCGTGCCCTTCTTCGACCTCACCGTCGACGACGGCCCAGGACCGAGCCGCGTCAAGGAGGAGGACGACGGCGGCGCGTGGACCGGCGGCGCGTGGAGCAGCGGCGGCGCAGGGAGCAGCGGCGGCGTGAAGGAGGAGGTGAAGGAGGAGGAGGAGGACCCCTACTACGCCTTCAGGCACCGCTACCGGGGCTAGTAGATTAGGTTTAGTTTTTTTAAATTTCATTCGAATCTGTAAAATTTCCTAAAGTTTGAATGAAAATCGCCGAAGTTTAAGTTTACAAAAAAATATTTGGGCGCCGCGAGTGGGGAGCGACGGCGCCCAAATGTGCCAGGTAGTCCGGACGGCGCCCAAATGGCCCGTCCGGAAGGCCTTTGGGCGGCTATTTGGGCGCCGCGACTGGAGATGCTCTAATATGAATTATAATGATTAAAAAGATCAACTTTCTTGCAAAAAAATATTAGCCGAACTTAAGTTTAGTCTTTAAATTCTAAAACTTTGACAAACCGCAAAACATGACCGGTATGGTATCTCGCCCATCTCAAAGTGTTCTGCACATAAAATGATAATGATTCGACACAATCTAGCAACCTAATGAACACAAATTAAAAAAATAAGAGTATTTTTTTTGAAGAATTTTGTAAGTAAGATAGTAATATAACAAGGATTTTTCAAACAAATAAAATATAACAAGGATAATTACCAGAAAATCCCTAGCTTCCGTAATGGGGAAGGAAGAGAAAAAATAAGTTTATAAAATTCATGAAAATAAATTATGGTATTTTTTCACGAGTGTTCGTAATAGTTTGAATGGCCTTTCTTGAATTTATTATTTCCCTACAATATTTTTATTTAAATTGTTTATACTTCTTCATTTCCCATCTATAGTGTCCCCATTTGTTTTTCTTATGCAGGATAATCCAATGATTTCCATTTCATGTTTTTTAGTTTTAAATACTTATTGTTTCATTTTCAAAATATAATGTATGCAAGCTATTTATGTCAAGTTTCATGCAATAGCAAACGCAAACAGAACTCTGAACTGGCGGAAAGCTATTTATGTCAAGTTTCAAGCAATAGCAAACGCAAACAGAACTCTGAACTGGCGGAAACGGGTTGGGCCCCTTATGTCTAGGTTGTGGAAGTACAACAAGATTCTAAATGTTGGATCGATGAAATGCTGCAACTATCTTTGATTTAATAGTGCGTTGGATGGATCTAAAACTAGAGCCTTTTTTTTTTTTGCCTCGGATGCCCTATTCAATTGATTCAGTAGCCAACTCAATCAAAAGTCCGAGTGACGGTCGGTTATTATAGTCCAACACTCCCCCTCACGTCTAGACTAGACATACCTTAGACGTGCGTAGTTGAAATGGAGGCAGGCCGCAATATATTTATTTCATTAATTGGCAATTGAACTCTGAACCTACGATTGCAAGTCGTATGCACCAAACTAATTCATCCAACAGTCCAAACTTAAAAAAAGGGCTAGATAATCCACATATACCGTAACACCCTTCTCACATATAACTCAAGAGGGATATACGTGGACAAAGAGAGGGCCAAAGCATACGTTTTTTTAATAAATTGCGAAAGCCGATCGAAACGTGAGCCCAACCTCACGGTTATGATACCATATCAAGTTTCATGCACTAGCCAATGCAGTCATGTCTGAAATGATGGAAAGGGGATAGACTATATATTTCAACAACTTCATTCATGTATTCATATGTTGCTTAAAATATCATTTGTATACTCAGTATTTTATTACGTTTATTAGTTTTTCAGGTGGTTAATTCCCCATTAGGTCATTGGTCAAATTGCTTTTAACGAGATGAGGGAACGATATATCATGTATAACGGGCTTGTGCTTCCATAGGCCCCCTAGACTCACAATCGCATAAATGTATCGAAGGGGTATTTTGGTCTCCACCGGCGAGAGAGGGTATGACCCATTAATTTTTCCCTAATATAATATGACAAAACTAGGCATCTTTGACAAGAAGTTTTGTTATTTGACAAGTTCTACATATTATTAATTTTTGCTCAACAAATGTGTCGAAAAAGGGCATTCTCACACGTGCGGCGAATCTTGCGACAACTGAGACTCCATTTTAGGCTCTCACATGCTTGGAAGGCCTACCTTTACAGAGTCAATGAGCAAATCCAATTGGTTTACCCATTTCGACGCCAGTCTAAGGGGTAGACAAAGCACGACAGATAAATCATCAGGGTTTGTCAAGAATCTATGATAGTATGCGTCAGGACGAGTCAAAAAGTTGGACTTGATCATAATATTCCAATATAAATGTGGAGTGAATCTGAAGAGACAATATCCAACCTCCAAATTCAAAGAATTACCAGTTTATAACCTACAAGTGTTGCATGTGGTTCCACATGTCCCAGATGTGCTAGGTCAAACTGGATAGGGGTGTTGCATGTGGGTCCACATGTCTCAAAGTTGGTAGATTCATACCTATCTATCCTACTAGACATCTGTACCCACATGTAACAACCCTACACAGCTTGACCTAGAACTATAATGTGAGTCCCACAACATGCAACAAAGGTGGAATGTTGCATGCGGGTCCACATGTCCCAAATGTGGTAGATATATAACTAGATGGCTATGAGTGTTGCATGTCGGTCGATATGTCTCAAAGGTGGTAGATATACAACTACTCCCTCCGTTCCAAATTAGATGACTTCCATTTGTCCACGTGCGGATGTATCTAGACATGTTACATGTATAGGTACATCCACATGTGGATGAATGGAAAGTCATCTAATTTAGAACGGAGGAGTAGATGGCTATGAGTGTTGCATGTGGGTCCACATGTCCCATCTGTGTCAAAATGGATAAGGGTTTTGCATGTGGGTCCACATGTCCCAAAGGTGGTAGATATACAACTAGATGGATATGAGTTTTGCATGTGGGTCCACATGTCTCAAAGGTGGTAGATATACAATTAGATGGCTATGAGTGTTGCATGTCGGTCCACATGTGCCATATGTGTCAAGCTGGCTAAGGGTTTTGCATGTGGGTCCACATGTCCCAAATGAGGTAAATACATACCTATATAACCTACTAGACATCTGGTCCCACATAATCCAGCCCTAGACAGTTTGACCTAGAACTATCATGTGGGTCCATCAACAAGCAATAGAGGTAGGAGTGTGTTGCAAGTGATCCCCATGTCCAAAGGTAGTAGAACACAACTAGATGACTATGAGTTTTGCATGTGGGTCGACATGTCCTAGATATGCTAGGTCAAGATGGCTAGGGGTGTTGCATATGGGTCCTCATGTCTCAAATGTGGTAGATACATACCTATATGACCTACTAGACATGTAGACCCACATGCAGCAGCCCTCAACAGTTTGACCTAGAACTATCATGTGGGTCCCACAACATGCAATAGAGCTAGGAGTGTTGCATGTGGGTCCACATGTCCCAAATGTGATACATATATAATTAAATGACTATGAGTGTTACATATGGGTCCACATGTCTCAGATTTGCTAGGCCAAAATTCAAAATAGGGGTGTCCTTTATTCAGCACATTTACTGATAAATAAATAAATAATATGTAGGACTTGTGAAAAAACAAAATTTCTTGTCAAAGATGACTAATTTGGTTATATTATACTAGGGAAAAATAATGGGTCATTTCGAGGAGATCGAAAAAATCACTTCCTTACAAATGGACCCGTTCTGGCTATGTTTGACACCCATTTATAAGCAAATGATTTTTCAAATTTCGTGAGATGCCTCTAGTTTTTTATCCGGGCTAACTAGACAAAATTAGGCATGAATGCAATATTATTTTTCATTTTGGAAATATTTTCATAGTTTTATTTTTAATACAATTTTGATAGAATAATGGCAAACTGGTAATTCTGTGAATTTAGAGGTCGGATAGTTGTCTACTTAAATTTGCTCCACACGTGAAGGAATATTATGATCAAATCCAAATTTTCGGGTGGTCCCAATGTATACTATCATAGATTCGTGACAAACCCTGATAGTCTGTCTGTCATGCGTCATCTACCGTTTGGACCGGCGTCGAATGGGCTAGACCAATTAGGTTTGCTCATTAAGTGTGTAAGATAGGCCATAAAAGCACGTGAGAACTTAAAATGGAGACTTAGTTGTCGCAAGATTCGTTGCACGTGTCAGAATGCACTTGTTCGGCATGTTCATTGAGTATAAAATTAATAATATGTCGGACTTGTTTTAAAACAAAAATACTTGTCAAAGATGCCTAATTGGTCATACTAAGTTGGGAGAAAATAACGGGTCATTCCCATCGGGTCGAAAAAATCACTTGCTATATTTATCAAGTTCTTCATGAAAATTGATTCATCTATATTTCAATTTCATGTTGTTAATTTTTTGAATTAATTTTGAATTATTTGGTGCTCAATTTCATGATTAGTGAGTCAAAAACGATGGAAATCTGACATGTGTTTTGTAAGCTTAGGGCTCGCTTGGGATTGGGGTAATGGGGCCATAATTGGCCGGAATTATTCTACGGAGGTGCGATGGTCCGTAAATTAACGAGCCATCCTGTCGTTTTCTACGGAGCGGAAATCTAGACAGCAAACCAATCAGGGCCTTAGTTCCATCCGTTTACCTTAGTACAACATTAATATTAGTCAGTAAGATGCGTAACATATCACAATGATGAAATAAGCTCATGAGCTGCGCTCGCTGGTCCCAGGTTCGATTCCCCGTGACTGCAATTTTGCTGCGTTTTTCTTCAGGCGTCCTTGTGTTCTGCTCAAGATACATTTTCGTATTTGGGGGTCTATAGAAGCACAAGCCTTATAATAAATTTCGAAAGCCGATCAAACGTGAACATTTTCGCATTTGGGGGCCTCTGGAAGCACAAGCCTTATAATAAATTGCGAAAGCCGATCGAAACGTGAACCCAACCTCACGGTTATGATACCATATCAAGTTTCATGCACTAGCCAATGCAGTCAAGTCTGAAATGATGGAAAGGGGATAGACTATATATTTCAACAACTTCATTCATGTATGCATATGTTACTTAAAATATCATTTGTATACTCAGTATTTTATTGCGTTTATTAGTTTTTCAGGTGGTTAATTCCCCATTAGGTCATTGGTCAAATTGCTTTTAACGAGATGAGGGAACGATATATCGTGTATAATTGCCAAAAGAGCCCCCACGCCCCCCAATGATTCCACAAATGCTACAAAGAGACATCCCATTAAATGTTCACAAAAATATGTTATTTATTTTCTAAACCAACTAGTTTCACTTTAGTAAAGCTGAACCGCAGTACAAAAGGCGAAAAATAAAAGGTTGCAATCAGGTCATTTGAAGAAAAAAAAAAGAATAGGACAATCGACTTATCTGTTTAGCACAAGCGATTAAGTCAATAGTTTCTTAAGGAAGAGTCTGAAATAGCTAATGGAGTACTTCAATCATATCATAAGTTTAGAATCGAACTGCCAAAGTATCATAGTGAAAGACTATGTTCATGTTGAAAAATATCACTTTTGTACGAGCTAATGGAGTACTATTACTTATCTCGCTGTACAAGCATATAGTTTCAGTTGAATCCATAAAGAAAAGGCACGTGGAAATCCGAAGATAGGGTAGCCTAGCTTTCCCCACACCACTGATGCGTGATGTCTTCCTCATCTTTCTCCCATGCAATTGGCTATCCATCATGTCCTCCCTAACATGGTTAGCTTAAATGTCATCCAGATCTAGGTAGGGTATCACAGAGGGCAGGTACACAGGCCGAGTCCGTTCTCTTTATGTTTCTTTCTCCAGGGTTTACCAATGGAGACGCACACGGCGACACAATAGGAGTCCAAATTTCGACACATGCTGGATTTCCACGATCGGGAAGAGAGATAGTGAGAGCATGTCAAGGATTAGGTGCAGGGAAGGTAAAACGGCGACGGATGTTGGTTACCCTAACTCAAAGACTTGATCGATCGCCTTACGCTGAGACACATTGAGAATCTGCTGCAGTCTCCGGATAGAAAGCGATTGTGGTTGTTGAAGGGCACCTGTTTAGTCATCACCAACACCATCTCGGTTTCTATTTTACATTTCGTTCAGTCACCTGTTTAGTGCCCAACTTGCAGCTGGAAAAGATATGTTTGCAGCTCTCAGCTGCTGAAATATTGTTGAAATATTAGCATCTAACATTTTCAGATAAATTCCTAAAGGTCCATGTTGCCACGCCTCGCCTCGTCACGACGCGCTCGCGTGCCGCGGGTTGTGGGAATCTCGCGCACTGCGAGTTCAAGCAGATGAACGGTCAACTGAAACGTTTGCCTTAATGGAAAATGAATATGTACTGAAACGTTTGTCTTAAGTGTTCTTAAGTACGGCAGTTTTCAGAATTCATTGCGAGCTGAAACGTCCGTCTTAAGTGCTCTTAAGTACGAGAGTTTTCAGAATTCATTGCGCTTAATGGAGAATAAATTTGACCTGAAACGTTTTGTCTTAAGTGCTATTAAGTACGGCCGTTACCAGTCTCTTAATTCTCCACTTAATTGCGTGCGTTTCCGTTGGCCTTCCGCCTGCGTGTGTGCCTATATAGGAGAGGTCGCTCCTCTCCAGCAGACACACCAGAAAGATATGTTTGCAGCTCTCAGCTGCACTGAATCTTATTGATGTGTTTTTTGTATTGCATTTCAAGTGCGTCAGACTTGGAGAGATCCTGCTAAAGAAATGCCCGTCTCACACCATTGGATGCTTGCTGAGCCGTTTGCTCTCCTATATTTTTCTAATGTTCTTATGTCAGTTTAGCAGGTCTCCTGTTGTCGGACATGCTACAGGATCATAGCTTAACAGAAACGTCTGATCCGCTTTGATCTTGAAAAAAATGCTTACAATGTACTCCCTCCGTTCCAAATTAATTGACTTCCATTTGTCTAATTATGGATGTATCTATACTTGTAACATGTCTAGATACATCCACATTTGGAGAAATGGAAGTCAATTAAATTGGAACGGAGAGAGTAGAAACAAAGCGTGTGCAGTGCGCACGCATGCGTATGGGGCTTCTTTCCATTTGTTAATGTGAGGCTTTGCCAGTTGGATAATGTTCAAAATGAGACGTCAGATAATGTTATTTGCTTTCTTATCCCTGTTCGAACAGAATAAGAAAGACGACGTGGCACCGGTCATGTGTGTGTCTGTAGTCTATGTGCATGAAAGATTAGAAGGCAGACAGTTGGATGGTCAAAGCACTGTCTTGCTAAATTGGGTATATCCCAATTGCTAACGGGTGATAGTGTTGATCAGCTCAAGCACGTAAGTGAAATTCCAGTTGATTTGGTGCTCCACTTTCCAGTGAACATTTATTGGTTTATAATGCAGCAGAAAGATTTCCCATACAGTAGCTCATATCATCCAGCCTCTACAAATATCATCCGGGTAAAATACACTTAGATTATCAGTTGTGGAATAGAGAAAACTTGAAACCAGCTACAGATATGGGCGATTGTGTAGATCAGCTCAAGTATCTGAGTTAAATAGCAGCTGCTTGACTTCCCAGTAAAACTTTACTATTTTCTTAGCTGTAAACACTCTCTAGTATGCTTGCAACAGTAGAAACATGCCATGCGGTAAAAATAAGCAGGACTAAAAAATGGCATTTCCTGAATTCTTAATAAGTAAATGTACACTCGTTAGAAAATAACACTTAGGGTCTGTTTGGGAGCCCCGTTTTTCCTCATTATTTTGGTGATAGGTACGGTCTGAAAACACTATTCTTTCAAAATATTTCGAGGTGTTTGGTACCGTCTAATACAACAGTTTTATATCTAATACCATGGTATTTTTTAGAGTATTTACAAAAGAGGTCAGACCATCTTTTTTCACAAACCGAGAAACAAAACTGCACTTTATACAAACTATGGTATTTACTGCCCACACATACAAAAACTATAGTCTTGAAATCCTGTAGTTTTGTTTTTTTTCTTCCAAACATAGCCTTAATTACCTAGTCCGATCAATTACGAGAGAAACAACAATTAGATATCTATTTTTCCCTCCCTTGTTTGTTTCGTTCTACTATACTTCTTGATGACCATGGTTGAGCCATAAAAATAAATTGTCAAGAAATATATCGACAACACATATGTGTATAAACATATGATAATGTTGGTCAACATCTTTCAGAAAATAAATGTTGAATACTACGTGTCCAATTGCAGCAACCTTGCATTTCTATTTGTATGCTTTGAGAACACATAAAACTAGTAGGTAAACACCTTAACGACTAATTGGAACATATTCTTCTCTGTCTTTTAATGCGTCCACTGCAAATGGAAAGTCTAGAAAGGAAACCATATTGCTCAGTGGAAATTAAGCACATTTTCCCCAGTTGATCAATCTAATCCACGTGCTTTGGAAGATGTTGAAAGTTCAGCAAAAAGCATACACGAAAATATACGTGGGTGAGTTTCAACACAATATCTGAGGCCTCTATTAACCACATTATAAATGTTTGCTTATGTTTTCCTTGCAGAGTTGGTTCGAGCTTTTACCGAAGGATCTCGATCGATGCTCGCATCAAAAAATATGGGTCTAATTGCTGCCCTAGCCTGAAAGAATGAGAGTATGTGCTATTCATACTTAAAAGAGTGATATTCCATATGCGTTATTTTGTTTCTAGATTTTATGAAACTTACACAAGTGATTGTTTCTATGATCTAGAATGTGTGTATACTGAAGGCTATATTTGTCTATATATTTTGCAGGGATCTCAAAAAGGATTGGCACTAGTGGTCCAGACAAAAGTTCTCATTCCTTGTTTCTCTGGTTTGTTCCGCTATCTGTTCTACTCCGGCCCTCTGGTTCTTTTTTACTCTGCATATTAGGCTTTTTTTAAGTTAAATATTATAAAGTTTGACTAAGTTTATATAGTAAAAATACCAACATATGCAATACCAAGTCATTTTTATCCAGTCTAAAATATAAAGAATTTTGAATTCGATTTTTACACACTTGTAAATCGTATCATTATCTATATTTTTTGAATTTTTAAAACTTCAGAATACAAATTTTGAACAGTTCAAAAATGAGTTAAATGGAGCTCGCCCTCAAAAACGCCTCACTCGACATTACTCTTGCTATGCATTAACATGTGCCAATGTTGATCAATATCTTTCTGGAAAATAAAACTCTGTTGCACGCAATCTTGCAATTTCCATATGTATGCTTTGTGAACACATAAGACTTTTTAACGGCCAATTAGCGCATATTCTTCTTCCATCTTTTAATGCGTCCGCTGCAAATGGAATAGTATCTAGAAAGGACAGCATAACTAGCGCGGGTACCTGCCCAAATTTCCGCCCATTGATCCATCTAATCCACGCACTGTGGTGGATATTGAAAACTTCAGTAATCTCCATACCATGGGACTTTTCTCGCTGTGTCTCTCTCCCTCTCTGAATCAAATAAGCAATATGATATGTACTCAATTATGCACACCGATTTACAGTTTGTTATGAGGTTGCAATCCCACTACCGTCCTGCTCCCCTGGTTAAATTAAAGAGAAATGGCTGGTGAGTTAGACATGCAGTCTGATTAATCGTAGAGTGGGAGCACTATTGATTCACCTATCAGGGCTCCCCAAACAGTGCGGACTATTCCGACCGTACAAAATAAATTTGGTTCGAAGCAAGGCGCTTTATTTGCCCACCATTGAAGTTGATTTGGACGAAGCAAGAAGAAGATTTCTCACTAGCCAGCCATCCCTGTCCCGTTTAACCTACTTCTTCGTGTGTGTGTCTTGGGCCATGACCATATTAGTCCAGAGCACGATCCACGGCATGTCCGATGCAGCTAGCGGTGTCGCCGGGACATGGGTCGCCGGCGGCAAGGAAGGACACACGTCCAGTCGTGGACCACGCGATCCCGGACACCCGACTGGGCACGAAAGACCACCGTTGAGGCCCACCGTCTAAGGCCAGCCGGACCCGCCGCCGTGGCCAGGTAAAATTTAATTAACCCGACACACGCAAGTGCAGTCTAGCGTAGACGCGGTTGTATAGAAAGAAAGGGAGATCGCGGTTAGGTGAGCGGTGGGGACGCACAGACAGACTGCGCTGTGGCATTGGGCTTGGGTGTCACCCGGTCGGCGTCGCGCGCGTCGGTGTCAGGGGAGACGATCCCTACAAGCTTCAGAGTTTTCACCGCGCGCCCGCGTACTATATATACGCCCGGTACAAGAAAACGAGGGCGCTTGTGTCTGTCAACAGCAACAACAACAACAGTCCAGAGACCATCATCGACAACCAGTAATATTGAGCTATAGCTGTTGAAGCAGCTGAGATCGATCGATGGGGAAAGGCCGGGCACCGTGCTGCGCCAAGGTGGGGCTCAACAAGGGCTCCTGGACGCCGGAGGAGGACATGCGCCTCATCGCCTACATTCACAAGTACGGCCACGCGAACTGGCGAGCCCTGCCCAAGCAAGCAGGTACGTAATGCCCCTGGCCGCCGCCATCTTCTGTTTTCTGTAAGCGAAAGAACTCGGCTGATGCATGTGAATATGTTTCGGACAGGTTTGCTCCGGTGCGGGAAGAGCTGCCGTCTCCGGTGGATCAACTACCTCCGGCCGGACCTCAAGCGCGGCAATTTCACCCCCGAGGAGGAGGAGAAGCTTATCAAGCTGCACAACATGATGGGCAACAAGTACGTCAATCACGATTTTGCAAATCTCCATCAGTTGCCGAACTTTTTAGTGGACTAACAATTCCATTTCCTAATCTTGTGCAGGTGGTCCAAGATCGCGGCGTGCCTACCGGGCAGGACGGACAACGAGATCAAGAACGTCTGGAACACCCACCTGAAGAAGCGGGTGGCTGCCAGCGCCGGCGAGCAGAAGAAGGCGGGCGGCGCAAAGAGCAAGAAGAAAACCACCTGCTGCGACGCGCCGGTGCCGTCAGCGTCGCCGTCCTCCTCCACGACCACGGCGACTACCAACAGCTCTAGCGCCGACTCCGGCGAGCAGAGCAACGACACGAGCAAGGAAGAAACGGAGCTTGACAAGATCGAGATCCCCATGCTCGACCTCGGCTTCGACTTCGACATGCTCCTGGATGCCATGCCCGAGACGTGCTACCCGGCCGTGTCCTCGGCCTGCTCGTCCGCGTCCCCGACTTGCGTCGTGGACGACAACGGACTGCTCGAGCTTCCAGAGATCGACATCGTGCCGGACCTATGGAGCGTCATCGACGGCGAAGGCGGCGCGTGCACAGAGGCAGCGCAGGCCCCGTGGAGCAGTGGCAGCGGGACAGAGGCGAGCGCCGGCACGACCGACGACGGAAAGGAGTGGTGGTTGGAGGACCTGGAGCGGGAGCTGGGCCTCTGGGGGCCCATCGATGACTACCAGTACCAACCGGACCCACAGGGCCAGTCGGGTGCCCCCGGCCAGCGTGGCCGACCCAGTGTCGAGCTACTTTGAAGCTGGCGCCGTTGCCGGCACGTCGTCCCTGGAACCTGACCCCCCTGCAGCTCTCACAGACATCCAGATGGACTTATGAGATGGCTGCTACCCGGCCGTTCGATCCTTAGTATAGAAACAGCAACGTGATCGAACGGCTACGACTGATGCTAGTACAAGTATACACGTATAACTACCATTGTACGTACGAGTGTACACCTGCAAGAGGTGTACAAACCCAGTACACGAAGACTGCAAAAAGGAGGAGATAGTTAGGCTAGGATGCACAGCAAACATACAACAAAATAATTCTTGGGGAGGTGTGTGTCGCGGTGTGGTTGGGCAGAATATGCACACCACACCACCGAGGAGTCAAGATTTCCGGTACTAAGTTAACCCGGAATGTAACTTAACTTCAGATCAGTTCCCGATTTGTACACTGCAACGACTAAGTACATCGACGTGTATGTGTGCCGGCCGTCACCGTGACGCGAGCGCTTTATCACCGAATTCCTACTACCAGTTTAGCACGCCCAATCGGCTGGATCTTGGCTTTGAGACTATGTGGGTACGTACATGCAACCACTTTTGTGCTTTTGACAATTTGATCTATGTGTGCCTGTCTCCTTCTCCTTTTCTCATTCGCTGCTCATGTTTTCTACTTCTCCGATTCCCTTTTGTGTATGTGTAGTGTATATTTCTTGTCGTGTCATCGGGTGATCAGGCTGAATGATTGATTGACTGGGGCCTGACATCCTCAGAGATCATGACACGGAGGTAGGTTACCTAACATGAAATCCACACAGGATATATATATGGGTGAGGTGCAAATTTATTTATTTTTGCGAAAAGGTGAGGTGCATCTTGAAGTGCCGGTCAAAGGAGGATCAGAAAAGGCCAGAGCAACTACAAAGGGAAGCCCCAAAGAGTGTCTACAAATAGACACAATGTGTTTGTTCGTGGGATTGCCAGACATGTGTTCGCGGATACCTTGCATGATGCCTTCAGGTTGGTCCTCAATGGACACTAGATATGCCTGTGTGGTCCATTTTGTTCACTTCGGTTTTATTTTTTGTCTGACGTACATATCAAATTTCCAGACAATTTTTAACAAACGAACAAGTAATACAAAAATTTACCTTTCAAAAAATATAGTTTACACAATAATTCAAGTTAAATTTCACATTCTAAATCCCAAAAATGGATAAATTGAACGCCGCAACACATTGGTGTGAAAAAATTCCTTGCTTTCGTTGTGAATCCACATATGCTCAACTATTTTTTTTTGGAGTTGTCGTTGAACACCTCAGTCACAAATTTACTCATGTATTTCGATGTAAATTTTCAAATTCGACCGATGCATGTTCAGGCTCAATCAAAGAGTCCATGTCGTCCCAATCTAGATCATAGATTTGTTCATCATACTCGTCTTTTACAATCATGCTGGTGTGCACAATCACACAACCAGTTATGGTCTCTCACATTTGGTGTTTGGCTAAATGAAGCTTTAATCGATGATCAACTCGTTTGAGTACTTGAAGTTGTTAACCTACTTCTTAGTTGCACCAACAACAAGTTCCACATAGTGCACCCATGTTGGATCAGTTCCACTGTTGTGGGTACCTCTTCATTTCGGGATAAGAAGATGGGAAATCGCCTTCCTCTCTATAATAACAGCGCGTTCCAAGGTGTGAAGTGGGAGAGAGGGCATGTGATGATGTTTTGCCTGCGATAATTGGTCCTCTAGTGATGTTGAGGTGCCATCGGTCACGGGCATCTTAGAATCCATTTGATACCTTTTTTATTACACACATTGCCAAGAAAACACAAGAATCAAATATATTGCAATCCCATTCTCACATATGTAACTCTCTGCAACATATTTACATGACCACAGTAGCAAATAATTCGCATAGAATTGGAATCGCGTCGGCATATATGCACACAAGGAAATCAAAATGTGACTTAGCTTTTCCCTCTAGTTATCTAGTTGGAGTAACTATCATGACCTCTCCATGCATCTGATATCTCTACATGGTATTGTAAAAAAACTCTCCGATTTTGAAAATGTTTAGATTTGAATTTTAGTCACAATATCATAATGTTTCAAATTACAATATTTGGCATGTTCAGATTTGACAATTATTCACAACTGAAAAAATGTTCAGATTTTAAATAAAAAATCATACAGTGCCTTTTTAATTGGGCCGCATTTCGAATGGCCCATGAAATGCTTGCTTCAGGCGGCAGGGGCAAGCAGCGTCTTGTAGTACCCTAAAAAAAAACAGCGTCTTGTAGCTCGTCCTACATGTAGGACTTTTTTGAAAAATTCAAAAACGCTACTTTAGAGTTTTAAAAAATCTGAGAATAATGATACATGTAGACGATGACGAATTCTAGCATTATGCAAAATATCAACTCTAAATACTTTGTATTTTGGACCAGGTAATAATGACAAAATTCAAAATCTGAGGCCGTGAAGAGTAGATAAATTTCGATTTTTTTCAAGTTTATCAGAATTTGTCTATTTTATGGAGGCCGGAATACAAAATATTTCGAGCTGCAAATTTGCAGAACATTAGAGTACGTCCTTGTGAACCTCTGTGATTTATCTCGGAAGTTTTTGAAACTTCGAAATATTGATTTCAAAAACCAAAAAAAAAAAAACGTTCTACATGTAGGACGAGCTACACATGGACTTTTCAAGCTGCTCGGATATTTATAGAGACTCGCATATACATCACTTATGCGGTAGATTATCTTCCTAGCCTCTAGCCCACATATCGTGGATTTTTCAAGCACTGTCCTAAACAAGCCCACCGTGGGGGTGACAAAAGCGAGCAACGCCTACGATCCGGACCCAAGGACAACTCCGAGCTCCCGTGCCATGGCATCAGCTTCCGTGGGCGCTACGACATCCCGACCGCCCGAACTTCACAGCGAGCCATCCCCGGAATTCTCATCCGAGGCATCCTCCTCCTCACACCTGGACTCACCGTGGGTCGCGGCGGCCGAAGCAGAGGCGACGCAGGTGCCGTGTGGCGGCGGCCCCGATGAGGACGTGCTCGACCTGGACTCACCGTGGGTCGCGGCGGCCGAAGCGGAGTCGAGGCTAGAGAAAGACGGCATGGCCGCGGCCGTGTCTGGACTTCGCCTTCAGGCTGAATACGAGGTGGACGAAGACGAGATACGAAACAACCTGGAGCGACAGGGCGACGAGGTATACTGTACTGATCAAATTAAAAAATTCAGTAATCCCGTGCCTTGAATTCTTGATCTTTGCTGTGATGCGTATATGGTTGAGAACTTGCGATGCAGTTTTCCTGCCCAATTGGATGGTTATGTGTTAAGGTTTTAGTAGATGTTTCTGCCAAAACCCTGGGAGGCTATCCTAGCGACTATACAACCTGAACCTCTCGAACAGACATACTCTGTTCTGGATAAAAAATTTCTCTTCAGCAATTTCGCTGATGTACTCTGTTCCGGATAAAATTGGACGCATTTAATTAGCTGATAATTCAATTTCTAAAAACAGATTATTTTGTAGACAATGTACTGATAGGTTGCATGTACAAAGGGAAAGATGGCCTGTTCGAGAAACAAGCATTGTCGGACTGTTGGATTTCGAGTTCGCGGTTGAGCTGGCTTGCTTCATTCAAACATTGATCCTTAATTTTCAGAACAAGCCAAAATTGTAGCATGTCTCATTCGATTTGCTCATTTGATGTTCATTGCAGCTGTTGGCATTGGAAGCAATATATGGAGACGACCTTGTTGAATTTGAAAGCAAAGCAGGGCTCCGCTATTTCCAGGTTTCTTGCGTTGTCCATCACTGCTATTTCATCTCTTCTTGGATGGTGGATAGTCTGGGTTTATTTCTAGTGCATTTTTTTGTACCACTTTAATTACAGGTTTACATACGTTACGATCTTCATGATGGCGCTGAAGTGTGCGCTAAGCTTTCTTCGGCTAATGGAAAAACAAAACATGGAGGATGTGTTGCTGATGATATAGGAGAACATGATGATGTTGGGCCAGATGAATTTGCTTACACTTGCAACTTTGAGTACCTTCCTCCTTTGATATTGACATGTCTACTTCCAAAATCATATCCTAGCAAAGAGCCCCCATATTTTACAGTCACTGCAAAATGGATGGATGGGTCTAACGTTTCTCAACTATGTGAGATGCTTGACACAATCTGGGCAGAGCTGCCAGGGCAGGAAGTGGTGTATCAATGGGTCGATTGGATACACAATTCTTCTTTGTTACATCTCTGGTTTGATGGCAAGATAATGTTAGGTCAAGACGTCCCAACACATAGAGGAGATAGCCGTGCAATCTCAAGAATTCTCCCGTTGGAGTCTATGATCCCGTCCATGCTCAGTTACAGTAGCAAGAAACGCTACCAAGTTTTTCTTGATGATCTCCATATGTGCATGATATGCCTTAACCAGACCAAAGGTAAAACGGTATCCTTTTAGACTCCCTCTTTATTCAGCAGCAATAGTAAGGAACCAATATCTGCTATACATATATATGTTTCGTATGTAATGCTCTACATATATATGTTTCGTATGTAATTCCTATGGCATTTCCTGCCTATAAAGTTTCTTGGGTTATACCGAAGTGGCCTAATCAAAGTTCAGTCCCCTATAAGCTAACTTTTTGAATCATTCAGGTTCAAACTTCATCAAGCTACCATGCCACCACTTGTTTTGTGTCAAGTGCATGGAGACGTTATGCAGGCTGCATGTGAAGGAAGGCACTTTGCTTCAGTTAGTATGCCCACACACCAAGTGCAACGCTTCTATTCCACACTATTTGTTAAAGAAGCTTCTTACCGAAGAAGAATTCGAACGTTGGGATAGGCTTGCTCTTGAGAAAGCATTGGACTCGATGGCAGACGTGGTTTATTGCCCAAAGTGTGTGATCGGCTGCCTGGAAGACGAGGATAACACCGCGCAATGTCCGAAATGTTCATTCATCTTCTGCGGATTTTGCAAGGAACTATGGCATCCAGGGAAGCAATGTCTAACTCCAGAACAAAAACTCCAGCGCCGCAAGGTAAAAATGCGACTAAAATATCTTTGGTGTAAGCATTGGATGTAGATTTCTTACCAAACATATGTCTTTCATTTTCTTTCTCCGATTGCAGGCATCCGGTAGGATGACCGAAAGGGAGATGGCACAAGAACTCTTGAACATCAGAGAGTTGTATAAGGATGTCCGTTTATGTCCAAATTGCAGAATGGCCATCTCCAAGAGTGAAGGCTGCAACAAAATGGTGTGTGGTAGCTGTGGTCAGTTCTTTTGCTTCCGTTGCGGCAAGCCAATCGCTGGTTACGATCATTTCAGGTAGACCATTCACGTTCTTTATGTTCCTTCCAACAAGGGGAGGCATCTTGGATATTTGTGTTACTTAACTCCATGCGTAGTATCAATTATCTCAAATTGTTCACTGATTGTAGGAGCGACTCATGTCGACTCTTCGAGGCTAGAGATATGGCAGAGTGGGAGAGAGAGATGAACCAACTGCAATTTGGAAACCAGATGAGAAATATGTTGAAACCATTAGGCGCTCTCGTGAGATG
The DNA here is from genome assembly GCA_947311845.1 of Poa pratensis. Lineage (NCBI taxonomy): Eukaryota > Viridiplantae > Streptophyta > Magnoliopsida > Poales > Poaceae > Poa > Poa pratensis. The sequence continues at coordinate 59,133,845 of CAMZMU010000107.1, forward strand.
TCCAAGGTGCCACGAAAAGACCCATAAGGTAAGACACCTATATTTTAACACTACATGCAACACGGCGCCGTTCTGTATTTGTAGCACTGGTTTTCTCTCTATGCATCTAACCCAATGATGGTGGCCATATGCAGGATGATGAGAAATTTGTCTTCTGTTGGGCGTGCCGAGCAAGCATTTGCACACTCTGCAAGCAGACAGTCGAGGATAAGAGGTTGAAGAGGGGGCACTGGGGGTCACCGGATTGCATCGGTCTTTCCTAGTTATCGAATTTAAATTTACATTTTTACAAATTAGGACTTCAGCTTGAGTTTGTGATTTTAGAACTACATTTTCTCTCTAACATTATGCATAGCCATCACAAGCGAGGGTATGTGAATGTTGAAGGATATACACTTCCATAATCGTTTCTTTTGAAAAAGACCCTACATTTTCTAGAAAACTATGATTAGGCCCCAAACTAGTGCATGGAAGATCTCGAATTTCCAGATTATAACGAGTAGGTAGTCAAGCCGCTTGGAATTTTGTAAATGAAAACTTTAGGAAGACCCATTAACGCCTATGTTTCATCAAGTGGTTGTATAATACCCCTTTTTTTTGCAAAACAAAATCCTGATATTTTTAAAAAAGATCACCTAAAGGTTTAAGAGATGCACACGGAGCTAATTAAAGATGATTATGTCATATAGGCTCAACCCTCTTTGATTTTCTAGTTCTATTCACCCTCACTAACGTCACATATGTCATGTTATATATTTTCTGGAGGCTTGGCGTATCAGCCAGCCGCCACTAACCACAACATCTTTCTCCTCCAAGATCCATGTTCACGTTCGTGTCTTCATAAATACCTGCTAGTTTTGGCGAATAACCCTTGAGTGCATCAATAAGATGTCCCCCATGCCTCGTGGAAGGCAATTGACCATGTGATTTGATGTCCCCACATCCCTTCAAGGCTACTCCCTAATCCTATGCCCCTAATTATATAATGTTTTGGCAGGGTAATTTAGCCTACGAAAACATTTTATAATTATGAACCGAGTTAGTAGATGGTAAGTGAAATCTTGCCACAATGGTCTTAAACATTCTCTTCAAATCTTACCTCAAATTCACATGCATGTGAGACTTCATCTCCTCTGCCCCATGTTAAATTCGAGCAAGAACGATCTCGGTTCTACCCCAATATGTGAGAACTGTCGTCCAAAAGTTCACATGCAACGAATAATCAAATATTCTTCGGTAGATCATGCCTTGCGAATATGTGCCAAGATTTGACTAGTACTAATATATATGGGCTTTAGAACTTATAAGAATAATCACGATTTTCAGAATGCATTGACCACATAAGACTTTAGGTGGACTCATATAGGCTCGGTATGCACTAGTGCACCTTTAAGTGTACTAGGTTTGTATAAAGCATCTAAATTTCATGAAAACTGTGAAAAAAATAGTCAAACATAGACATGCTATGTCTCCAATTTCAGATCAAATTCTCCTCACAACTTCAGACACAAAAAGACAAAACAAACTATAAACAATCCATATACAAACCAGGAGGAATTACTATACATCGATGCTATTCATATTTGGGGGTGTCAAAAAAAACTGTGAGTCGAATTTGAATGCGAAATTTTGAGACATGATATATATTTATGTTGTGTCAATATTGTAAGAAAATTATAATTTCATTGCCCTTAAATATGCTAATCAATACACATCATATGCTTTCCCTGCCCAACATTGGGGAATTTGTGTACAGCCCTGACTTTGCTACGAAACCAAACACAAACTTCACGACCGGGCGAAAAAGGCCAACAGCACTGACACCGAATCAGGGACTGAACCCGACTCGACGACAGCGCCGAGCTCCGGCCATGGCAGCACCGTCCGTCGGCGCCACGGCCTCGCCGGCAGCCGAACCCCACCGCCACCACTTCCCGGAATCCTCATCCGAAGCATCCTCCTCGTCGCGCGCCGCAGGGGCAGAGGCGAGGCCGGTGCAGTGTGATGGCGGCGGCGAGGAGGACGTGCTTGGCCTGGACTCCCCGTGGGTCGGGGCGGCCGAGGCGGAATCGAGGCTGGAGGAGGCCGCCATGGCCGCGGGTGCGGCGCGGCTCCGCCTCTGTGCCGAGAACGAGGCAGAAGCGGATGAGATACGAGACAACCAGCAGCGACAAGACGACGAGGTCGGTATACTGAAAATTAATTTTAGGCTAGCGTCTGAATATTAGATGGGTTTTTTTGGTGAGGGCTCTGCAGAAAACTACAGAGCAACGCGATTAATTTCCTCTCGGATGTACTTCCTAGATTTCAGGGTAAAAGAGGCTTGCAATGTTCTCATATTTTAAGGCTAAAAACCGATTTGTAGATAAGAGGGGAAAAGTTGCTGTTCCGGTAGATAATCCCTCGTGACTTAGTGAGATTGTGTTGGTGTTGCTTTTAAGTTTGTGAATTGCGTTGCTTTATTGTACTGTTGATGCTTTACGATTTTAGCATTGCTCATTTGCCTCCTCATTTGATCTTCATTGGAAGCAATATATGGGGATGATCTTGCTGTACTGGAAAACAAACAAGGGCTCCGCTACTTTCAGGTGTCTTCTATTTGCCCATCAGTGTTTTTGGAAGATAAAAACTTTGTTTATATGATTATTTATTTACATAATTCCAGATTTACATACGTTACGAATTGCATGAGGGCGTTGAAGTGTGCGCTAGGTTTTCTTCAGCCAATAAAAATGGAGAAGATAGAGGATGTCCTGATGATTGTAGACAACAACATGAGGAGGATGAATCAGATGACTTCTCCTATTCCTGCAACTTTGAGCACTTGCCACCTTTAATACTGACATGTCTGCTTCCGCGGTCCTATCCTAGCAAAGAGCCCCCATATTTTACGCTCACCGCGAAATGGATGGATGGGCCTAATGTTTCTCTGCTGTGTCAGATGCTTGACACCATTTGGGCAGAGCTGCCGAGGGAAGAAGTGGTATACCGATGGATTGAGTGGATACGCAGCTCTTCTTTGCCACACCTTGGGTTCGATAACAAAATAACATTAGGTCCAGATATTCCTACGCACAAAGGAGATGACCGGGCAATCTCGAGAAGTATCTCTTTGGAGTCTGTAATCCCTTCTATGCTCAGTTACAGTAGTAAGAAGGCCTATCAAGTTTTTCTTGAGGATCTCCATATGTGCATGATTTGCCTTAATCAGAGTAAAGGTAAGCCTTTCTTGTTGTGTAGTTGTGCCAATAGAGCATTTCCTGGTGTTATTTACTACCTTTGAACCGACAAGAATTATGGAACGGAGGGCGTACTTTTCTTGCATCTTCCTTGCAAGAATACAATCTATTCTGCAGCATCCTTTCAAGACTGTACTCTAGTTAACTGTCCCACAGTGGTCGCATACCAGTCTATGGCTAAACTTACATAGCTTATAATAGATATTATAAGGACCGGCTGGGATTCTTATTAAACTACTTAGGAAATTGAATTAGTCTCATTTCTGTTCATCCTTCCTTATGCTAACTTTAATTTTGAAACAATTAGGTTCAAACTTCATCAAGCTTCCGTGCCAGCACATGTTTTGTTTCGAGTGCATGGAAACCTTATGCAGGATCCATGTCAAGGAAGGCACTTTATTTCAGTTGGTATGCCCTGATACTAAGTGCAGTGCTTCTATTCCACCGTATCTGTTGAAAAGGCTTCTTGGCGAGGAAGAATTTGAACGTTGGGATAAGCTTACTCTCAAGAAAGCATTGGACTCGATGTCAGATGTGGTCCACCGTCCAAGATGTGCAATCGGTTGCTTGGAAGATGAGGATAGCAATGCACAATGTCCAAAATGTTGCTTTGTATTCTGCTCGGTGTGCAAGGACCCGCGCCATCCAGGGAAGTTATGTCTAACTCTGGAAGAAAAGATCCAGCTACAGCAGGTAGAAATACAACTAAAATCTCGTGTGCTAAATGACTTGACAGATACTGAGACTCTAGATTATTTATGTTTCAGTCTTTATTTATATATATACCATACTAATTTTAGTAGTTGGGGCCAGAGTATCTCTACAAATCATCTTCCGTTTTGTTGATAAATCCTTCAAACATATAGTATGCTTTTGACTGCTGTCTATCATGAATCTTTGGAGAGTGTAAGACGCTTTTGGAACCTCCTTGTTGCATCATCACATGCCGAATTAGCCTCTGGAGAACAGCTTCATTTTAATGTATATTTATGTCTGCAGGCATCAGGCAGGGGAGCCACAAGGGGGATGGTGGAAATGTTGAGCATAAAGGCGCTTTACAGCGATGTGAAATCATGTCCAAAATGCAGAATGAGCATCAGCAAAACTAAAGGATACAACAGAGTGGTGTGTACCAGCTGTGGTCAGGCATTCTGCTTCCTCTGTGGCGAGGCTATCATCACTGGCTATTTCCATGGGTATGCTATCCAAGGTCTTTTAAATAAAACAAGGGTCCATAATCTGGGCTTACTTATCTTTATGCATGTATGTTTTGACAAACTGTAGTGGGAAATGTGGCGGCCTGTTTGAGAAAGAAAAGGACACAACGGATTGGGGGAAGCTAATGGAACAGCTTCGCCGACAAGCTAAAAATCAACCGGTAGGCAGTACTGTAAAATGTCCAAAGTGCCGTCAAAATTTTTACAAGGTAATGAACTCTATCTTTTCAATCTGCAGCATGGTGTGAATGCTGTAGCATTTTGATCCATCTTGCAGATCACTAGTTTGCCTCCGTTGCATCTAACAAATTGCCACATGCATTCAGGATGCTGAAAAATATATTTTCTGCTGGGCGTGCCAAGCTAGCTATTGCACAATGTGCAAAAAGCCGGTCCAGTTTACCGGGCAGCAGGGCGAGCACTGGGGTTCAGCGGAATGCATGGGGATAAAGTTCTAGCATCGGATAAAAGGTGCCCAGGTTGTTACATTTCTGCAGACATTAGGTTGCAGTTTTGAGGATTAGGACTTTTAAGTTTGCTGTATTCTGACAAATCGATTAAAAACGATATATCACAACCAAGGATAATTTAGTTAGAGATTGCTAAGTTGGTACATATAAGATATGCATGTGAAGTGTCAACTACTCAACTCACTTATTGTTCTTGCATTTTAACTTCTTTTGTCTTTTGAAAAAGTCTTATTTATTTGTCTTTTTTTTGCGAAAAAATTTATGCATCCGGCGCTGAGCATTTTGTGCATACAGTTTATACGTGGAAGATTGTCTGGCTGTCCAAGGGAGCCAGAGTCCTTGTTAGCGGAAAGTGCATGACACAATGCTTGAAATGGGCTACCTCTGTTTCTAAATGGAAGACGTTTAGGGATGGAGTACTAACGAAATTCATAGATGCAGCACAGACACACAAAGTTATGTAAACACAGCACGATTTCAATATCAAGTCCCCTTTTTTACTTCTTATTACTGAGGGTGAATTTGATACTGAAACTGTGCGTGTTTATCTATGCTACGTTAACAAATTTAGCAGACCTTTTTCGGAACGCTGGTGAGGTTTTTAGCAGATGGGGATAGCAGCTCCCCGGGCACACCGAAATTCCTACTCGTTTGTACAAAGTGCGCGATGTCTTACAGTCAAAAGCTGAGAACCAGCAAAAGATGAAGCATCGGGAGGGAAATGTCTTGTAAACTGGAACTTGGTGTGTTCACCCATTTGCTTTGGTGGGCTGGGCATCCTGAATCTCCAGATGCACAGCAATGCGCTGAAGGTGCGTTGGTTATGGCAAAGCTGGATGGAACCATCCAAGCCGTGGCAGGGGCTACCCATAATGGCTGATGATTCAGTTAAGCAGTTGTTCTTCACTTCCGTGGAGTTCAAGATCGGCGATGGCGCATTAACAAGTTTCTGGCATGTGCCCTGGCTGATTGATGTTCCTTTCAAGGAACGATGGGCAGAACTGTTCAAACACTGCACTATGAGAAATCTGAAAATTAAGGATGCCCTGACCGATGATCGATGGGTGAGGCACTTCAGAAGGGTGATGTCGCCGCTTGCTGTCAGGCAGTTCACGGAATTGTGGGAGGCTGTCCAAGGCATTCAGCTCACGGTCGGCATTGCAGACTCCCTCCAATGGAAATGGACAAACGATCGATGTTACTCGGTTCAGTCTGCCTATCTAATGCAGTTTGAGGGGCGACTGCGCTCGAACATCTCTGACGGTCTGGGACTCCGATGCTCCGCTAAAATGTAAGTTTTTTGCATGGTTGGCCTGCCTCAACCGATGCTTGACGGCAGACAATATGTTGAAGCGTGGATGGCCTTGTGATCCTGTTTGCCCGCTTTGTCGTTCTGCCAATGAATCAGGGCTTCACATCTTGCTGCACTGCCCCTTCTCATGCCAGGTTTTTTTTTTTTTTTGACAAGTAAAAGGAGATTCCATTAAACTGGGTGCACAGCAATCTCGCTGGCGACCAAATCAGACACAAACGGAGGGACCTCGTCGGTCCATCCTGAGCACTCAGTATCAGCTTCATAGCCAAACTTGGCTAGGGAATGAGCGACCTTGTTGCAAGTTCGCCGACAGTAGTTGAACTCAAACAAATCAAAAGCCACAAAGCAGCGGCTTCTCGCATCTCTGAGCAGAACTCCAATCTCCGATAGTTCATGTGAGCTGGACTTGAGGGCTGACACGAGAGTTTGTGAGTCGGACTCAAACTGCACCCTGTGAAAACCAAGCATAGCAGCTCCCTCGACGGCAGCCACACATGCCTCTGCCTCGGCTTGTAGTGCATCTTTTAGATGTTTGAGCTTGCCAGCAGCTGCAGCTATGAATTCGCCATCATCTGCTCTTGCTACAAAACCCCAGGCGCCATCACCTGAAGGTTCTCTAAAAGCTGCGTCAAAATTTACCTTGACATGGTTCGGAGCTGGTCTCTGCCAATGTTCAGTTTGAGATGTTCGTCCTGAATAGGTAGGAGTTTTATCCTGGGATAATGCCAAGTGCGGGCAGAAATCTAACATGTGCCGTTGGATTAGGCTACAGACTTCAGTTGCCGGCTTCTCCGTTCAGATCAAGCTGCAGTTAACTCTAAACCCCAGACCGGCTACTGCATCCTCTCTTGCCCAGTGGTGGCTGGACCAGATTCACAATAAACCAAAAAGCTGCTGTTCGCTCCTTGAATGCGGTGATAAATCTCGTCTGTTGGTCCCTATGGAAGGAGAGAAACGCCAGGATTTTCAATGGCCTCAGCTCTCCAGCTTTGGTGGTTTTCAGTAAGGTGGTCGAAGAAGCGGCGATCTGGATGGCTGCTGGAAAAAATAAGGCGGCACAGCTAGCACAAAGACCACTGGAACCGGACTAGGTGTTTTCATCCCTTTTGCGCTTGCCCGCATTTAAACCGCTGTTTGTTGTTGCACATTATAGCTGTACATCTTTACAAACTTTGTAACCTACACACTATTCTTTATTCTTCTATTCAAAAGAAAGCAGCGCGTCTGCTTTTCGTCATACTGAAAATACTGAATCACTGTACCCACTGAAACTACCAACTGAATCTGCATAACTGAATGTTCAAACAAGGAAGTGCCGCATCCTATAAAACCATGCAAGTCCACGTTTCTCCCCCCTGAAAACCACGGGCCAGTTGGTGGCACCGCTCTACATACTGATGCTCGCCGTTGTCGCCGCCCCGCCGGCGATTGGTCCTAGTGGTACTCCTCAGAGGGAGTCCGGCCGTAAATTAAGATTTGGTAGCCGTGTTGTTACATCTCACCATTTTTTCCATGCAGTTTTTATGAGTAAGACGATCGTAAGGGGCGTATGCGGTTATGCCCTAGCCGTTAACTTCGTCTCGGAAACGTATAATTACCAGTGATCTGTAGGCTCCGACATGGTCTTTGCTTGTGTCCGCGCTCGTGTCTGATACTAGCCAAAGTTCGTGTCGGAGTAGGAGTAAGTACCGGCCTTCCTCATATAATGACCATACCGTGATCGTCTAGCACACGTGAAGTGCCCCGTGAGTTTTTTCCGGCGAGCCTACGTACTCAGTCTAGCCAACAAATTAAGGAGTTCTCGATCACCTTCGGCACCATCCATGGCACGAACTTTGGCATAAAAAACATGAAACTTGATTAAATATCAGGGACGGATAAGTATCTCGCTCAAGCTTGTATTTTGTATATATATTTGCCATTAGTGGCATACAAATGGCTTGTCCTTTTTTTTTGTAAAATCCCGAAATTACTCTATCCTCGTCACTAGGGATCATAATCTTTCCGACTTTTCCACGGAAAAAACAGAAATGGGACAGAAACACGGAAACGGAATTTCACGGAAAAGAAACAGAAACGGCAACCTAACTTTTACGCAGAAACGGAAACGGAAAAGCATATTACGGCGGAACGGACACAAAAACAAAAATTTCGTTTCCGGCAATACGAAACTATCCGTTTTTATTATCCGTTGCTTTTAATTCCAGCATGCCCTATAATTCTAGTGGAAACATTTCTGCACAATCCAAGACATAAATTAAAAAATAAAAGGCTTTCAAGCGACAATGTTGATAGCATATGTACTTACATATCATGTCCCTCTCGAGTCATTCCCACTTCGATATTTCAGTGTTGCTCTGGCGTTAGGGGCGATAGTAGGTATTTTCTTAATGTTGTGCAAGTTGATAATTTCTATATACTATATTATATAATCATGAGATATTGTTATATTTTATTTCATCTTAAAAACTTGACCACTTTGTTGGTTTGAACGAGTTTTCCTGCGTTGTTCAAGGGGTTTCTTGGTTTCGGCAAACATTCGCTTTTGTTTCGTGTCCGCGCCATATTCTGTCGATTTCTGTTTTCGATAATATCTATTTTTGTATTTGTTTACGGAGTTTTCATATTTATTTCTGCTTTCCATAAAAATATATAAAAAATGTGGCAGTTCCATCCATATCCGCTCGCTTCTCAACTCCACTTCTCTCTACTCTATTCGGACCGAGACCCACAGTCCCACACTGTCAGAAGAAGAAAAAACGAAAATACCAGCCAGACCCAGCCACCCAGGTCACGGTGGAAGTGGACCCTTTTTTTACTGGAGGCGGATGGGAGCGCCGCCGGCCAGGTGGCCTTTGGGGCTGTGCGCCAGAGGGAGCGCAGCCCGATTCCTCCGCGCAGTCCCAGCGCGACCAACTCGGTTCCAGGCTTCCAGCGGGTGACCGCTGACCAAGCCTATGAACGGGAGCATGTTCCCCTCCCGTCTCCAGATGGTATAGTCTCGTCCACTGCATGTGCTGTGCGTGGTACTCCTAATGACTATGCCTCCATAACCTGTGTAGCATGAGTGTATTTGGATTTAGGAGGAGTACCATGTTCTGCTTATACAGGGAATAGGTTTCTATTCAGTTCATCAGTAAGTCAGTCATTCAGTTGTTTGTATATAAGAAATTGGGCACTGGTTCAGAAGTGTTTTTCTCTTCCAGTTATAGACTCTGGCTAGGACGATTAGCTGTGTTTGTTTCCTCACAAGATCTCATCGTTCACTGCAGCTGCTGGCATTGGAAGCAATATATGGAGACGACTTGGTTCAACTCGAAAGCAAAACAGGGCTACGCTATTTCCAGGTTATTTGTGCTGCCCTTCACTGCTACTCCATTGCTTACTGGATGATGATGAATCCCGGTTTAATGGTTTCTCCATTTCATATTTCTCTAATTACAGATTTACATACATTATGATTTGCACGATGGGGCTCAAGTGTGCGCTAAGATTTCTTCAGCCAGTGGACATGGAGAATGTCCTGATGATTGTACAGAACAACATGAGGAGGATGAACAAGATGGCTTCTACTCTTGCAACCTTGAGCACCTGCCCCCTCTGATATTAACATGTGTGCTTCCGCAGTCCTATCCTAGCAAAGACCCCCCGAATTTTACGGTCACCGCTAAATGGATGGATGGGCCTAATGTTTCTGAGATATGTGAAATGCTTGACACCATCTGGGCAGAGCTGCCGGGGCAGGAAGTGGTGTATCAATGGGTTGAGTGGATACGTGATTCTTCTTTGCCACACCTTGGATTCGATAATAAAATAACATTAGGTCCAGATACTCCTACGTGCAGAGGAGATAACCGTGCGATCTCGAGAAGCCTCTCATTGGAGTCTGTAATCCCTGCAATGCTCAGTTACAGTAGTAACAAGCGCCATCAGGTTTTTCTTGAGGATGTCCACATGTGTACGATTTGCCTCAACCAGAGTAAAGGTAAAGTCTTTTTCTTTCCTTTTTCTCCTGTTTTGTTGTGCAGTCGGACCAATAGATCATGCCCTGTTGTTAACTACTTTTCTTGGATCTTCACTTAATTACTTTAATTTTGAAACAATTAGGTTCAAACTTCATCAAGCTTCCGTGTCAGCACTTATTCTGTGTGAAGTGCATGGAGACCTTATGCAGGATGCATGTGAAGGAAGGTAGTTTGTTTCAGTTGGTATGCCCTGATAGCAAGTGCAGTGTTTCTATTCCACCGTATTTGTTGAAGAGGCTTCTCGGCGACGAAGAATTTGAACGCTGGGATAAGCTTTCTCTTGAGAAAGCATTGGACTCAATGTCAGACGTGGTCAACTGTCCAAGATGTGCAGTCAGTTGCCTGGCAGATGAGGATAAAAATGCACAATGCCCAAAATGTTGCTATGTATTCTGCTCGGTGTGCAAGGACCCACGCCATCCAGGGAAGCCGTGTCTAACTCTGGAAGAGAAGCTCCAGCGGTATCAGGTAGAAATGCATCTGTGTTCTAAAGTTGCATTATAGCTATACTGTGCAATTATACTCATTTTCGTGGCCATCTTGTGTTTTGTACGTTGGTAAATGCTTCAAACATACGATATGAATTTAATCTGCAATCTATCATAGATCTCTGGAGAGTGTCAAACGCGCCACCTCTTTTTTGTGTCATTAAATGCCTATTGACTGCTGGAGAATAATTTCATGTTACTGAATATCTCCCGTATATTGTCTTCAATTTTATGTCTTCAGGCATCCGGCAAGATGGCCGCGAGGGAAATGGTGGAGGAAATGTTGAGCATACGAGCGCTTTACAGTGATGCTAGATCATGTCCCAAATGCAGAATGACCGTCAGCAAAAGTGAAGGATGCAACAAAGTGGTCTGTGTCAGCTGTGGTCAGGCATTCTGCTTCATCTGCGGCAAGGCTATCATCGCTGGCTATAACCATTTCGAGTATGACAGTCCTAGCTACCCACATGGTCTTTTCATCTTAAAAGGAAAACAAGGTCAAGAATCTAGGCTTGCTTATCTTTATGCATGTATGTTTTCACAAACTGCAGCCGGAACTGTGACCTCTATGAAGATAAAGAAAAAGACACAACAGATTGGCGGAAGAGACTGGACCAACTAGAAGCTAAAAACCGCCGACGAGCTCAAAGTCAACCGGTAGGCAGTACCGTAAGATGTCCGAAATGCCGGATAAAAATTCACAAGGTAATAATGAACTCTAACTTTTCAGTCTGCAATTTGTCTCAATTGCATCTAACCAATGGCCCCTTGCATCCAGGCTGATGAGAAATATACCTACTGCTGGTCGTGCCAAGCCAGCTATTGCACATTGTGCAGAAAGGATGTCCAGTTTAGTGGGTTTCGGAGCGAGCACTGGGGTTCACCGCAGTGCGTGGGGATAAGGTTCTAGCGCGGAATGGATGGTCCCATTCTTACAGTTTTGCAGATTAGGTTACAGTTTGTATATTAGGACTTTTTATCTTTGTTGTATCTTGAGTTTATGATGAGTCAATTAAAGACGATATATTTTAAGCAAAAGGTTAACAAGCTAGTTAGAAGTGAATATGTTCTTAGTAATAGTGTGTCAACTAATTTACGATCATATATGGTAAAAATCCCTTCATTGTATTGTCTTCCATCTTTTGGGGAAGTATTCATTATCAAAGTTTATGTGCCGCGTTGTGCCAACTGTTTGTACAGGAAGATGGGCTGGTGTCCAGGGGAGACAAAGTCCTGGATAGCAGAACGTGCATGAAATGATGCTCAAAAATTACTAACGAAGTTCATAGACGAAGCACTCACAAAGTTACCTAAACATGCATGACTTCAACATCAAGTAGCAGATGTGGGGAAGCCAGCTTCCCCGACACACGAATTTCCAAGTCGTTTGTACAAAATACAGTGCTTTCTGTTCAGAAGTTCATAACCACAAATAGCGGCTCCTTCCTGGTTACTGCCCGCCCAAAGCATGTTGCATCACTCCACCCGCTGAAACTACCAAACTGGATGTATACAACCGTCAGCTTGTAGGCTGTTACTACTGCACACATCAAAGTTCTGCATGTCTTAATCCTGCATTAACAGACACCAAAAACGTCACATGTAATAAACCATCCTAAATGAGATTTCACGTAACAGTCCAAACATAAGGAAGCGTCTTACTATAAGACCGCCCCAGTTCACGTCCTCTTCCCCCACCAAGACGACTTCAGACCGACGATACCAGTCTCTTCAGCTACCGCAGCGCAACCATGGCGAAAACCAAAATGGCATCGCTCACCATCCTGATGGTGCTCACCGTCACCACCCTTGCCGCTGCTGGCGCCGACGCGTCACCGAAAAGAAGAGGCCAGGAGATCCACTAGTTCGAGGTCACGGTTCGCGTGACGGACAACATGGACGACGAGTACAACTACCGACTGCTCGCCGCCGTGCTCGGCAGGTGGGTTCGTCTGCTCCTTCTGAATTCCACAGCTCCAGGCCAGCTCCGTCAGGTCGATAGTTTCTACTTCATTTTTTTTCTGACGTTTCTCTCATTTGTTCTACGCTGGAAACCTGAAGCGTCGACGCGGCACGGAGCGCCACATTCGAGAATGAACCTGGGACCTTCAGCGCATTCCTCACCAACAACCAGGCCCGTAAATTATCAAGTGAGTAAAATTCCTACCACTGCTACATACTTGATCGGTATCGCATGGTACAATGATACTCATGCGTAAATACTTTCGTTGTGAAGAGGTCCAGGGGGTGCTGGGAGTTCGGGAAAGGGACGATCCTGTGCCTACGGAGGGCCACTGATACCAGCAAACACCAAGAGGAACTACAGTTGCTCTCCAGCGATTCCAGTCGCAAGTGATACAGATACTGCACGTAAGAGCATCAAGCTGAAGGAAGCAACGCATAGTTTTTCAATTTCACGATAAAAAGAGTGTGGCAGTCTTAATGCTTGGAAAACATGTTGTACTGAATCCGGCAAGCTTTGTAGTTATTAAGGCCTTTCACATAACCCCTGATCCTCAACATAAGAACTAGAATGGTCTCAAGGGCTCGGGCTCAGATGTTCAGCGATATCCAAAAAAAAGGCCTGTTAGGTATAACAGAAGGAGTCACAGATGTGGCTGCTTCGTTTCAAAAACAGATGTGAACTGTTAATGCTATCTGAAACTGAGTATATAGCTGTAACGGCACGGGACTAAACCTGTCCACCGTATAGCCGAAACCAGTATATGCTCGCCCTTGGATCGTATATCTCAAAAGGATCCTGATTCACAGTCATCATTCTTCCTAGGGTCCAGTCTAAACAAAGTCGAGGTCAGCGGTGTGCTGTTTGCACCCTCGGGGGCCAAAGTGCTCCGTGCTCTTGTACACCCTCTTCTGGCATAGAGCGCAGTAATGGATTTGGCACGTTCCGCAGAAGATGTGATTGTTGTTTCCAACCTGCTCAAATCAGAGTCTTCATTTACCAGGATCAAGTGATAAACTAAATATACTTCAGAACACACTAAAAAATATCACTTATCCATGGAGTGCACAGAAACTTTACCTTGAAATTCGGCTGGTGGCAGTTCGAGCATGGATGTGCTCTGGATAGTGTCAATCCCAGGTCTTTCTGCATCTGTTTGACGACGTCATTTACCTTCACCTCCACTCTCAGCTTCTCTCTATCAATCTTACATTGTTCACTTTCAAAAAGGGAGCATTGGTTCAGAATCAGAACTGGTACACAGAAAATAGCAACAGTACAGAATACTTGACACGTGACATATCATGCTTAACCAGGGGACAACACAAGAATATACCTTGTATGATCTTCATTTAGTGCCTTTCCACAGCTGTAACAGAACGACTTGTCACAGTTCCTGCAAAGAATGTGGTCGCAGCCTGACGCCGTGAGATGGCAGTGCCACAATGCGGACATGCAACACAAGAACGAAGTATCTCCTTGATGCTGAATATTTCATTTGCCACGTTCATTTTGCGTCCAGTATTGCCTTTGCTTAAGTTGGGTACCTTTCCACGCTCCTGTATAAAACAAATAGCACACTGAACATTCTGATCTCAACAATGTTCTCATCGCATGAAACTTCACTTAAAGAGTCTTAAGACAAATGATGAATAGCCCTAACACAAATGATGTAATTGGCATGCCCATCTTACTGGAAATAGCCCCGAATTTTACTGTAACCTTAAAGTAAAAAAATGTGTTCTAAAAACAGAATGTCGATGAATAGTTGCTGTATCTAGAATACATACATACTAGATACAAGTAGGGCTTTATCTTTTTATAGAATACACAGAAGGGCTGTGTGTATTTGTATTAGAAATGCCATGATGTGGCCCAGTGGTTGGAGCCAGCGGTGGCTGCTCCACCCGCCCGGGTTCGACTCCGGGAGGGAGCGAATTTCCGGGTGCCTCACCAGCGCGGCACTGTTCACTGTTCACGTGCTGTAGCAAATTTGTGGAGGGCCTTGGGGGCTGCGTTTACGCAGTAGACTGAGCCCTTAATCAGTCTGCCCCAGTTCCAGCTTCTGGGCTGATTCCACCGTGGTTCAGTTAGTGGTATTGTGGTGTGCCCACCACCGCAGGGGTTTCCCAGTAGGTCTAGGCTCACGGAGGCTCAGAAGCTTAGTATAGTCTGGTTAGGTCTAGCTTGCGCACAAGTGGCGTGCGTGTGTGGTGTTGAGTGTGTGTGGAGTGAGTTGTGCGTGAGTTCAGATACTACAGCTGTACTGTAAAAGACCAGGAATTCTCAAAAAAAAAAAATGCCATGATGTGGCAAGTAAAGTTATGTTGTAATGTATTTTCATTGACAAAATTGCACTTTTGACCAGGAATTGTGTTGCTAGTTGCATGTTGGACCAGGTATATTCAAATGTTGTACATACTACATAACACAACAGTGGGGCCGCAATAATTTTGAACTTTGGACCAGGCTTGGCTGGTTTAGCACAAAACCAAATTTAGTAACAATTTGGGCATCCCAATAATCCTGTTCTAAATATTTTGGAAGTAAAACTCTCATAGTGAATATAACAGCCAATACTAAACAACACCAGAGAATATGTACTGTTTAGATGGATTTTGATTAAAGCATGGGAAAGTAGCTAATGATTATTACAAAAAAAAAAGGAGTGCGTAGTGTTTAGATGGATTTTCAACCTGTAAGGAAAGAAGTTTTTCTTCTGGGGTAATGCATTTCGTCCCTATGTGACGGCGATCTCTGCAGCGGGTGCAGAAGTTGAAGTGGCATTTGGAACACTGGGCAGTGCCCTCATCTTCCAGGCAAGGTGTTTCACATCTTGGACAGTAAGAAACATCAGTCATTGAGTCTAGAGTCCTTTGGAGTATCAACCTTTCCCATCTTTTGAAATCTTCATCTCCTAGCAAACTCTTCAATAGATTAGGAGGAACAAAGCCTCCGCATTGGTCATCAGGACACACCAATTTCAGGACTGATCCTTCCTTGACATGCATCTTTGAGTAGGTCTCCATGCACCTCGAGCAGAAGTAATGACAGCATGGAAGTTTTATGAAGTCAATGCCTGAGGGTAATCACAAGAATAACAGATTCAGATTTAACTTATAAATATTCCAGACTACAGACATGACGGAACCTGAATTTTCATGAGGGTACCTCAGCAGAATGACACATGGACATGATTACTTGTGCTAATCTTGAAAATTATAAAAACTTTGTAAAGAAGCTTACAATATTTTTATTTGAAATAAGCTTATCAATGAATAAGGGATTAAGCTCTTTAGTCATGTGGGTTGTACCTTGGATTCTGCAAAACCTGTAAATTACGTGTAGTTGCTCACAATATATGTAGTTAACACCATTTCCCCAAAATTGTACTTTTCTAACGATTGTTGTGTTGATTTTATATAAAAGCGGTATGGTATTAAAATAGATTATATACAGCAATGAACAGACCGTAGAGTATGTGTATTCCTGTAATCAGTATTATATCCCAGAACTAAAACTTTGGAAATCCAAACCAAAATTTGGGTTAAATTTATGTATTGAAAACATGGTGCCCTGGCTCCATGGAACCACAGCTTGGTGTCCTATATATACTACTATATCAGTGGAGCTCTCCCTTACTATTTGAAAACAATAGATTTTAGTTACGATGGAGATGGAGTTGTGAATTACGTATGGTGCTTACCTCAAGAAAGTGAAAGATAATCTAACGCATAACACAGTGCCAAAATGAACACCAGGGAAAGTACCGCTGCATCAAATGGAGCGTCCAAATTACCTGCGTACTCACGGAGACAAATCATGCAGACATGAAGGCCATGAAGAAACAATTCTTGGCATTGCTCTTCACTGTAGCTGATCAAACCTTCAACAATCTCCTCTGCAGACAGAAAGGCTCCAACAACCCGAACATCCACAGGATCCATCGTGCTATCAGACCGTCGTATGATTATTCCTCCATCAAAACCAAGATGAGAGAGCATAGAGCTCTGCAGCCATTGCACCCACTCAAAAACAACTTCCTGTCCAGGTTGCTGTGCCCAAATCGAGTCAAGCATGTGACAAAGGGAGGAAACCTTCGCACGATCCAACCATTGTACACTGAGAGTAAAGTATGGTGGGTGATGGCTCGGGTACGATGGAGGCATAACGCATGTTAGTGATATTGGAGCCAAGTGCTCGACACGGAATGTGAACCAGTTGTTTGGGTAATCATGAACATCCTGGAGAAGTTCTGCGGACACACTGATACCATCTGGAATCTCACAGTGCACATGGATCTGCAAAGAATTCAAAACAGGGGAAAATAGCATCACAATTTTGTTGATTTTTTGGATAACTTCTGAGTCCTGAAAGTCTGGAATTAATTAAAACAGCAACAATTTCCTGAAGAAAACAAATATAGGAAGACAAATATACCTGGAAAGACCGTGGTACAGACTTTTCACCAAGAATCTCTAGCTTGTCTCCATAAATTGCCTCAAGTGCCAGCATCTGTGCAATCATATACCAGAATATAAATTACATCGCAGAGAAGTTTGTAAATTTACTGTAGTGTCCATGCATCTAAATTCGAGAAACCCATCTCTCTTTGTACGCATGTTTTTGGCGTAACAATTTCTTCAGTTTTAGTCTCGCAGAACAAAATATGCAACTCCACCATTCTAAAGGGAACCTGTAAGTGCCCCTAAGACCGTGTTCCAAAGCCCGTTCAGGTACAATCTACACATGGCACGAAGGGAGACTAGAGAACTGGACAGCGGATCGGCCATGGACGCGCGGTAAAACACCACTCCACAAACACTAACCATTTTTTTTTGAAGGAATCCACACTGCGTATTCAACACAGAGAACAACACAGAAAAACACAGGAATACGCAGAAGAACAAACCCAAGAGCTCAGCACAACAGCGACGCCTGAAGAACTCGCGAGGCCGAACGCTGAACCACCACAACGCCTGGAGAAGACCTCATCGCCAACGCAACGCCGGAGAAGAAGACCGCAGGCCACCACCATCCCCGGGAAGAAGGCACCCCACTCATGTAGAAGGCCGCAGAAGCCACCCGCCGCAGGCGACGGGATCGAAGGACGGTGAACGAGAACGGCCAAGGCGCCTTCACCCCGCAACCACCAATCTTCCACCTTTCCCTGCACTGAACTCGCCAAGGGCTTGCCGGAGCCGCCGCCGAACTCCCGCCTTGACCACCACTTCCCCCTCGCCACCACGGCCGGCCGGAGAAAGATGGAGCATGACAAAGATGAAGCAGAGCGCGCCGACGGAGTCCCACCAGCCCATGCCACCATGGCCGGCCGGAGAAACCAGAAGAGCGCACCGAAAAGACGACGGAGAACACCGAGATCCCACAGAAGCTTCTCCTGTACACGCGGAGGAGGCGGCCAGCGCCAAGCACTAGCTCCCCGCCGCACCACCCCCAGCACCCCCCTGCCATGGCCAGGAAGAACCACGGCAAGACGAAGAAGGGGGCGAGGGACAAAAGCTCCACAAGCCAGCCGCCACCTTCGCCGCGACGACCGCGCTCAGAGCACGAAGCCCCACCGGATCCGCCGATCCGGGAGGAAACAACTCTGGAAACTCGCCGACACCGCTCCTCAGAGCGCCGCCGAGGAGACCGAGCTCCAGAAAGAAACGCTCCTATCAGCGCCGATCTTCTCCCAGAACCGCCACCGAGGAGACCTACTACTACTCTATCTACACGCCGGGAGACCGGGAACGCGACCCCCACCACCCCCCGCCGCCGCAGCGACGAGGGGCGGCGAGGATCTGCTCCGGCTCCGGCGGGAGGAAGGGGAGAAAACTTCTTCGCCCTGGTCGCCTCTCTCAGGTACTGTAGAGAGAGGGGAAAGCCGTCGACTCTTGTAGTAAAACCACAAACACTAACCATGATCCGCGCCGGGTACGTGCTCGCTCTCTCGGTGCGCAAAAAGGTGAGGGATTTGGAGGTTTGGGAGGAGACCAGAACCAAGAACCGCCGCGGCCACGAGAGGGATCCGCAATGCAGCCCCGCAAAACTAAGTAATCCCTACCTAGCGGGGAGGCAGTGGTGGTACCTCGTCTTGCTGGAGCTGGTCGTTGGAGCGCAGCTGCTCGTCCGGCAGATCGAGCTCCCCTCCCTCCCGGAGCGCCGTCTCGCGCAGCATCCTCGCCGACGACGGCGAGTGGTCGCCGGCCTCTCCGTGGGCGCCGCCGCGGGGGCTCCCCATGCGCGGGCTGCGGGTGGCGGCCGGGGGCGACCTCGCTGGTTGCTACGGCGCCGCTGCGGGAGGAAATTGCTGTGTGCGGCTGGGTGTGTACACGGGTTTTGATCTTGGTGGTGGGCGGCCCGAGGTGGAAACTGTGCTGCCGTCACGCCGCCCCAGAAGGCCAGAACGTTCTGGAAATAGCGCGGCGAAATTTTTGGCAGGTTTGTTTCAGCAGCCGCGGGAACCCCGAGGTGCAACCTCTTTTTCCTTTGAGGGAAGGTGCAAAGTAATCCATCTTTGTATTCCTCACTTATTGCTATTAGAGCATCTCTACCGGGTCTCCAATTGCGTGTCCGGCACCCCTTAATTGGGTCTCCTTTGGTGGCTGTCGGACATGTGTCCGCTCAACATTTGGAGGCCGCCCACAGCGGCCCATCCCCAAAGGCGAGCAAATTGTCGAACACCTCGGTGACATTCAAATAGATTGCAGAAAAAATTGGAAAGTTCAAATTTCATTCATACTTCTTATACAATGAAATTTGAACTACGGTGCCCCTACCCTAACCCTAGCCTAGTCGCTGAAGTTGGCCTCCAGCTACGTCTCGTCGTTGTCGTCGCCGCTGCCATCGCTGTTGTCGTCGTCGTCGACCACGATGTAGGCGGAGGAGGAGCCGGATCCGCCTCGGCTGGTGGACGCGCCGTCTTGGCAGCGCGGTGCACGACTGCAGGAGGCGTCGCCGGAGGAGGACGAGGCTGCCGCCGTTGCCACCGGGGTGGCGATGGACGCCATTTAGCCGGGGCTGTCGCGCTCGATGGTGGTCACCGAGTCCACGATGGCGGCCAGGAACCCCGGCGAGTCGCCGTCGTGCCCGTTCCGCAGCGGGGACGGCACGGCGTACCCGTACGGGATCGTCTCCACGGGAGGTGGAGGCGTCCTGGCTCTAGGGCGGCGCAGGTAGAGCCGTCCGCGTGGTGGCGAACGCCGTTGTTCGCGGCGTTCACGGATGACGATGCCGTTGCCTCCTCCACGACGCGGAGGCGAGCTCGGCTCCTCCTTCACCGGGCGGCAGCTGTGGCGCTGCTGCTGCTGCTCCTCCTGGCGTCGTGGCCGCACGGGCAGCAGCCGCAGCGGGGTGGTGTTCCCCGCCCTTGCGTGCTGGCGCGGCGGCGATGGCGGAGCCCACAGCGTGGCCTATGGCCTCCCACAACCGATGGCGGCCTTCCGCGTTGTAGCGGCCCGGCCGTGTCGGGCCGTCGTAGAACGCAAGCGCCTCGGTCTGCTCGCGCTCGAACCGCCGCAGCCACGCTCCCCAGTTGTTGTCGTCGTACTCAGGGAGGGTGCGCTCGTGCGGGGTCAGCCAGGACCGGCGACGGGCGATATCGCGCCGGATCTGGTCCTGCATCTCCAGCAGCGCCGGCACGGGGAGGCCGCCGTGGGGGACGTGCGCCACCCCGAGGGCAGACGCGAGTCCGGTGGCACCAACATGCCGTAGCGGTACAGGTCCCACGCCTCTTCGGTGGAGACCGTGCGCCCGATGCGCCTGCTGCTGCTACTGCCCTCCCAATTGTTCGCCATGGACACACAGGGTCTAGGAGACGGGGCGACAGAGGGTGTGGGAGAGGGAGAGAAGAGAGAGCGGCGTGGGAGAGAAGAGAGAGCGGCGTGGGAGAGACAATTTAAGGGTGGCGGGGGGAGTTGGGCGGTGCGCGAGTATCCGCGCCGGCGTAAATGCCTTGCGTGGGAACGCCGCGACGCCGGTGCATGGACTGCCGCGCACGCTGTCGCCGGCGCGTGGACTGCCGCGCACGTTGTCGCCGGCGTTAATGCGATGCGTGCCGTCAGGCCTGTCGCCGATGTCTCGTCGCATCGCCTCCCGTCCAGTCCCATCGCCTGGGAGACTGCCCGGCGACTGACCGCCATTAACACGGCGGAACGGCCTCCTGCGCGCCTTCATTAACACGGGCGCGGCGCGGTGTCTCTATGACGGGCGGGCCACCTCTGTTAGGGCCATGTCCGCCCCCATGTACGGCTTCACAAGGAGGGCCTCCAAACTTAGAGGCCCGATTGGGGGTGCCGGACATAAAATCGCTCGGGGTGAGCCTTTGGGGGGGTGCCGCGGGTGGCGGTTTTTGCTGTCCGGACCCCCAATGGGACTTTGAGGGGTCGTTTGGAGGGCCCCGGTGGAGATGCTTTTAGGTCAACTAGAGTGGACTAGGTAACTGCCCGTGTTGGGTGATAATTCATTTGTCACCGGTGAGAGTTACCACTATGATCGTATACGTGTGTTTTTCGTGAGTTGTGTTTTTTCGTGGTTTGTTTGTTTGTTGGGGATGAGAATATGTAAAGTCAAGTAAATTACGATGTCATTGATGTTAGCGTGAAGAAACAGAATGTAAACTGCAGTGATTTAATGATAGTGCAGAAAAGAACAAAAAAAATGTTGATTGATTGAATCGTTACTTGAATAATTGATTGATCCGGTGGAGTATTAGCGTCTCGCAAGATGAATGCCGCGCTCATGAATCGGTGGGTTTAGCGGATACTTAGAGGGGATGAGGGTTGTGGCTGCAGCTAATTAAAGTGAAATACCTATATAACCGTCCCCTTCTTGCTTGTGACCATCCGGATGGAACCCAATTTTGACGATCCATTCAAACCATCAAGCATGAGTATAGAAAAGGTGCCCTTCTCCATTGGCAGTGGAGAGGGCACACTCTTTTGGTTGGACCCGTGGCTTGATGAAAGCATCTTACAACATAGGTTTCCAACCCTCTTTGCTATCTGTTCGGACCCGATGTAGCTAGTTTCCTCGGCAGTAAATAACGTGAATTGAAACATCTCATTATTGCGAATATTTGGACATGCCGCGACTACAGCTTGGAAAGAGTAACAGAGTTCGCTTCCGGAGGCGCTGTCAGAGGGCCAAGACCTCGTGTCATGGCACTAATTGGCGCCTTCTGGAACCTTCTCCGTAAAGTCGGCCTATCGAAGTCTCTAAGTGGTCTGGTTAGAGCTTGGGCTTCTCCATTGTAGAGGTATCCCTCCCCTTAAAAGTCAAATTCTTCGTGTGGCAACTCCTAAGTAGGGACCGCCTCCCCTCGGGGTTGGAGGTCCAAAAGCGACATGGACCAAGAATGGCCTTTGCCCCAAGTGTGGGATACCCCAGACGGGAACCCATGTCTTGTTCACCTGTCTTGTTGCCAGATTTTTATGGAATTTCGTCCACGAGGCGCTTGGGGTATGCTTGGCAGGCCTCAGACCTCATCAATTTCCTGGAGACCCTTAACCGAGGGAGACAACATTTTTTCTGGTTAATGTTCACGACTTTTTTCTGGTTAATGTTCACGACGATGGCGTCTGACTCTTTGTACGATTCATAATAAGATGATGATCTAGCGGGTCTTTTTTCGGCGTGTTTCTGACTCCATGTTTAAATTCCTGACTTTCTTGCGGCGGTGGCACCTACTTTCTAGGCAGCGAGACAGGGGCGGTTACATGACATGCTCGTTGAACTTATGGGGACCGCAGGTCGCATCTCCTCTACATCTAGTAGCTGCGCCAGAGGGTCCCGAATTTTGTTTTCGCACCTTACCCTACCCTCCCCCCATGTGCCTCTAGCTCTTTTCATGTTGTTGGGCTCTTATACAAAGCTTCATGGTGACTTAGAAAAGTTTGCTGGGGGCAGCAACACAACTTCTAGCTTCTCCTTTATACTTTTGATTTTGTATAGACTTGCTTGGCACGTTGATTTATTTATAAAGCAGGACGAGAGCCTAAGGCGGCAGAAAACATAACCTTACCTAAGTCACCTAAGTGGTAGAGATAGAGATAGAGATAGAGGTAAATAATTATTGAGAACTTGCCTGTGGCAAGATGGTTAGGAGGGTGGTTGTACCCCCAGCCCACCAGAGTTCAAACCCCAAGTTTGACGTTGTTGTTTCTCATTTAGGCGGAATATTCTTCAGTGGGAGGCGACGTTCCCGTCGATAGCGAGGCGCCCGTGGTGACTTCGTCAATCTCAAGACTCGACCCGCCGACTCGGTATTACGGAGGTGCTCATAGGGGTGGGGTGTGCGTGTGTGCGTTCATAGGGGTGAGTGTGTGCACGTGTATGTGAGCGTCTGTGTTGTACTGTGTTTTCTCAAAAAAAAAAGGTAGATAATTATTTGGAGTAATTTATATAAGTAGAAAAATGATATTATAAATTGTTCCAGAAAATCATTGTGCAGATTCGATATGGGTCAAATCAGTTCGTCTCGTGCTAATCACGTCCATCCAGCACGTCGTCACATTACCATTGGACGCCTCTCTAGGAATGGAATTTTACAAAGACCACTTGAGTGTTTCAAAATTGCATAGGAAGGTCTTAAATGCCTCCAGACTCCAACCGTGATATCCTAAATCAGTTTTTCACATGTTTATTTTCTATGTACACATGTTAGAACAAATTAAGTAGATTGCAAAACTTTATGTGGATTGATATGACTTAGTTAACTGATTGATTACCCCTTTATATATCTTATTCATTTCAAAGTTGATGAGTTTTCGAAACTTTGGGGTCTTTTATGTATGGGGTGATGGTACCTAGAGATGTATTAATTTGGTCATGGACAAGATGGAGAAAAGTGATACTAGAAGCAAAAAAATACATAAGAGCTAAGACTCAAATATTGTTGAATCTATCAGGCAGTGGAAACATTCTTTTGCGCTCAGCATGAAGGGAATGGATTAAACAACAAGGACAACTCACACGAGGGTTTACGTAAACAGACTGAACAATGTTGCACGAGAAAGAGAGAAATGCAAGTAAAGTTTACATTATGTTGTAGTTGTAAATACACGATCTTTTCGTAGATCCATTGTAATCTTGAAATTTTATAAAAATGGAAACAACAACTTTAGTCGCGATCTCTATATTTGGTTTACTTGTAAGCTTTACTGCGTATAACTTATATATCGCCTTTGGGCAACCCTCTCAACAATTAAGAGATCCATTAGAAAAACAAGGGGACTAACTGAAGTAAGAAGTCTCCCAGATCTATGGTTATGGAGACATAGCAAATTTCTTGTAGTGACAAACATTTGGTAGAGAGGCTACTTTGATGGAAGGAAATTGACGAGGGGTCACCTCGGCAGATCCCAGGGTCGAGTATCCCAGGTTAATTGAAAGGGAGAAAGAGGGCGCGCTGGTAGTTCTGTCGGCTGACAAGCAAGGATTTACCCAGGCTCGGCCCCTCATGGTGAGGTAAAGACCTACATCCTGCTTTTTTTTTTTTGAACGGGTTAGGGGTCCGAAGGACCCCGAAGCTGCATTAAACCGTCGTCGGTGGAGTAGTTTATAGAGAGGACCCTAGAAGAAAG
The DNA here is from genome assembly GCA_947311845.1 of Poa pratensis. NCBI lineage: Eukaryota > Viridiplantae > Streptophyta > Magnoliopsida > Poales > Poaceae > Poa > Poa pratensis. The sequence continues at coordinate 59,158,147 of CAMZMU010000107.1, forward strand.
AGAAATTACAACATGGTCCTTAACTTTTACAGCACAGACCCTGGAACAAAAGAGAGGAATGCAATCAGGTCCCTGGGTCGCCTCCGCTCCATCTCCACCGATCCATCGTCTTCTCCGTCCACGGCCTACCACTGCACCACCGGGGACGCACCACTTGGGGTACAGCAGCGGGAGCTCGCCGAGACGGAGCTGAAGGGCCTCCGAAGTGGCACGCAGCCTGGAGGTAGAAATCCCTGCGCCAGCAGTCGCCGTCGACCAGGGTGGGAGCGGCCGCCGCACGGCCAGCGGATTCAGCAGCTGAGCGGCATCAAACCGACGAACAGACTGCTGAGAGGAAGCTCCCAAAAAGGACCACAGTCGCAGCTCAGTAACCCTGCATCCCAGATCGAGCCAAAGCGCAGAGATTCGACCGTCCCCTTCAGCCATCTCCTCGATGGCAAGAAGAAGAAGGAAGAAACTCACCTTCAGCCGACCCAAGACGCCAGCATCGAGCTTATTCAGAGGGAGAGGCACCGCACCACCGCTCGTCGTCTCCATCCATTGGAGTGCTCGAAGCAGCAGCAGCAGCACCAACCACCACCGCACGACGCTCGCAAACCGCGGTGGTGAACTCCCCGGCATGACGCCATTCGCCACGTAGGGCAGATACTTCAGCCAGCTACAACTAATAGTAATAGGAACTCTAGATCTACGATATACAGGGTTGGCACAACCTCCTACTCCATCTTCACGCCGGCCAGCGAGCCCGCCGGAGCAAAGAAAGGAGAGGGGCGGCGGTGAGATGCGAGAGTCGACTCTCAAGGCTCAGGGCGAGAGCGAAAGGGGAGAGGCGTGTCGCACCACCTACATCCTGCTTGTCTGATCTATATAGAAGATGATACGAGGTTACATGGTGGCCGCAAGGGCGATGGTGTGAGAGGTGGTCTCTCTATGCTATACGTGTATGTTGTCTCATGTATATATCTCCTCTATGGGGGTGCCATTGCCTGGCTTTATAAAGGGAGCCAGGTAGGGTTTACATGAGTTCTTTGTCTTGTACTCCAAGTTGTAGTTTGTTGGGCTTCGTTGGGCCGCCATGTGGGCCTTTGTCATCTTCTAGTAGGCGGCATACTGGGTCCTAGTCTTGGCGTGCACCAGGTATCTCATAGTGGGACACCCGAAAGGTAGGCCCACGTCAGGAGCCCCCGAGTGCTTGGTCGAATCGAAGAGTCGGGTAAGGACTCTTTCCTCCTGGGCACGCCGTCTTGTTCCTGAAAAGGATAGTTAAAGAAATTTGACTCCGGCCGTTGAGGGCTTACAGAGGATGCCTTAGTCGGTAATGTTACGACTACATATTGATCTCATGCTATCGGGGGTGCGACTGCGCTCCCCGATGGGAGTAGCCCCCGAGATTGAGCTGAATTGCTTGCAATTGAGGTTAATCTCAAGTAACATTCAGTCGAAAGAGATTTTTGATGTGCTCCCGATGGGAGTATGCTTTGGGAGTTGACTGTTAAAAGAGTCCTTTATCGGCCGACTGGCCTACTGAATGATATTTTTTGTCGATGACAGTGAACTGCGCTGATGGCTTGGAAGCAGCCCCCGAGCGTTTGGGTGTGGTATTTACGCTTTGAATAAGATGACCTGTGCGGCGCAGCCCCCGAGCGTTTGGGTGTGGCCAAGGTTGTTTGTTTGACGAAGCTTGTGCGGCGCAGCCCCCGAATGTTCGAGTGTGGCCAAGGTTATTTGTTTAGTGAAGCATGTGCGGCGCAGCCCCCGAGTATTCGGGTGCGGCCAAGACTGTTTGTTTGGTGAGGCTTGTGCGTCGCAGCACCCAGGAGAGCATCAGGTACGGCCAAGGCAAATTTGTTTGTGGCCTGTGTGCCGCAGCACCCGGGAGAGCATCAGGTGTGGTCAAGGCCAGTTTGTTTGTGGCCTGTGCGGCGCAACACCCGGGAGAGCATCAGGTGCGGCCAAGGCGAGTTTGTTTGTGGCCTGTGCGGCTGACGAGGTGTGTCCTCGGCAATACCCATAGTTGAGTACCTAGGGTTAGATTTACGAGGTAGAGAACGCGTAGTGCGGGTAGAATCGTCGGCTGACAAGCGGGATTTACCCAGGTTCAGGGCCCTCGACTGAGGTAACACCCCTACTTCCTGCCTGTCTGTATTTGATTGTGGAATATGATGTGGTTACAAGGGTCCAGCGAGGGTTTGATCTCGCTAGGGTTTGAGAGCTATGGCGTTGCGTGTCCTTGATCGGCCACCCTCCCAGCACTTATATAGGGGGCTGGGTCTCGGGTACGTAACTGACTTAGACTTTACAAATGAAGAAACTATAACCGACTATGCCTATCTTGGAGAGCAATCTTCTTCTTGGGCTTTCCTTGCTGGGCTTTATCGGACTGTTGGACAATTGGGCTTTAGTCATCACGTGCACCAGGTACCCTCATGGTAGGGTACCCGTTTGGTATAACCTCGTCATTAGCCCCCGAGTGCGTGGATGACTCGTAGAATCAGGCAGGGACTCACTCGATAGTGCACGTCCCATGCTTATGCCTATGTTTTTAAGTCTCGTATCTTTTATTTCGACTGAGATTTGTGTTTTTGACAAAGGATTATAGCTTAGTAGGCCTGAATTTACTCGACTGATCAAGACCAGTTAACTGCACATTCGGGCAAAACCTTACTAGTCTTCAATCAAATTCGAGTCCTTAGGCTCGAACCTGGAACATACTGGACAGATTCGACTCAGACCGTTGAGGTCTTACTGAATCGTTCTGCAGTTATTTATATGCTACCTAGCGCGTCCGCCAGGATTTTCATCATGTCTGCTGACACGAAAATTTTTAAGGGATCGCACTGCCGGAGTGGCCCTTAGCCCAGCTCGACTGATCAGCGGGTCTTACCTTTGCTTTTTTCGCATGCAGCATCTGAAGCATCATCGACTGACGCCACTCGGGAATTCTTTGATTTGCTTATGTTTTTTGCTTTTTGGACTGAGTCGGAGCTTTTATCGACTGTCCTTTTTTTGTCTTTGAATCTATCGGGTGCGCGACAGCGCTCCCTATGGGAGTAGCCCCCGAGATTGTGCTTTATTACTTGTAATGGAGGATAATCTCAAATTCGTATATCCGGCGTATGTTAGTCGAAGAAATTTTTTGATATGCTCCCGATGGGAGTACTACACTATACTCGATAGACTATCGAGTATATAACAACATCTTAGTCGACAGACGCTGCATACCTTTCTCTTTGTTTAGTCGAACTGTTCTTTGCTTTCCACCCTTTGCTTGACGTCAGGCATGACGTTTATGGCGTGCGTGCAGAATTTTGACAAGACATGTCTCTGTAGGCCCATTGTCAGGATTTGACCACAGAGGACGCCGCTTCGGTTCCGATTTGACTGGACGTGGCGGAGATTTCGCTGCGTAATGATAACTTCCTTGTTTTTCATGCGTAGTGGGCGGGGTGGCTTGCGACGGTTATTCTCCTATCATGCCACGTGTCTAACCGACCGAGCACGGACGGTTAAGATTACTTCGCCCTCTGCGGTAAATATAGATCCAATCTCCGAAATATTTTACCCTGCCATTTGCTTCCTCTGCTTTCGTCTTCCTCCTCGCGCCCCTTTCTTGCCACCATTCCTTTGAGCTTGCGCCCCATCCCCTTTGCATCATGGGGAAAGCCACGAAGCGTAGTGCTGCTGATGCGAGGAAGAAACAGAAGCAGGTTGCTGCTTCCACGGCGACGCCACCGCCGATTTGAAGAAGATCTCCGGCGACTGGTCCAGATCGACGGTCACCGAGAAGAAACTGGCCTCGCTTTGCCAGCAAGGTCTACTGCCTCCAGCGGACCAACTCGCCGCTCGTGCTCCGGCGAACAAGGAGGTATTCCCCGAGCCTCGCACCGGTGAACGTGTGTGTTTTGCGGAGTTTTTGCCCCGTGTCTTTTCTCTTCCGCTGCACGATTTTGTTCGTGGATTTCTGTACGCCTATGGGGTGCAGATTCACGATCTTACCCCCAACAGCGTTTTGCACATTGCCTGTTTTATGGTTTTGTGTGAATGCTTCTTGGGGGTATCCCCTAGCTGGGCATTGTGGAAGTCCATCTTCCAAGTGCGCCATATGTGCCGTGGTGGACGTCCCTGCCCAATCGGCGGGTTTGGGGTCCAAGTGCGTAGCCACCGCCGCTACTTTAATTTGAAGGCAGTCGACTCTGCCCAAGGCTGGAGGAGCAAATGGTTCTACGTCAGCGTCGACCAGGAGGTGCTTCCAGCGTTTTCGATTGGGAAACCTTTACTGAAGACGAAGGCATGGGAGCATGCTCTATCGACTGAGGAGAAGGCAGAAGCTGCGCCGCTTTTGACCAGAGTCAGTGAACTGCTGGGCACCGTCACTGGTGTTCAGCTGATCAGTACTTTTGTCAAGATGCGAGTGTGGCCTCTTCGTCTCCGGGTCAACCCCATGTGGCGTTATGAAGGCCCCCTTGATGCAAGCAGAATGAGCGTTGTTTAACTGTCGCCCAATGAGCTAGATTCTCATGTGAAGGGAATCACCAGCATCAAGGCTGATGAGGCAGTCGACTACAATTTTCCCATGCTCCATTTGGTCTCAAGAATGCTCTTCCTGCGGTAAGTATACCATACCCTGTTGTTTTTCGAGTGATGATACTCTTTGCTTCTGGTATTTACACCCTTTTTGAATATCGTTGTCTTTTTCTATTATAGGGTCACTCGACTGAATGCACCCTTCCTCCTCTTCCCGAGTTTGGTCCTACGGAAGAGGTAGCTTTGCTGATTGAGGGGAAAAAAGCCACCCTATCTCCCCCATCCGCAACTGCTTCTTCCACAGAAGAGTGCGAAGTCGAAGAAGTAAACCAGGCGCCGAAGGACGGCGAGTCTGGGACTGAGCCTTCAACTAAACGTCGTCGACTGGTTTGCCCCTCACCTTCGAGCTCGCAATCTGGAGGTGTAGAACAAAAAGACGACGAAGATTCTGGCACCTCCCCACCCGCTAGGAGTGCTCCTTTGAGTATTTCTCCTCTGGCGTCACGCCCTCCTCTGATTGTGAACAAACCTTTGAGCTTTGGAGGTACGACCATTGGGGCTGAACCAGAATCAGATGAGGAGGAACACAGGTATGCATTTATGTTTTTGCTTATATCTGTACCTTGTTTGTTACGATTCCTTTTATGCTTTTTATTACCCTTTTCGTAGTGCTGGTGATGCGCAACAATGCTCAGCACCAGTCGTAGAGGAACCCACAGCGGTTCTTCCTTAATCCACTCCGACTGCCGCCGAAGCCACTTTAGTGGTTGGAGCGACTGAAGCAGGGAAAACACCGTCTGTCCCTGCTTTGGACGCTTGTCCTTCGACTTCGAAGACTTCTTCTTGGACTGAGCATGTGAGTATGCTTACTTTGATGTAGTTGAAGCTTACTTGTGTTTTACTGAAATTTTCTGATTATTATGTATAGCCCGTCCTCCGCCACATTGTTGCTACTGGCGAGGCTTATGTCCGGATGGAGGAAAAGCTGGGCTTACTTTGCTTGGATGTTGAGCAGCTCAGTCGTAAGTTATTTTTGCCTCCTTTGAATTTACGCATCCGTCTTCCGTACCTTGCGACTGATCTGATCTTTGCTCCTCTCAGGCGACAAAAAATTAGCTGAAAAATGAGCATCTGATCTAGAGAAGCAACTGAAGAGAACGGAAAAACAGCTTGCCGATCAGCAGTCTGGCTCGAAGAAGGAACTTGATGAAGTTCGAACTGCTGCCAATTTGCGCGAGAAGGAATATGCCCGGCGACTATCAAGCCTTTCACGTGTTGTGGAAGGTTAATAGCTTTGCTTGTACCTTTCTTTCCTTCATGTTTTGCTAATATTCTGAATGCTTTTCTTCTTGATCACTTGAACACTAGTACAGAACGACACATCGGAAACGGGTCAAAAACCCCTTCGGCAACGGAGAAAGGGTCCGTGTCCCCGACCCTGTCACTGATGTGAAGGCCTTCATTGGTAACGGAGGCAAAACACCGTTTCCGATGAGGTCCCCATTTGGCAACTGTTGTGCGCAACCTCCGTTGCTTTAGTTTTCCAACATCAGATACGGAGTTTTCCATCTACCCGTTTGCACTGAGCTTTTCTCATATTTCGGTTATATGCCATAATACATGAAAGGCTGATTGCACAATGCACTAAAACGTTATTCAATTCATAACATAGAACAAATGACATCATTACATTGGTATACAATAATATCACCATTTTTACAATTTGACTACAATCATATCTATCACACATTGGCATAATGTAATATCACCTATTACACTTTGACTACAATCATGAACTCTAAACCTATAAGCAACTAACCTAACAAGATGGAAGGCTGGCTTAATTAAGCCAGCGTTCCATCTTTGACTTGGAGCTCACCTTCTATGAGCTCTCGGTCGTCGCTGTACCCACTCCAAGACCAGTATCCACGAAATTTCCTTGCCTTAAGGTTTCTGGTTCTCGGAATGGTACATTGGTACTTTTATGCAGTGTTGCCGAAATAAACTCCTGCATGAAAGAAAAAAAGATTAGCGAAATGTACAAAATATATCTGGATAAAAAAAAAACCGGTGGCTATTTTCCAGCAACTGCTTTGTTCGGTTGCCATTTTCGAGAAACTGCTAAGATCGACGGCAAATATCCAGGAACTGCTCTGTTCGGTGGCAGACAGTTCGCATTCCTTCCTTCTCTTCTTCCTCGTTCCACCCCAATCACCCACCCGCCATGGACGACCGCAACAGAACAACAAAGACAACTATCGTCCGTACCCACGGCACCGTTCTAGAGGTGGTGTACACGAACGAGGAGCATACCGTGGAGCGGATCCTCGACAAGTACGAGGAATGGCTAGCAGAGGAGAAGCATCGGTTCATCGGCCTTGACATCGAGTACACCCGTAATCGTCGGGACATGGCTGTCCTGCAACTCGCCATGCGCCAGCATGTCCTCGTGTTCCACTGGTGCAAGTCCAAGAAGAATTGTCCAGAGTTGGGCAAATTATTTGAACGCAAGAATATCACCTTCGCAAGCGTGGACGTACATCACCAACGACAGCAAGGTGCTTTCTTCTGCCGGCTTCCACATTCCACCGGAGTACTACATGGACATCCAACTCGTATACAAAATCAAGGGTGGAGACGAGAGGTACGGAATGGGTGATCTAGCGGTAGACCTCATCGACAAATCATACGCCAATATGAAGAAGGAATTCCCATCCAACCAGCACAATTTTTGGGTGTCGATGCCGCTGCACAAAGTTAACCTCGACTACGCAGCAATAGATGGGTATGTGACCTACGAGTTGTATCGCACGATCCTAACCTTGAAGGATAGGCTACGTCCAACATGGCAGGAAATGCTCTGCCCTAGGTGCAAGAATGCCCTAGGTGAATTGCAATAGGCTTTGGATGTCGGTGTTTAACTAGTTTGTACAGATGGTGCTTTAACAATAAGTGTTTGTAATTATCAGAACATGTATGTATGAATTTGGACTAGGCATTGGATGTCTATGTTTATATACTTGTAATAATATGTCACATGTTTGTGAGTGAATTTGTTTATGTGATGAAATGCTCATACGTAGAACCTAGTTCATCGGCATCACAGCCGGTCACAGAAAGATTTATACCTTTCACCCGGCGGGGGAGGAGGTGCAGGCCTCTGCCAGATGCGCTGCGATGCTACCAGCGCGCTGCGACGCAACACTAGTACAGAACGACACATCGGATACCCCTCTATGGAAACGGCAGGCGTTAGGCGACGGAGAATCGCGCTTTCCGCGCGGCCGGTGCGCACAAACCTGACCAGGCCCGCCTACATTGGCAACGGACCCTTTCCAATCTCCGTCACCTATTATATTGGCAACGGTCTTAATTCTGGCTCTGTTTCCGATATGTGCCTCTATAGCAACGGAGAGTTTTGGGTGTCCGTTTGCAATGTGGACACGTTCCATCTTGGAATTCGAAGCGAGGCGAGTAAATGCCATGGCGTAGTGGCACCGCCCACTACTCCTTGAAAACCCCAATCCTTGCTAGCTCAAGACGCCACCGAATCTGCTCTCTCTCTCTCTCGCTCGCTCGCTCCCTCCTACTGATTAGCGAAGATGCCTCGCAGCAACGACACACAGGAGCACACTGAGTCGCCGCGGGACAGTCCCCCCGTCAGCGGCGAGTCTGTTGAAGGACCGACGCCGGAGACGAGCGACGACGAATACGCCAACTTCCATGATCCCACCTTGATGCTGGGCCCGCCGAAGGTTGATTCTGATGACGAGTCAACCGAAGAGGAGAAGGAGGAGGAGGACGACGAGGAGGACGAGGCGGAGGCGCCGGTCCCGAAGAAGGGAGCCCCGGCGACGGAGAAAAAAGCCGCCGCCACCGCCTCCGATATGCTGCTGCCGCCGCCGCCACCTCCAATGGCCCCCAATAAGCGAGGCTGTGAGAAGGACGAGGATTGCGCGGAAGCAAGGCGCAAGAAAAACAAGAAGTAGCTAGTAGTAGTTCTATAAGTTCTCCAACTGTAATTTACTTTATTATTATTAATATGTACTGCGTATGTAATGTAGTAATCACTAATATTAATATAAGTATCCTATAAGTGGTTTTCTCCGTATAGTAGAGATTAGGAAAATATTATTCCAGAGAGTAGAAGAAATTCCACAGAGTGGGCACGTAGGTCCCACACCTCAGTGGAAGAAACACAAAGCAAACGGTCCTTCTAAAGAACCGTTTCCTATGTTTTACCTATATATGGGCGTACAGAGCAAAACCTAACACTCGTTTCCTCACTCTGTCCCAGTATGCTAGATCTGTTCATGGCGGCGCCTCCTGGCGTTGCGGCCATCGCCGGCGCCGTGTCGGCGCCGTCTCCGCCCAGACGACGGCTATCACGGCGAGGTCTTCGTCATCTCCCCCGACACGGCGAGGTCTTCGCCATGTCCCCCGACACGGCGAGGTCCTCGCCATCTCGCCCAACACGGCGAGGTCGTCGCTCTGTCCGCTTCCTCTGCCTCCACCACTTCCGGATCTGCTAGATCGATCCAACGGCGACGTGAAGAAGGTATCAGATCCACATCCGGTAGTTCTATCTAGATCATTTCTTGATGTAGTTAACTTGCCTATTGTGCACTTGCAACTAGTTGTAGTTTAGCTTACTTGTTGATAGTAGTTCAGTTCACATTCGGTAGTTCTATCCAGATCAGTTCTTGATGTAGTTAACTTGCCTATTGTGCACTTGCAACTAGTTGTAGTTTAGCTAACTTGTTGAAAGTAGTTCAGTTCACATCCGGTAGTTCTATCTAGATCAGTTCTTGATATAGTTAACTTGCCTATTGTGCACTTGCAACTAGTTGTAGTTTAGCTAACTTGTTGAAAGTAGTTCAGTTCACATCCGGTAGTTCTATCTAGATCATTTCTTGATGTAGTTAACTTGCCTATTGTGCACTTGCAACTAGTTGTAGTTTAGCTAACTTGTTGAAAGTAGTTCAGTTCACATCCGGTAGTTCTATCTAGATCATTTCTTGATGTAGTTAACTTGCCTATTGTGCACTTGCAACCGGTTGTAGTTTAGCTAACTAGTCCATGTGAAAACAGGAGTCTATTTCGGTGACACTGCATAAAAAAGTCGGAGACACAGAACAAACAACGAATATTACTCAAGAGAGTAGTGTTTGTTGACTTTCCCATAATGGCCTCCAATTATATACACAGGTCAGTACACACTATATACTACTGTATACTTCATATTATTGTGTTAAATTGTTTGTTCTATCTAGTGTCGTGGGTTTGTCACGTCAGGTGTCATGGATGACTTCGTAGGTGTGGGATTACGCGAGTCAAGCATCTCCGAGCTTGGGATCGCAGGAACAAAGATCAACACAGATTTACCCAGGTTCGGCCCCCTCAATGTGAGGTAAAAGTCCTACTTCCTGCCTACCCTAGATTGGTATTGATATGATAATCGAGGTGTTACAATGGAGGCGATCCGATCTGGTACTCGCCGTATGAGCTAGGGTTTAGGGCTTGATAGCTTGACCCGCTCTAAGTCCTGCGAGTCCTCGTTATATACATAGAGGCTCGCTAGGTTACAAAAGGAAACTTCCCCATAAGGAATACGTCCACAGAGGCCTACTCGGAGACTACTTGGTCTTCACGTCCTCCGGGATATGTCTTCTAGATCTTTCCCCTTATGGCGGTTCAATATTGGGCTTGCTCCCAAGTGGGCCTTTGTCCGTGCGAGTAAGTCGCACTGGGCCGCGCGTTAATCCAGAAAGTATTCCCCCGACATTAGCCCCCAAGCTTTTCCTTGTTTCGCGACTTATAATTGTGCATGATTGGCCTTGACTCGCACCTGGAAGATCATCTGACTTCGTGAGCTTTTTGTTAGAGTAGCCTGATAGCTTCAGAACTTGATGACGATCCATCTTCAAATTTTTGATGATAATATGATGTAGCCCCCAAGGATTGAGAGGATGTAATGTGGTAATCATCTCAATTCTTCTCAGAGAACTCTGAAGGTCATCACCTGTAACTTGATATCATGAATAAAACAATTGTTAAGATACAAGTAATTGGTGTTGCCGTACTATAAGCAGTACATCGACCTCTAGTTAGGCCATCTGAATCCTTAAGTGGGCACTCGCGCGACTCAGTATTTCCTAGGAACATGTGTGTTCAGGGTCGAGAGCGGCCATGATAGGCAATCAAGCTCGATTGACGCCACACCCCAGTACTTTGGCCACATAATGCGAGTAGCAATCCAACTTAAGGTAAATTTGATAATTGCCAATAAATTGGCTGTTTCAGGGTAACAAAGACCCCAAGAAACATAATGATATTGCCATGATAGGCTAAGCTATGATAAGCTTTGATTATGATGACACATAAGGTCGCGCCTAGGTGGCAACCGAGTGTTATACATAGGGTTGGATCGCGCGTAGGTGGCGATCCATGGTGATACATGGGGTCGGTCGCGCCTAGGTGGCGACCAGAGATGATACAAAGTTTACGGCCGCGCCTAGGTGGCAGCCGGTTTCTGATACAAGGGTCGATCGCGCCTGGGTGGCGATCAGATGTTGCATAGGTCGCGCCTAGGTGGCGACCAAAGTTGAAGTTCTAGCCCTGAGTGGCTGTGATGATACTCAGCTATAAAGCTGGAAAGGATGATGCTTGGCTCTGATTAGCCTTTTCTTATGTATAGTACGGTCGCAGGTGTGCGACGTTCCAAGGGCGAGGTGCCTCGAGACGATCCTCGAAATCATGGCGTTCGCTGCTTTCTTCCCTTACATCCAGCAGATAGTACGACCCATTGTTTAGCTTCTTGCTGATGATGTAGGGTCCTTCCCATGGAGAGGACAGCTTATGCATTCCCTTGTGATCTTGTTTAAGTCGCAGTACTAGGTCGCCTTCTTGAAAGGTGCGGGTTTTGATGCGTCTGGCATGATAGCGTCGCAAGTCTTGTTGATATACCGCTGACCTTGATGCTGCCAAGTCTCTAACCTCTTCTAATGTGTCCACCGAGTCTTGCCGAGCTATCTCATTATCTGTCTCGATGTAAGCCGCAACTCTTGGTGAATCATGTATGATGTCGCTGGGCATGACTGCTTCTGCTCCATAGACCATGAAATATGGTGTAAATCCTGTGGATCTGTTAGGGGTTGTTCTTAAGCTCCACAGTACTGCTGGCAGTTCTTCCACCCAACATCCTGGAGATGCTTCGACCTTTTCAATAAGGCGCGGCTTAATTCCATGGAGAATTTCCTGGTTAGCTCGCTCAGCTTGTCCATTGCTCTGCGGGTGTGCTACTGACGTGAGGTCCAATCTTATCCCATTGTCTGCGCAAAATATCTGTGTAGCCCCTTCAGAGGTGTTGCTCCCATTGTCTGTAATGATACTATGGGGGTACCGAAGCGGAATATGACCTTCTTCAAGAACTTGACTGCTGTTTCAGCCTCGCAATCTCCCACAGGTTCTGCTTCTATCCACTTTGTGAATTTGTCCACCATGACCAGAGGTGAGTTTTTCCGTTTGAAGACCGTCTGAAGGCCCTACCATGTCAAAACCCCATACGGCAAAAGGCCATGTGATGGGTATTGTGCGAAGTGCTTGAGCTGGCATATGATCTTGCCTAGCGTATCTTTGACATCCATCGCACACTCTGACAATTTGCTCTGCATCTGCTAATGCTGTTAACCAGAAGAATCCATGTCGGAACGCCTTTGCCACCAAAGATCTTGACGAAGCATGATGGCCACAATCGCCTGAATGAATTTCGTGCAAGATTTTTCGTCCCTCTTCTGGTGAGACACATCTTTGGAATGCTCCTGACACGCTGCGCTTGTATAATTCGTTGTTGATGATTGTATAGGCCTTTGATCGTCGTATGATTTTGCGCGCCTCAATTCATCGTCTGGCAGCACTCCGCGACTTAAATATGCCATGTATGGCTCTGTCCATCCTGGCTGTTCATGCAGGGCTGCGACTAAAGTTGAATCATCCTCTGGCTCTGCAATGTCAATCTCTGCTGGAGGTTTGACTGATGGATTGTGCAGTTCATCCAGGAAAACATTGGGTGGGACTGACTGTCTGTTGGATCCAAGCCGAGACAGGGCATCTGCAGCTTCATTTTGTCTCCGATCAATATGTTCAACTTGGTATCCAGTGAAATGTCCAGCAATTCTGTCCACCTCTCTTCTATATGCAGCCATGTTCGCATCCTTGCTGTCCCACGTTCCAGAGACCTGCTGTGCCACCAAGTCTGAATCGCCAAAACAGCGTATGCGACTGATGTTCATCTCCTTTGCTATACGTAGACCATGAAGCAGTGCCTCGTACTCCGCCACGTTATTTGTGCAGTTGAAGTGTATCTGTAGCACATACCGCAGCTTGTCTCCCTTGGGAGATGTTAGAACAACTCCAGCCCCCGAGCCTTGCAACTGTCTTGACCCATCAAAATGCATGGTCCAGTATTTGGTTTCTGCCATGCTAGGAGCGACTTGGATTTCTGTCCAATCGTTAATAAAATCTGCAAGGGCTTGCGACTTAATTGATGTGCGCGGCTCGTAGCTGATGTGATGTGGTCCCAACTCGATCGCCCACTTAGCGACTCTTCCAGTAGCTTCTCGATTACGAATGATATCTGCCAATGGTGCTGAACTAACCACAGTTATTGGATGCTCTTGGAAGTAGTGCTTCAGCTTGCGACTCGCCATGAACACTCCAAACACCAACTTCTGCCACTGTGGGTAACGCTGTTTGGAAGCTGTGAGGACTTCGCTCACGTATATACTGGTCTCTGGACAGGGTATTCCTTTCCGTTCTTGTCTCTCCACAACCATGACAGCACTCACAGCGCGGGAATTTGCCGCTATGTATAGTAGCATTGGCTCTTTATCTTTGGAGCCGCCAGAACTGGAGCATTTGTCAATTGATGTTTCAAGGCTGTCAGAGCTTCGTCGGCCTCTGCGTCCCAAACGAAGGTGTCTGATTTTTTCAACAGTCTGTACAAAGGTAGTGCTTTCTCTCCCAATCTTGATATAAAGCGACTCAAAGCTGCTACGCAACCGTAAGTCGCTGCACATCTTTTATCTTTTCTGGCTTTTGGAGATCCATCACGGCCTTTATCTTGTCAGGATTGGCCTCAATGCCTCTTTCTGATACTATGAATCCCAATAGCTTTCCTGCTGGTACTCCAAAGACGCACTTTGTGGGGTTGAGCTTCATGTTGTATTTTCTGAGATTTGTGAATGTCTCTGCCAGATCACTAATAAGATCCTGGCTAACTTGCGACTTAACCACAATATCATCCACGTAGGCGTGAACGTTGCGACCTATTTGCTCATGTACAATTCTGAATGCATCTTTGGTAAGTCGCACCTGCGTTCTTCAACCCAAAGGGCATGCTGACATAACAAAAAGCTCCAAGGGTGTGATGAAGGACGTCTTTTCTTGGTCCTCCCTCTTCATCTTGATTTGATGGTAGCCTGAATAGGCGTCCAAAAAGCATAACAGCTCGCACCCAGCAGTTGAATCAATTACTTGGTCGATTCGCGGCAAAGCAAATGGATCCTTTGGACAAGCTTTGTTAAGACTGGTGTAATCAACGCACATTCGCCACGTACCGTTCTTTTTCATAACCAATACTGGGTTTGCCACCCATTCCGGATGGTATACCTCGTGATGAATCCTGCAGCCAGCAAGCGAGCTATTTCCTCTCCTATTGCCTTTCTCCTGTCATCGTGGAAACGCCGTAGTGGCTGCTTCACTGGTTTAGCCGCAGGGTTCACTTTGAGGCTATGTTCTGCTAATTCTCTTGGTACCCCTGGCATATCTGACGGCTTCCATGCGAAGATGTCCTTATTTTCCTGGAGAAAAGCGACGAGGGCCTTCTCCTGCTCTTCTTCCATGTGTGCTCCAATGCTGGTTTGCTTGGATGAGTCGCCAGGAACAAGATTTATCTGCTTAGTGTCCTGGGCCGCTTTGAATTTCATTGGTGGCTCGGCAGATGGCGTGGTAACCACACTCATGTCGTTTGGGTCCACCTGCGACTTATAACCTTTTAGCTCTTCCGCGGCACAGGCGGATTCTGCGAAGGCCGCATCTCCCTTTTCACATTCTATCGCTTTTTCTCTATCTCCGTACACTGTGATGACCCCTTTTGGTCCTGGTATCTTCAACTGTAGGTACACGTAGCATGGCCTGGCCATAAACTTAGCAAAGGCCGTTCTTCCAAACAAGGCGTGATATGGGCTTTGGAATTTTACCACTTCGAAGCTTAGGAATTCGCTTCTAAAGTTCTCTTCTGTTCCAAAAGTTACCCCTAGGGTTATTTTCCCCACTGGCCGTGCGGACCTTCCTGGGACAATGCCGTGAAATACTGTTGACGTGGGCTGCAGGCTGGAATCCTTGAGTCCTAGACGCTGGAACGTATCGTAGTACAAGATATTAATGCTGCTTCCTCCATCCATAAGCACTTTGGTCAGCTTGTATCCTGCAACGTACGGTGCCACAACCAGCGCCAACTTGCCAGGTTCCCGTACTTGTGGCGGGTGATCGTCGCGACTCCAGGTTACGCGTATTCTGACCACCTTAACCAATTGGGTGTTGCTGGTATCACGGCGTTCACCTGCTGACTTCTGCGGCTCAATTTCTCTTCCCTTTTGGAGGTATCGATAACTATTGTGTGATACTGCCCCGTTGCCTGGGGTTACTCGCGCCGTGCTGCCCAATATTTGTGTTATGAGCCGCACTAGGGTTTCCTTCATGGGAATTCCCCCCGTTGTGTTGGCTCTCTTCTTTCCACTTCTTGTAATAGTGGCATTGCGCCTTGGTATGGTCCGCTGGCCGTCCATCACCTGTCGCATGAAGGTCGCATGGCCGGTTGAAAACTTCTTGCATATTGATTGGACGGGAGCCGTATCCTCGACCCCTTCCACGCTGGCCTCTGAATCCTCCACGCATTGGCGACGAGCCCTGAGTGACCATCTTCGTTTTTGCGTTTGTTTTGATTCGCGTTGTTGTGGCTTGTTTGCTGCTGCTGGGGCTTGTTGGAGTTTTTCTTTCCTTTGCAGCAACCTCCTCTTCTTCTCCGTCTGACGCGTCTCTGGTTTTATCTGAGCTGGCATATTTGTTAGCCGCAGCCATCACCTCGCTGAGGCTCTTGACTTTATCCTTCATGCGACCCAGCTTATGAATCAGCGGCTCAAACTTGCAGTTTTTCTCCATCACCAGGACGGCTGAGCTTGGTGGTATATTATCTGAGGAGTGTATTATTTCTGCCACCCTTTTCATCCAATGGCGACTTGACTCGCCTTCCTTCTGGACACAACGCTAGATCTTCTATATTGCAGAGTCGTTTGCAAGTTCCTTGGAAGTTCTTAACGAAGGCATCCTTCAGTTCCTCCCAAGTATTTATAGAGTTGGGAGGCAAATTTTGCAGCCATATGTGCGCTGCACCTTCTAGCATCATGTTGAGGTACCTTGCGCATATTTCCTCTGAGGCGTTCAAATGCTCATCCCCATCTCGTAATTGTTCAGCCAGTGGTTGGATCCATGCTGGCGTTGTAGTTTGCCACCTTGCGTGGCCCTTTGAAATCTTCAGGAAAAGGTTCCGATCTGATCCTTTCAGTGAAACACGCCGGTCCCTTGAGTCGCGAGGACAGGGCTGTGGGGCGCCCGCGGGGTTATCTGCGGGCCGCGTTTGCACCACTGGCATATTCGCCTGCGCTTCTGCGACTTGCTCCTGCTGCCTCTGTGCGACTCCTGATACGTTCTCTGGTGGCCTGCTTTGGACGCTTCTTTCTGCTGCAATCCTGTGATTGGCTGGTACGAGGGGCAGCTGTGCTTCGGCTTCCGCCCTATTGGCTTGTTGCAGGACTGCCGTACTTAGCATCTGAATCGCGCGCCGCGCCTCAGCATTGACCGGGTCATCGCCTGTTGGTACCATCTGAGTCAAGATATTAGCCGCAGCATACATATTATCGACAGGGTTCTGGTAATGGCCCTGCGGGGTGTGAAACCTCCTTGGTTGTTGCTGGGTCTCTTGATTTGTTGGTACCCTTCCTTCCGCAGTCGTCTGGATTCCCGTTCCCGCGGCTGGAGTGAGCGGGATTTCCACTGTTGGTTGAGTCGCGCGCAGCTGTGTTTGCGGGTCAACCTGTCGTTGAGTCGCAGCCAGCGCGGCTACTCTCTGCCGCTCCTGTTGGATTCCTTGGTTTATCTGATCGAGCCTGCGGCGCTCTTCTTCCATCCTTCGAACCTCATACAGGAGCTCGGCCCTGGCGGCCTCAATTTCTGTTGCACGGAGGGCGGCGTTCGTGGCTGACACGGGGACAAGAAGTGGGTTGCTTGGGGGTGCCGATGCCTCGGTTTCTCCAGCAGTTCCTGATGCGCCTGCTCCTCCGGCCATGTAAACCGCGACTTGCGCCATCTCTTGATCTGGTGATAATGTGATTTCTGGTGGGTAACCCCAGCAACTTTCTTCAAAGGCAGGTATATGGACCCAAACTCTTGCGAGTCCATGCTTTCCACGGATTCTTCCCCATCATCGGCGACTTCTTCTACTGAATCGCCTTCTTGGACCGATCTAACGGACCTGCCACCGATGAAGCCGACGAAGACGTTGATGGATCCAAACGGGATGACGTGGCCGGTCTCCAAATAATCTGCTTCCGGCCCCCAGCTTGAATCGTCGATGAGGGGTGTGCCATTGACCGTGATGATACGGCCAACAACAAGATCTTCAGCTCCCTTCATGGATCCTGCGCGGAACGTGACGCTCTTGACCGCAGGCCCCACGGTGGGCGCCAACTGTCGTGGGTTTGTCACGTCAGGTGTCATAGATGACTTCGTAGGTGTGGGATTACGCGAGTCAAGCATCTCCGAGCTTGGGATCGCAGGAACAAAGATCAACACAGATTTACCCAGGTTCGGCCCCCTCAATGTGAGGTAAAAGACCTACTTCCTGCCTACCCTAGATTGGTATTGATATGATAATCGAGGTGTTACAATGGAGGCGATCCGATCTGGTACTCGCCGTATGAGCTAGGGTTTAGGGCTTGATAGCTTGACCCGCTCTAAGTCCTGCGAGTCCTCTTTATATACACAGAGGCTCGCTAGGTTACAAAAGGAAACTTCCCCCATAAGGAATACGTCCACAGAGGCCTACTCGGAGACTACTTGGTCTTCACGTCCTCCGGGATATGTCTTCTAGATCTTTCCCCTTATGGCGGTTCAATATTGGGCTTGCTCCCAAGTGGGCCTTTGTCCGTGCGAGTAAGTCGCACTGGGCCGCGGGTTAATCCAGAAAGTATTCCCCCGACATCTAGTAGTGTCAGAACTAACATAAATCCTTATTTACATTTAGGGATATCAAGCTGTTCCCTTTCAAACTCCACCATACATATCCACCGTCGCTATTGTGACGTTTTGGTACACTGCATAAAATACTTTTTTAAGTAAGAGTGTTTTATACAGTGTCGCCGAAATGTCACATCGGTGACGTATTAGATTAGATTTCGGTGACACTGCATAAAAAATCTAGAGCCGGTGGTGGCCTCCATGGAAAGGATGATCGTTGTCAGGCATCCTATGAAGCTGCTGACATCGCAATATCTTGTTGACAAGCCGTGTGTTGGCTGCTCCGGTTCATCAATAAGAGCCACCTCAAGACATAGGTAAGATATCGTTTCAGTTTGCTTAAATTCATAGTGTATTTGTTTTAGCATATGTATTTAACAATTGTAACTCTATTTACTAATGTATAGGGTCCAAAGCTTCAACATCCTTCTCTCAAGAAGTTGAGATAAGAAGAGATAGCTAGAGTGACACCTGCGAGGATTGTGGAAAGGATGTAGGGAAGAAATCATATATTCTTTCCGTCCTTTGACATGATAGGCTTAGTATAGATGAAATCTGTTATCGTTTTACCTCTTATGTTTGTCACATCTTGTGATGCAATTGTAAAGGTGAAATTGTGATGGAAATGTAAAGTTACATTGTGATATGAATGAAATCTGTTACCGTTTTAGTATTTGAACTTGTGCTGTGAGATTTTAAGTATCTAGTGGCATTTGTAAACGTGGCATCCTGTAACGGAATATGAGAAATGCTCAATGCAAACGAGTGGATGGCAAACTCCGTATCTGATGAAGGAAAACTAAGGAAACGGAGGTCTGCGCACAACCGTTGCCAAATGGAGACCTCATCGGAAATGGTTTTTGGCCTCCGTTACCGATGAAGGCCTTCACATCAGTGACAGAGGCGGGGACACGGACCCTTTCTCCGTTGCCGAAGGGGTTTTTGGCCCGTTTCCGATGTGTCGTTCTGTACTAGTGCAATCACCTCCTCCTCCTTCTCCTTCGTCGACATCCACCTCCTCCTCCTTCTCCAGATCAGACACCACCTACAGATCGGCCACTTCCTCCTACAGATCGGCCACTTTCTCCTCCACCTCCTCCAGATCGGCCACTTCCTCCTCCAGATGGATTTCTGCTGGTAGATCTGCTGGTAGATCCGCCGGATGTGCTGCACCACCACCTCTCATGAATGACCTCCTCCACATCGGCCTGGCTCAGAAGATGCTGGGCATCACCGGAGGAGGAGGGCGTCAGATGGTGGCGCTGCCGCATCATTAGCGGACAGTGTGCGGAGAGAGTGAGGAGAGCAAAAAGCTACAGTGTGCGGCGGCTAGGGTTGAAAGATAGATAGTGAGGGAGTGAGAATGAGACTGATGGCTTGCTCTGTCGGCAGTACATTTATAAGCGCCCAATTGGCAACGGACAATTTATATAACCGTTTTCATTGGATACAAGTTCACAACTACTATGTGCTATTGATTTCCGGAGCTGCATACGAACCTAATACATTCTACTGATTTTCAAAGTGCATACGAACCTAATACATTGTACTGATTTGCATAGCTGCATACGAACCTAGAACATTCTACTGATTTTCATTGCTGCATACAAGTTCACACCTAACAGCAGCACACAAACACACAAAATCATTCTAGCAATGCTCACAAGAACATTTAACTGAGCTATTTCTGTTCCTTTATGCCGCTCCTTGCGCACAGCAACAACATGGTCAGATTTAGTCGAAGTGTTTGTTGGGCTCCATGCCAAACCAGCTAGAGCTGCTGCAGTGTGCGGCTTCATCTCCATGTTCGCCTTCTTGACTATCAAGGCTACATTTTCCAGCTCTGCAGCATCCACTTCGACGCCATTAGCAAGCAGCATCTCAACATAATCTTCAATCCAAAAATAATAATCACAGCTCCCAGAATACTCTTCACCCCTCCCCTACCAAATGGTAAATCAAATCCAGAGGCAAATCAGCATCACACATAGGATAGACTCAATCAAAACTGGTCGAAGCGTCGAACTAACCCTGTGATTTGGACACTTGAAGTAGATCCGGCCTGGGTTCAGATCCGAACACGACACTCGACCAATCGCGTTCCGACAGCGGCAGCAAACGCACTTCACAAGCGGCAGATCTGACCCGGCCCCGGCGGCGCAGGAGGAGGACGCATTCGATCTCCCCGACGAGCTCATGCTCTTGGCCATGGAGGACACGAGTGCGGAGTAAAACAAGCTGGAGCAGAGGAACAAGGGCGAATCGATAGTCTTTTATAATATCAAAGATAGTGCTAAAAAGGAATTTTATATACGCAACCTCGCCAACGGTTGTATACAAATCTCCGATGCCATTGAAGAACATATCGCACACGGAGTAAAATAAACTCCGTTACCAACATATCGGCAACGGTTAATAATTCGCGACCGTTGCCTATGAAGGCGGGACGCGGGCCAGCTTGCCTGGTGGGGCGGGTTTTCTCACGCGGAAAGCGCGATTCTCCGTCGCCTAACCTGTGCCGTTTCCATAGAGGGGTATCCGATGTGTCGTTCTGTACTAGTGGAAGGAATTGCAGATGCTCCAACATCCGCAAGTGTAGCGAGTGATGATATGTCATTTGACCATGCCTTCGAAGAGCTGAACACCGCCATGACTAACGCGAAGAATTCCCTGGCCACCTCCACCAGCACTCTTGGCGCCGTATTCCAGGCTGTGTTCCCTCGAGTGATGTTCCAGTGACTGCTCAGGGCTTTGCGGATGTCTTTGGACCCGGCAGCTCGACTATGGCAGCTTACGCCCGCGATCTGACGGTACGCGGCTCGGAGTCCACCCTCAAGCTACTCCTTGGTAATGGCATAGCCATTGATTATGAGACTATCCTTGCTGACTTCCCAAAAAAGCCAGACGGAAAGCCATTATCTCTGAGGGGTGTAACTCCATGCGACTGGCCAAACTTTCTATTCATACTATGGAACGTAGATCAGATGAGATCGCTGCTCGATCACAGTCGCGTAGAGCTAGGTCCGAGTCTATGTCCCATGTTTAGGGAGTTGTCTTGATTTTTGTAAATATAACTTTCATACATCGTGTATGCTTTTGCTGTCTTATGAATGCTATTAACTCTTATGAAGTGTTTTGTTTCTGCTTGCTTTTCTGATTTTGCATCCGAATGCTTGTGCTTATGAAGGATGAACCTATTATGTAGTAGAACGTTTATAGATATGCAGCCCCGAGCCAGTCGAGCGGGGTGTATGTGACAAACGTTTACCTACTTATGTAATTATCCAGCTCCCGAGCACGTCGAGTGGGTGGTATGCAAGTAATCTTTTTCTGACTCATGTTTCTTTTCAGCCCCCGAGCCTGTCGAGTGGGGTGTGTGAAATTTGCACTTTGTTTATTTTGAGTTGTTTCCATATCTTGACTAATCGAACTTCGCTTTGATATCACAACTTGTGTTATCATTTCTGCTGACACCCAGCCCCGAGTATTCGGGTGGGGTGTGATTATGTTATGATTTTGTGAGAAAGTTTTATGATCCAGCCCCCGAGTCTTCGGGTATGGAGAAATAAGAAACTATGCAAACAACTCATAGAGGAACATTCTTCTTTATTCCAAATATAGACCAGCAAGCCGCCTCATTAAAAACCTTCCAGTCCCTTAGGTGCCCTGGTAAGGGAAAAGAGTGCGTCTGAAACCTGCTGGCCGTTTGACATTGTGCTCTTATTACATTTATCGACTAGGAGTCTAAGTGTGGAAGCGACGCTCGAGCGCGCTTTCCTATGCGCTTGGCAGGCTTGTGGATACCCGCACTTTCTTTGACGGGTCAGTCAGATGGACTTGGTGCTTCCTTTCATCATCTGTGGCGCTGACCGTCTTGTCGACTGCTTGCTTCTTACGCTCAGGCATGAGTGTATGGTCGTTGGTGAGAGAAAGATCTTCGAAGTTTTGCTCCATGCCGTACATCTCTGAGATTTTGCTGAAATCTCGGTCGCAAGCATCGGACCTTTGGAAGTTTCCGTTGACTGTGATGACTCCTTTGGGTCCTGGCATCTTCAACTTGAGATATGCGTAATGTGGAGCTGCCATAAATCGAGCAAACGTTGGGCGTCCCAGTATAGCGTGGTATTGTGATTTCCAGTCGACGACTTCAAACTCTATCGACTCTGTGCGGAAGTGAGTGGCGTCGCCAAACGTAACGTCGAGTTGTACTATGCCTTCGGGGTTGACTGCCTTACCTGGAACGATACCATGGAAAGTATTTGCAGATTTGGGGAGATTTTCGACTGACTTGTTCATTTTGCGGAGTGTGTCGAAGAAGATGATGTTTATGCCGCTGGCTCCATCCATGAAGACCTTGGTCATGGCGTATCCACCGATTTGAGCGTCGAGTACCAGGGCTGCGTGGCCTGGTCGGTAGACTGCGGGTGGATGATCGTCTCGACTGAAGGTGATTGTAGTATCGGCTCCTTTCAGCAACTCTGGTATAGCTGGTGGTGCCATAACTGCCATGTTTACGTGTCGAGTATGTAGCTTTTGTTGCCTGTTAGAGGGACGTCCTTTTTGGATCATGTACATCTGCCCCTGAGGCATTGTGCTGTGGTGGAGGTAATAGTGCGGGGACTGGTTGTGCTGGTGGTGCTGCCACGGGCACGGGCTGAGCAGTCGCAGGTGTGACTCTACTCGTCTTTATTATGTATCTATCGCCATCTGATCGAATTCTCTACAGTTTCCCATTGTGTGATTTGAGATGAGTCTTCCATCGTCTCCTTTGAACAAGTGGAGTCTGCAATAGTCGTCCATTTTCTCCTCGAATGTCCTATCTGGCCTTGGATCAGTGCGCTTGCGCCACTCTTGCCTTCTGTAGCTACCCGTGCGCTGATCGCGGTCTCGATTGTCACGGCGATCATCGCTTCGACTGTCCTGGCGATCGTCGCTTCGACTGTCGCGATGCTCTTCGGGTCGCCTTTCATCTCTGCCCTGGCTATCTTGTGGCCGAGTGAAACCAGCCGCCATGAATTTGACTCTATCGTCGTCGCTGTAACGGCCTTTGCGTTTACGCCTTCGATCGTCTTTGTCGCGGTGGTCTCGACTGTCCCTACGATCTTCGCGGCTTCGCGGTGAGACTGGGCGCTTAGCCCGTATGGAATCTTCTCCGTCTGCCCACTCAGTTGCTATCTTCATGAGTTCTGCTTCTCTGAAATCTTCTCGAAAGACTCCTTGGGTGAAGACATCCACAACTCTGTCTTCGGGAGATTGTACCTATGGAGTTGCGGATGGTTGTCCATCTTCTGATGTATGCTCTTAAGGTCTCATCCCACCTCTGCGTACAGGCCTGTAGTTCTGCGAATGTTTTGGGCCTTTCACACAAAGGGTCGAAATATTTGATGAAATCTTCCCGGAATCGATCTAGGAGTCGTATGTCCCTTCGGGTAGAGCTTTGAGCCAGTCGCGTGCTGTGCCTTTGAGCATCAGCTGTATGTACTGCAACGCTGTTGTGGTTGTTCCTCTTTGACACACGACTGCTAACTTGTAGTCCTCGAGCCACCCTGGTGGCTCTTGCCTGCAGTTGAACTTCAGCGTTGTGGATAAGCTAATTTTTTTGGGCATCTTGGCTTCACGGATGCGTCGAGTGAAGGATCGAACTCCACATGGCCCTGTGTCACGATTGTCTCCTGAATCGCTGCTATCCGACCTCTTGGACCTGCTCCGTGATCTATGGCGATATGAGCCTCTTCGTGCGCTGCTCTTATGAGGGTTGCGACTGCGACGGTCTCGCGATGTGTGCCGTGAGCGGCTCCTGCTGCGCTCTCTGCCCTTCTCCGTTTGGAGTCCTTTTGCTGCGAGTGCCAGTGCCTTCATCTGCTGTTGATGTGCGACTGCAGCCGGGTCACCTGCCGGAGGTGCCGTTGCTCTTAATTATGCTCCAATTTGCAGCAAGGCTCCTTCAGCTGTTTTGGGTACGAGCGCCCCATCTGCGTCTAATGTCATGAACGAGTGTTCTAAGTTGCGAGTGACGCCCGACCTTTCTCCCTCTGGGATGTTCGCGAATCGCGATCTGTGCCTTGGCTCCGTTGCCCCTGTGGAACCGAGAGATAGTTGCCTCCTCCTCGCACTCGAGATACTGGCTTGCTTTCTGTGCTCTTCGAGTGTTGCCCTGTACTGATTCAGGCGCAACGTCTCTTGCCAGTTGAAGTAGTTGTACGCCATCATCTCTTCCGAGGTTGCATCTGCAGGCATCATTGTGCACTCCTTGATGACTTTGTCCACCTTTGCTGCTATCTCGGTTGTGATGGTCAATGTTGACACGCCATCTGGTAATGTAACCGTGCACGAGAACTCCGTGGGTCTTCGACTGGCTACTGCTGTCGAGGTTTCTACGCTGATCGCGGCGTAGACCTGGGGAGGTATGATTGGAGGACAGGTGTATGTGCTGTCTATGCCAGTCATGGATTCAGCTTCCTCATCTAGGCTCATGTCAGAGTTACTGCTTTTGCTGATCTGTGCGTCGGTGTCGACGTATGCTTCGAGTGTATGCTCAGGATTGTCTCTGCTGGTGGAGAGGAACTCTTGATCTGCTTGGATCTCTGGTCCGCCGAAATCAGCGAGACAGATGCTGTCGTTTGCTTCTTCAGAGTGCATGTAGTTGAGGATCATGCCACGTGATTCAGCGTCTTCGACTGTACTAACCTGATAGGTGGACTGTACTTCATCGTCTACGAACTCTTTTGCTATGAGCTCGTCGATCTCCCTTGTTGACATGAATGACGCTGGGGATCCTAGCGGTGAGACCGAGTCGTTCTGTGGTGAAGCTGCTTCCATAGCTGCTGGCGTAGTCGAAGGAGCGTCGAGTGTCTCCGCCGTGACTGGATCTGTCAAGTCCTGCACACCAAACTTGTCGACGGAAAAATTGTGTTTTCCAACGATTAGATCCAAACCTGAGTCGAGGCTGGCAAAGGCCACTTGAGCTTCTGGCGAGTATGGCTTGATCCGTTTTGGTGATGCGACCTTTGAAACTGGCGAGTGATCGCCTGATGATCCGACGTTAGTCGAGCTTGCCGGTGAGTTGCCGTTTGCAAATGTGGCCGGCGAGTTGCCGTTTGAAGATGGAACTGGCGAGACTGTGAATCTAACACTACCTGTTCCCACAGACGGTGCCAATTGACGAGGTGTGTCCTCGGCAATACCCATAGTTGAGTACCTAGGGTTAGATTTACGAGGTAGAGAACGCGTAGTGCGGGTAGAATCGTCGGCTGACAAGCGGGATTTACCAGGTTCAGGGCCCTCGACTGAGGTAACACCCTACTTCCTGCCTGTCTGTATTTGATTGTGGAATATGATGTGGTTACAAGGGTCAGCGAGGGTTTGATCTCGCTAGGGTTTGAGAGCTGGCGTTGCGTGTCCTTGATCGGCAACCCTCCCAGCACTTATATAGGGGGCTGGGTCTCGGGTACGTAACCGATTTAGACTTTACAAATGAAGAAACACTAGTACAGAACGACACATCGGATACCCCTCTATGGCAACGGCAGGAGTTAGGCGACGGTAAATCACGACATCCCCCGCGTGCCCGCACTGGGCCGTAAAGCAGGCCCACAACAAAGGCAACGGGTGAATAGTGGAATATATGTTGACAACGAGTTTGGTTTAACTCCGTTACCGATGTGTGCTCATCGCACACGGATAGTTTCGTAATCTCCGTTGCCATTAGAATCAGCCCGACAACCGGCCTATAAGAACCTACTATGCCCTTCACTCTCACTCTCAGTGTCTCACTTCCAACCCTAGCCGCCGCACAGTCTCCTCTCTCTCCACTCTCGCATGGCATCCACCGTCGGCGCTGGTAGATCCGGCCATCGTGGCCATGGCCGCGGCCGTGGCCGTGGCCGCCCCACCCTCCGGGCCTTCAGGCAGCAGCAGCGTCAGCTGGTGTTGCGGGACGAGCTTGCGGAATAGGCCGCCGCCGATCCGGCCCCCGCGGGCCGGTCCCGCAGCCTTGGCGCTCGTCCGCACGGCGAAGGCTTCGGCCGCACCCGCTCATTTGGCCACCCTTGCAGCTACCGCGAGATCCGACAGGCGATGTACCCCGGCCGCCATCGTCTTCCTCCTCCTCGTCCTCGTCCTCCGACGAGGAGGAAGAGGAAGAGGAAGAGGAAGAGGAGGAGGATCGTGATCTGGAGATCGCTTGCCAACTCTCCCGCGCCGATTTCGAGCGCGAGGACGCCAAGCGTCGTCAGGGCGAGGCCGATCTGGAGGCGGCGGTCCTCCTCTCCGAGGCGTCGACCCAGGTCGAACGCGCCGAGGAGGCGGTCTACCAGTCTGACCTCTAGGCCGCCATAGCCCTCTTTGGTCCACGGCGAGGGCAAGGCGCCGCCAGGGAGGCCGGCGCTAGCTCCGTCGCCGGCGGCGACGCTAAGCGAGCCCGCCTCGCCTAATGTAAGACCCCAGTTCAGTAGGATAGTTGTTTTCTAGTTGTAAGTAGCTAATTGTTTATCCATAGATTTGCTCTGTTTTTAGTAGCCATTGTTTACACATAGATTTTAGCTGTTTTCTAGTTGTAAGTAGCTAATTGTTTATCCATAGATTTGCTCTGTTTTTAGTAGGCATTGTTTACACATAGATTTTAGCTATTTTCTAGTTGTAAGTAGCTATTGTTTATCCATATATTTGCTCTGTTTTTAGTAGGCATTGTTTACATATAGATTTTAGCTGTTTTCTAGTTGTAAGTAGCTAATTGTTTATCCATAGATTTGCTCTGTTTTTAGTAGGCATTGTTTACACATAGCTTTTAGCTGTTTTCTAGTTGTAAGTAGCTAATTGTTTATCCATAGATTTGCTCTGTTTTTAGTAGGCATTGTTTACACATAGATTTTAGCTGTTTTCTAGTTGTAAGTAGCTAATTGTTTATCCATAGATTTGCTCTGTTTTTAGTAGGCATTGTTTACACATAGATTTTAGCTGTTTTCTAGTTGTAAGTAGCTAATTGTTTATCCATAGATTTGCTCTGTTTTTAGTAGGCATTGTTTACACATAGATTTTAGCTGTTTTCTAGTTGTAAGTAGCTAATTGTGTATCCATGGATTTTCTCTGTTTTTAGTAGGCATTTGCTCTGATTTTAGATTTGTTTCTGTTATGCCGATGATTAAAATTAGGTGACACCGTGTGATCCGGGGGTGGCGCTAGTGATCCTTGTGATATGCACAAATACACATCGATCTTGTGCATCCTACTTGGCTCGCTTGCTCCATCCCTGTAATTTGTGTGTCCAATCTACCTATATATGAGGCATTGTTTAGGCTATGTTCTAGTTGTAATTAGTTCTATATTTTCTGTAATGCCGATGAAGAAGCATATGTCTTGTGTATAGAGATGAAGGAGCTTACATTTTAATTTTTTTCATCTCCTTTAGGGCGAGGAGGAAACCTGGAGACTATGCGGCGGCCGTGAAGACGTAGGAGCGGGGCTTCGTCCACACGGTCCACTGAAGCCGGCGCCTCCAGGAGCAAGACTTTTGTGCAGTACTAAATAGGTAGAAGAAGACCACGCAATGAAGCTGGGCGAAGAGGAAGGTGAAGAACCGGCGGCCGTCAAGCAGGAACCATAGGGCTCCGTCGACGGTGCAGCAGGCGTCACCGGCTTTTTTTGTTTCCTTTAGCCCTCATTACAAACGGTCAAAAACTAATCTCCGTATCTGATGTAAAGACTAAAGGCAACGGTTATATTATGCCCGTTGCTAAACTTATTGAGAACGATAAAAATCTCCGTTACCATTGTGAGGCTTCACATCAGTATCGGAAGCGGGGACACGGACCATTTCTCCGTTGCCGAAGGGGTTGTTGGCCCGTTTCTGATGTGTCGTTCTGTACTAGTGAAACTATAACCGACTATGCCTATCTTGGAGAGCAATCTTCTTCTTGGGCTTTCCTTGCTGGGCTTTATCGGACTGTTGGACAATTGAGCTTTAGTCATCACGTGCACCAGGTACCCTCATGGTAGGGTACCCGTTTGGTATAACCTCGTCAGCGGCGCAGCACCCGGGAGAGCATCAGGTGAGGCCAAGGCGAGTTTGTTTGTGGCCTGTGCGGCGCAGCACCCGGGAGAGCATCAGGTGAGGCCAAGGCGAATTTGTTTATGCCCTGTGCGGCGCAGCACCCGGGAGAGCATCAGGTGTGGCCAAGGCGAGTTTGATTGTGGCCTGTGCGGCGCGACACCCGGAAGTGCATCAGTGTGGGCAAGGCGAGTTTGTTTGTGGCATGTGCGGCACAGCACCGGGAGAACATCAGGTGAGACCAAGGCGAGTTTGTTTGTGGCCTGTGCGGCGCAGCACCCGGGAGAGCATCAGGTGTGGCCAAGGCGAATTTGTTTGTGGCCTGTGAGGCGCAGCACCCGGAGAGCATCAGGTGTGGCCAAGTCGAGTTGATTGTGGCATGTGCGGCGCAACACCCGGGAGAGCATCAGGTGCGGCCAAGTCGAGTTTGTTTGTGGCCTGTGCGGCGCAACACCTGGGAGAGCATCAGGTGAGGCCAAGGCGGGTTTCTTTGTGGCCTGTGCGGCGCAGCACCCGGGAGAGCATCAGGTGTGGACAAGGCGAATTTGTTTGTGACCTGTGCGGCGCAGTACCTGGGAGAGCATCAGGTGTGGCCAAGGCGAGTTTGATTATGCACTGTAGGAAAACCCTTATAGGGAGGTTGGCATTCTGTGGCGCACCCTTAATCGGTGCGCCACAGAAATATTTTTGTGGCGCACCAAGCCCGGTGCGCCACAGAAAGTCACATTTCTGTGGCGCACTAAACCACATGCGCCACAGAAATTAGACATTCTGTGGCGCACCAAGCTCACCTTTCTGTGGCGCACCAAGCATGGTGCGCCATCGAAAGTCGCATTTCTATGGCGCACATGGCCAGGTGCGCCACAAAAAGTTATCTAGGGGCGGGTAAAATTTGAAAAAAAAATTCTGTGGCGCACCAGGATTGGTGCGCCACATTTTTTTTTTTCAAATCCCCCCTGTGGATCGCCTTTTTATTCTTGCAGGAAGTAAAATGAAATGATAAAAAATAAATAAAATCCTTTCACATGTTGTTAGGTATGAGTGTCTAGTAGGTATAGAAATTTTGAAATATGAATTTTCACCTTTTCTGCAACAAACAGGAAAAAACTTGTAATGGCCATAACTTTTGCATACGACGTCGAAATAACGCGTTTTATATGATAAAAAAACTAGAAAAAAAACCGAGTTCGAATCCACCTGGGTTTACCCGGTCAGCAAATCACAGATTTCTCAAATTCCAAAAGAAAAAAATTTATTTCAAACAGACGATTTTTCGCATCAAAATAAAAAAGTAAAAAACTCAAAAAGTCCGAAAAAAGACAAAGAAATGTATAACAAAGAAGATTGTTGAATTTTTTTTTGAAGTGTT
Source organism: Poa pratensis (assembly GCA_947311845.1). Classification (NCBI taxonomy): domain Eukaryota; kingdom Viridiplantae; phylum Streptophyta; class Magnoliopsida; order Poales; family Poaceae; genus Poa; species Poa pratensis. The sequence goes on from CAMZMU010000107.1 coordinate 59,187,438, forward strand.
TCGAATTTTTTGGTTTTTTTTATGTTTTGGAATTTTTTAAGTTTTTGAATTTTTTGGAATTTTTTAAGTTTTTTTGGATTTTTTGGAATTTTTTAAGTTTTTGAAACTTTTGAATCTCCTTTTGAAACTTTAGAAGTCTTTCAAAAATCTGAAATTTAAAACACACATTTATAACACATACCACACATACACATATAAGACTTAAGAGGGTTCATATGATATATATATAATAAGAACTTGAGTAGCACAAGGGTAGGTGAAATGGGTGGAACTTAGAAGTGAAGCTTGCTAGGGTTGGATTAATTTGAGGATGGGTGACCTAGCGGGAAGGTATCAATTCAAAAAATCTGAAAATAATTCCAATAATTAGGATATTTCATATTATTCCATATTTTGATTTTTCTGATTTTTTTTGAAACTTTTTATATTTTTTTGCATTTTTTGAATTTTTTGAATTTTGAGAATTTCTGTGGCGCACCTCGCCAGTGCGCCACAGAAATGTGAGAATTCTGTGGCGCACCAAGCCAGGTGCGGCACAGAAAAAAATTAGTGGCGAGAATTCTGTGGCGCACCCTTCAATTTGGCGGGTGCTTTTTTTGAAACTTTTTATATTTTTTTTGCATTTTTTGAATTTTTTGAATTTTTGAGAATTTCTGTGGCGCACCTCCAGGTGCGCCACAGAAATGTGAGAATTCTGTGGCAGAAAAAATTAGTGGCGAGAATTCTGTGGCGCACCCATTAATTTGGCGGGTGCGCCACAGAATTGCAAAAAGGTGCGCCACAGATAGGCCTTTCCCACTAGTGGTGGCCTGTGTTGCGCGACACCCGGAAGTGCATCAGGTGCGGCCAAGGCGAGATTGTTTTCAACGCGACAGACCGGAGTCGACGCGGCGGGAGTAGTCGACGCGGCGGACCGGAGTCGACGCGGCGGGAGTAGTCGACGCGGCGGACCAGAGTCGACGCGACGAAAGTAGTCGATGCGGCGGACCGGAGTCGACGCGGCGGAGTTTTGTTGCTGAGGCAGTCGACACGGCGGACCGTAGTCAAAAAGCTTCAGCCGCCGAGTGTTGGCTGCAACCGAAGAAGGTTAGAATTGGAGAAATAAAATATGAAAGTGACTTAGCTATTCGTGAGCGATAGACATCTGTAGGCTATCGATGTCGGCTCGTCAATGTGGTGGTAGAAGTTATCAAGTCATGGACTCTGATCTTGTCGAGTCATGGACATCGTAGTGGACGGAGTCGACGCTGTGAAGTGGTACAACGGAGGGAGTCGAAGCGACGGACCGGAGTCGACGCGGCGCGGGCAACGCTCAGCCCCCGAGTCCTTATCAGGCCGACGAAGCGGAGTCGACGATGCAGAGCCGATGAAGGCACTCGAGTCGCGTGTCGAGTGCAGAAATGAACTTGTTGTTGTTGACGAAGCGCCAGCCCCGAGTGTCGGAGGCGGAGCCGATGAAGGCAAGGCCGCCAGCCCCCGAGTGTCGGAGGCAGAACCGATGAAGGCGAGGCCGCCAGCCCCCGAGTATCGGAGACGGAGACGATGAAGACGAGACCGCCAGCCGCCGTGTGTCGGAGGCGGCGTCGATGAAGGCACCCGAGTATCGAGTGCACTGAATCGTCAGTCTGTCGGGCACTGGCGGTCGATGTTGAATTCGTTGCTGATGTCGAGTGACAGCCCCGAGATACTGGGAGTCGACCATGTCGGGTCCGTGATGTAGTTGAAGCTGGGTGTCGACCGATTAGATCGCCAGTTGACACCACCGCCTACTTCGCGTGGATTTCCTCCTCCTTGTGATCGATTGGTGCCCTCCATACATGTACATGCAGACATAGGAATTTAGAGGCACAACAAAGTATTACCGGAAGAATAAGACAAGATTTGAGTAATTAATGAAGATCGGGGATGTGGAGTATGCATATGCGTTGCATGCTACTAGGGGAATAAGCGCGGCAGAGCTAAAAATTTGAATTATTCAATCATAAAGTTGTTGAAAATTAAAAATTGTCTGCATTTCGATAACTGTTCAAATTCGGAAGTCATCCAGTTTTTGAATAGTTTAACGCATTTGAATTCCTTTTGACGTGTACGAAAAATACAAATTTGGACGGCACACGGAAATTTGAAATTTGAATTTTGGTCGTCCATATTTATTTTTATGTGACCACTTTGACATATTTGCCTTTTTTTCGTGGACATATTAAAATTATTGGTTTACATTATTTAGAATTTTTTCAAAAGTATATGGATAATTTGGGCTTTTTTCCCAAAAAAAAATGGAAAAATCTGACAAAGTGGGCCCACGTGGCGTCATGCTGACGTCACAGCGGCCAGATCTGGCCGGAGCCGCCCGCGGCGGCGCCGAGCACGCCGGCAGCGCGCCACCGCGATTTGGCACGCGCGCCTGCCCGCGTCGGACGCGCCTCCTCGCGGCCGACCCGCAGGTGGCGGCGCCGCCCATTTTGGGTCGCCGGAGCGGCGCCGGCAGCCTGCGGGAGCGGCGAAGACCCGCGCGGACGGCGGTGGCGGTTCCGGCGCAGCCGCGGCGTCCTGGCGGCCTATACGCGTCCAGGAGGGAGGCGGCGACGCCAGAGCGCGTCGTGCCCGTCGATCCGGCGGGGGAGCGGCGGAACGGCGGCGGCCACGACGCGGCGGGCACACGGGAGAGGGAGGGGAGGGGGGGGGGGGGTTTCGTGGCGATTTTGCAGATAAGGCCCGAACTTGCCGGAAATTGCAAACGGGTCCTTTGCGGGCGTTTTTTTGGCAAAAAACGGTGCGCCAAAATTTGTGCACGCGCGTGACCGTCTGCGACCGGGGGCCAACCGGGCGACGTGTCGCACGTCCATTGGTAGAAAATACCCGGTACTATAGTAGCTACAGTACCGTCGGGGGGGGGGGGGGGGCGACGTGGTTCGATCCTGGCCGTCCGTCGCATGGATCGGACGGCCAGCGGACGCCGGCGACGTGGAGGGTTGAGAGGCAGCGGTTTCTTCGAGCTGTTATTATATAGTAAGATGGCACCTGGCTGCTTTTTGTGTTCGCCGTAGTCGGGTCCTCGGTCTGGAACACCAGCCTCGACTGCCGCTCCTCGTCGGCTATGGTCTTGTGCCTCGACAGCCTCGACTGACTGCTCGCCAAGAGCTCGTGGAAGCTAGATGGGCGATGGCCGGCCGACGTATCCCATGTGCTCGTGCCTGCAGCGTGGCTCGCCCGACTGATGTAGAGGAGTCGATAAGTAGACTCCATCGATCCCGCCTCAAAACTGAGGGTTTCGGTTTTGCTTCAGATTGGATCTAGTCGTGCATTCACGTCACACCGCCGCCTTGATTAAATCGGACGCAGAAGTAGATGAACCAGCGAATCGTTGATGGGATCGCGCGAGGCTGCCCACACGGAACGCCACCGCCAGCTTTGATCGCCGGTGGAGCGGTACGGTTGTTGTCGATGAAGATTGGATCGCGTGTGGCACGGAACGCCGCCGCAGTTGTCGATGATTTCGTACGTGTCGAAGTAGATGTGATCTAGTCGCTGTTGTTGATGGAGATTGAGCCGCCGAAACGTTGAATCTAGCGCGCGTTCTTCCCACAGACGGCGCCAATTGACGAGGGGTCACCTCGGCAGATCCCAGGGTCGAGTATCCCAGGTTGATTGAAAGGGAGAAAGCTGGTAGTTCCGTCGGCTGACAAGCAAGGATTTACCTAGGTTCGGTCCCTCATGGTGAGGTAAAGACCTACATCCTGCTTGTCTGATCTGTATAGAAGATGATACGAGGTTACATGGTGGCCGCAAGGGCGATGGTGTGAGAGGTGGTCTCTCTGCTATACGTGTATGTTGTGTCATGTATATATCTCCTCTATGGGGTGTCATTGCCTGGCTTTATAAAGGGAGCCAGTATGTTTACATGAGTTCTTGTCTTGTGCTCCAAGTTGTAGTTTGTTGGGCCGCCATGTGGGCCTTCGTCATCTTCTAGTAGGCGGCATACTGGGTCCTAGTCTTGGCGTGCACCAGGTATCTCATAGTGGGACACTTGAAAGGTAGGCCACGTCAGAAATATTGGGTCTGGTCAGACGAAAGTGATCTTAGAATCTCTACTATACTATATATATGTCTTCAGGTGATGGTCGGTCCGTTTTTCACTTTCCGGTTTTACCTTGCATTGATAGGATAATTACATGTATAAAACGATAAGGCCAAAGCCGTGATCCGAAAGCAGTCCCGATCGGAGCAGGACTCCGATGAAATAGGAATAGCACTCCATGTCGTACACGCGTTGGGCTTGTTTTCTTATTCTCCGCTTCCACATATGATCGTTCACGTCATGTGTGGATGTGCCTTTGGCAATACTACTGTCATCGAGTTGTGGCGTCATGAACCGAATCCTGACGCAAGATCAACCATCAACGCCGGCTGTCCGACCTCCTCAACTGCATGCGCAGACCCATGTTTCGATTTGGCTTGCCTCATGGAAGGAATGGGCCACCAGTAGACACTCAGCCATGCAAGATCGATCAAAGAGTTCTTTAGAAAGACATGTACATGAGTTAGTATAAAATAAAATCTCTAAAATCTCTTGAGCACTAGCCGAGTAGCGTCATCAGTGAGGTAAAACAAAGGTACGTTCAAGAGCACAATCATCATCAGCTAGCTAGCCAACTTAGTACATGCGGCAAATGCTCTGGGTTTGATACATACGGTGGTACAGGTTCGAACTGCGAAGAAGACGAACCTAGCGGGGGAACAAAGGCGACATCGTCGCTCTGGAAGCCGATGGAGAGTGTGACATGATCCTCAAATTTGTCATGAGACTCGCCCAAAATATTACACTAGCGCTGCGCGGAGGCTTGCAGCTTCAGCATAGTCGTCAGGGTGACATGCAAGAGTAGCTTCTCCGAAACGAGCAATGACATCAGCCACAACACCTATGGCGGAGCTACTCATTTGACATCACAACATTTTCCAACGCCCCTTAATTTGTTTTTCAAAATTTATGTATCAGGCCCCTAGAATTACAAAGTGGCTCGGTGCATTCACATCAGTGGTCCTAGAGTCTAGCACTGCCACTGAGACACACCAACTTTGTACAAAGGTATTGTGGACCCTAGCTCCGCCATTGACCACACAACAAGTTTGTACAAAGGCACTGAGGAGGACCTAGGACGAGGAAGAGTGTTGGCGAGGTATTGGGATGAACGTGGACGCCGAAAGGCCTATGGTGTTAAATTGTTATTTGAAAAGATGAAACATACACACTATTTGAGGAATAAAGAATAATGAATATCATCTTGTTGTCCCGTAGCAACGCACGGGCATTTAGCTAGTAATGATGTAAGAATGATAGAGGGAGAAACACTAGAGGAATATTCCAGAGGGAGGGGGCTACCTCTCAAAACATCACACGAGTAGGAAGAAATTTACTCATGCAAGTTTGATGACATAGAAAAAGTTGCTGGAACTCAAAGTGAGGAGAGGCGGGAGATTTGGAAAAGGAAGGAGATCAAAATGAGTATGATTGGAGCTTCTTCACACTTGAGATGGTTGGGAAAGGAGGGGAAAAGGGCAAGGATACATAATTAGCTTGGATGAGCAAAGAGGATCAAATCTTAGATCCAGGGCAGACCAACATGTTGTGGACAAGGATGAGGTGAAATTTTTGGAGATACGAACATGTAAAAAACCAATTCCTATGGTGTTAAATTCTGCAAATGAGTTATTATATGACATTGATGCTAAGATTATAGAAAGTTAGGAAATATAGAGCTTGTTGGTTTGGTCATGTTGTTTATGTAACACCCAAAATTTTGGAACTAAGAAAAACTTAGTTGAAAGATACCCAAAATTCAGAGACAACAAAAACTTTTTTTGACATGCTTCGTTACCGAGTATGTTTTCCTTCCCATTGCTCTGTTTAACCTTGTGAGATTTGTAGTTTTTGTTAATAAAAATAGAAATACCAACCTATGAACTCAACCTAGTTGAAATGTCATTAATCTTGGTGATCTGTCATGACCAGAAAAGTAATCCATATATCTTCTCCAATCTTATTTTAGTCAAGCGCCATTTTCAATTATGCTTTGATTTTACCTGCAACCCAAAGGCCTAGGATTTTGAGAAATTAAAGGTATTTCCGAAGTTACATGTTTTAAAACTATGGAGATCTTGTAAATAATTACAGTTCCTATTTCATAAACTCCTATTTAACTTTCTTTGGATAAGATACAAGTGGGAAATATATTAGCCAACATATTTTTCTTTATCAAAAGTTCAAAACCTTTTGAAAAATATCAAGTTATGAGTTGGGCATCTTTCGACATTATCTTGCCATGATTATGTTTGATCACCATCTCACCAACTTATTACTGTCCCTAAATTTGGTTGAAACTTATTTGCTTGCTTGCCTTGACTTGTTGGGACTTGCTTGACCTATGTTTCTCTTATGATGAATTGTTTGTCTTGAGTGCTTTTCGTTTGACAATTATTGTTGTTGAGTGTGTATACTAAATGAAAACAATCTTGAGAATCTTTACTTATAGAAAATTTCAGCAAAATATCTCAAATTGAAATTCTGACTTATCTTACTTTATGTTAATGAATACCATATCTAGAGACTCCAAAAATACCAAATCCTTGTCATCTTGGTAGTACACCTTCCTAAACCTCTTATACTACATATGGTCTATCTATTTATGCTGAAGTTTGAATCTTTGGGGGCTTGTTTGGCAATTTTTTCAAGCCCACTTTCTAGCCTAATCAAATTAGTGACCAGTTCCATATGCGGTCCTTTCTGGCTGCCTTGCCAAAATTCGAAATCCAGTCAGTGAGTCAACCCACGCAAATCCATTTGTATTAACATTACATGTGTGAGGGAAAACCTAAAATTATTTTGGAACCGCTTTGTTTGGCTAAAAACCATGTTCCTAATTTATGAACCAAAATTCCCTAGGCTCATATTTTCATCCCCTATCTCCTAGACATCATTTCTATGCTATGTTATATTCAAAATTGAGGAGCATTTGACCTTTTCCTTCTCAGGACAGAATTGGTAAAAACCAACACAAACCATGGAGAAAACTTTAAGTCAGTTGGTGGCAGCGCTTGCCATCCTGATACTCGTTGTTCAGTGCGTTCCTCACCAACAACCAGGGTAGTATATTATCAAGTGACAAGTGAGTTGAATTCCTGCCGATACTAGTGATAATTCTACTGATGGCACATTGGTTGGTACCAACACAACGGTCACCGAGTTCGAAAGTCATACAATGTGTCATCATAACTTTTCGAGCTCATTGACTAAAAAGTTATGTTATTCTGAATCCAGCAAACTCCAGCATAAAAAAAAATGATTTCATGGTTAAGAGATTCACTAATAGTCGACAACATGATTGGTAAATGTTGAACCGTTATATGGGCCAGGCCCATGTGTGTAAGTGAAGCTACAAGGAGAAGGGATATGCGTGCTCCCAGACCTAATTCGAACTGACCCTCACCCAGCCGCCAGCCACCAAGGAGACAACCAGGTGAGCTCCTTGCTGCTCAACATGGTATCAGAGCACGGGGTGATGGCCGTGGCGGCGGGGGTGCTGGCTGGCTGGTAGGATAGCTACCTAAGAGGCGGGCAGAAGAGAGGAGGCGGCTGTGGTGCATGCTGCATGTGCGAGCAGGAAAGAAGAGGCTCAACTTTTGTACGGGGAAGAAGAAGGGAAAAAGAGAGGAAGCTGCTGTGTGAAGGGCAACAGCGGAGGAGAAGGTGAGCGGGATTGTGGCTGCTAGAGAAGAGAACAAGAAGGGAGGCGTAGAGGAAGTTGTCCTGCTGCGTGTGTATCTCTCCGGTGGGGAAGAAGTGTAGTTGTGGCAAAATGGGTGATGCAAAGATCCTAGCTGATGCCCTGGAGAAGCTCACCATGTTTCTCAGCTCCAAAGCTGAAGGATCGGCTGCTGGGACCATCGTTCCTCAAGGGGAAGTGGTACAGAAGCTTGTGTTGCTGCCTACTGAGATCAAACTTGAGGGTAGTGCCAACTATCTGAGTTGGTCACGGAGGGCTCTACTGATTGTGGAGCAGAAGGACCTGGAATGGTATGTGTTGGAAAAAATTTGTGCTCCAGAAGACAAGACCGATGCAGAGGGAAAGAAGTGAAAGGCCATCAATTCATTGCTTGTTGGATGGCTGTTGAACTCGGTGGTGCCCTCTATTGCTCACTCCGTGGAGGGGATAACTACAGCTGCGGAGATGTGGAAGACTCTGTCTACACAGTACTCCGGCAAGGGCAATGTCATGCTCATTGCTCAGATTGATGGGAAGATTCATCGTCTTCGCCAAGGTGAAATGTCAGTGATGTCATATGTGGCAAGCTGCAGGCTTTGTGGGCAGATCAGGATAATTGTGACCCTCTCGAACTCTATGACGCATCCAGCATGAGTCGGGGCACAAGTGGATAGCACGAAGGCGTGTGCTGAAACTTTTAGATGGGCTCGACCGTTGTTTTGATGGCAGGAAGGCTTCCTTGATGCACCAAACTTCTTTGCCGACTATTGATGAGGCTATTGCAGCAATGAATCAAGAGGAAGTGCGCTTATCTCTTGAGAAAGCAGATGAGAAGGTTGTGTCGACTCCAACGTTTGCAGTTACTGAGCGTAGGGAGTGGAAAGATACCAGGGACTGTTTTACCTGTGGGGAGCAAGGTCACTTGAAGTGGAACTGCCCAAATCGAGGCAGAGGCAGGGGATATTATAGAGGGGGAGGTAGCAGAACTTTTGGAGGCAGAGGTGGATACTCAGGGGCCAGAATGCTAGAGGCAGAGGTGGATATTCAGGATACTCAGGGGTCAGAAGGCACACATGGTAGTAGAAGAGGGCACAAAAGTAGATGATGCTACCTATGGAGACTTTGCTCACTGGGCCTCCACGAATGAAGGTAATTCTGAAAGGGCTTCTCTTGCTGCTAATGAAATTGATACATAATGGGTTCTAGACTCCGGTGCCTCTAAGCATGTTGGGGTAAATTCTCAGTGTTTGAGTCTTACAATAAACATCCTTCTACTCATAAGGGTACCATTCAAACAGCTGATGGTACAAAACAGCCTGTTGCCGGGGTTGGTTGATGTCAACGTGTGCTTCTATTCTTGTAGACAGTGTTGGGCCTCCAAGAGCAGAGGTTTGTAGAACAGCAGCAAGTTTCCCTTAAGTGAATCACCCAAGGTTTATCGAACTCAGGGAGGTAGAGGTCAAAGATATCCCTCTCAAGCAACCCTGCAATTAAGATACAAGAAGTCTCTTGTGTCCCCAACACACCCAATACACTTGTCAGATGTATAGGTGCACTAGTTCGGCGAAGAGATAGTGAAATACAAGTGATATGGATGATTGCAAGTAGTAATTGCAATCTGAAATAAAGATGGCAGCAAGCAAACATGTAGCAGAACTTGTTGTAAACGGTGTTTCAATGCTTAGAAACAAGACCTAGGGATCATACTTTCACTAGTGGACACTCTCAACAATGATCTCATAATTGAATAAATAAAAGCTGCTCTTAAACACTCTCTTGTTGGATAACAAACATCATTCATTGTGTAGGGCTACAAAAGCACACCTCAAGCCGGAGTAAACAAGCACCACAACGTCATAAAGGAATCACACACGGTGCACACACTGTCACCTTTACACCGTGGAGAGTACCGGAGTTCATATTAAAGTAACCTATAGAGTGCATAATAGATAAAGAGTAACATCTACATATTCAACTAGATTAGCACAACTGAACACAAGTAAATACTACTCGGGATTATTCTCCTTCTTGATGAAGCAAGAGTACTATGCGTAGGGCTGCAAAAGCACACCTCAAAGTCTGAGTAAACAAACACCACAATTCCCAAGAATAAGCCATGATAAATGTCTAAATTATTCATAGAGTCACACAAGTACCCACACTGTCACCTTGATACCGTGTTGTCACAATGACTCCAGAAACTAGACAAAATCACTTGAGTAGCATAAACATTATTAATGTATTCAGCGATACTAGCAATACACATGATCACATAAAGATCACACCATGGGAGAGAGAGATGAACCACATAGCTACCGGTAGAGCCCTCAGCCTCGGGGGAGAACTACTTCCTCCTCATCATGGGAGTCAGCAGCGGCGATGAAGATGGCGGTGGAGTCGATGGAGATGACTCCGGGGGCAATTCCTCGTCCCGGCGGCGTGCCGGAACAGAGATTATGTCCCTCGAAACTTGTCGTCGATGGCGGCGGCGCTGCGGAACTCTTCTGGAAATATGACTTGGTGTTTTAGGGTTTTCACGTTGGGGGGAATAAATAGGCGAAGGGGCGATGTCGGCGGACCCCCGAGGGGGTCAAACCACCTGGCGGCGCGGTGGGCCCCCCTGCCGCGCCGGCCTATGGTTTGGCCACCTCGTGGCTCGACTTCGTCTCTCCTTCGGACTCCGTGTACGTGTTGGAAAAATAGGGACGTGGCCTTTTGTTTCGTGCAATTCCGAGAATATTTGCAGAAGTAGTTTTCTGAAACCAAAAACAGCAGAAAACAGGGAACTGACACTGTGGCATCTTGGTAATAGGTTAGTCCCAGAAAATGCATAAAAGTGATATGAAGTGCATATAAAACATGTAGCAAATGGTATAATATAAGCATGGAACATCAGAAATTATAGATACGTTGGAGACGTATCATTGGTACAGTGAAGTGTACTCCCAACATCTCTCTATCTTCGGTTTTGCATGTGCCAGCGTTTCCTGTCAATTTGGCATATGTAAGTGCACTGATTGATCAAACTGTCTGTAGTGTGACTTTTGACAAGTTCGGTTGCTTGATTCAGGAGCGACAGACGAGGCAGATGGTTGGGACTGGCACCAGGCGTAGGGGGCTTTGGTACATGGACAAGGGTGTGTAGCCGGATCTGGTGTATGCTGCAACCATGGAGGACAAGGAGAAGCGTGCAATGATCCATCATTGTAGGATGGGGCATGTAGCTTTCGATAAATGAGTAGAATATTTCCTGATCTTATGTTGGAATAAGCAAGAACAGTTTGTCATGTGATGCTTGCGAATATGCTAAGCACACAAGAGCCTCGTATGTGAGTAAGGGGCTGAGGAGTATATCTCTTTTATGCTTATTCATTCAGATGTATGGACATGTCCAGTAGTGTCAGTTAATGGAATGAAGTACTTTGTTACATTCATTGACTGCTATTCTCGTATGACGTGGGTTTACTTGATGCGCCATAAGGATGAGGTGTTCAACTGTTTTCAGAACTTTCATGCGTATGTGAAGAATCATTTTCATGTGCAGGTGCAGGTGATCAGGACTGACAATGGCACAGAGTATGTGAACACCAACTTTGAGGCCTTCTTGTCTGCCCAGGGATTCTTCATCAGACATCTTGCCCAGATACTCCTCCACAAAATGGTGTGGCGGAGCGCAAGAATCGCCATGTTTTGGAAGTAGCTCGGTCCTTAATGTACACGATGAATGTTCCCAAGTTCTGTGGAGTGAAGCAGTCATGACAGCCACATACTTGATCAACCGAACGCCTTCCAGGATACTAGGTATGAAATCCCCATGTGAGGTGTTGTTTGGAGAAAATAAGTTTGTTGTCCCTCCAAAGCTATTCGGAAGTACCTGTTTTGTTCGAGATCATAGGCCATCTATTGGGAAGTTAGACCCACGGGCACTGAAATGTGTGTTTATGGGTTATTCCTCGAGTCAGCAAGGGTATAAGTGTTGGAGCCCCTAAGCAAAACGCATGTTTGTGAGTATGGATGTCACCTTCAGGGAATCTGAACCATTCTATGGTGAACCAACTGATCTGAGTCTCTTATTTGCAGAACTTGACCACCTACACTCTGTGCAAGATGGTCATGAGGGGGAGAAAGTTGTATCGCGTACTCAAGGTGTTTCTGTGGGTACTAACATTGATGATGATGTGCAGATTGAGGTTCAGCCAACAGTGGATACGATTCAAATTGTTCTCTCGAGGTTCCTGTTCCTGTTCGTGATCGTTGGCCACAGAATCTCTGTGTGTACTCTAGAAAGCAGCCGCCTGCGCAGGGGGAGCATCAAGGCAGTGATATGAGCTCATCTGACACTACGGGACAGCAGGCACATGTGCAGGGGGAGCAGCAAGGCAGCGATGCTAACTCAAGTGACACTCTGAATCTTCCTATTGCCTTGAGAAAAGAACCACGAGCTAAGGCAGGAAGGCCTCCTGAAAAATATAGGGATGAGCAGGATACTATAGTGGCAAAGAAGGCACTACAAACTATTCGAGATGACCATGATATTGGAAATTTTGTGTCCTATGAGGCTTTATCTCCCTCCTACAGAGCGTTTGTTGCCTCTCTACAAACTGTGTCAACACCAAAGGATTGGAAGGCTGCAAAGCAAGATCCGAAGTGGCGTGCTGCAATGATAGAAGAGTTGGAAGCACTGAAGAAAAACAAGACGTGGGTGCTAACCACATTGCCAGCAGAAAAGAAAGCTGTGATTGTAAGTGGATCTATACTGTGAAGCAAAATCCTGAGGGGAAGGTAGAACGGTACAAGGCCAGATTGGTCGCAAGAGGGTTTAGTCAAACTTATGGAATTGACTATGATGAGACGTTTGTTCCAGTGGCAAAGATGAACACTGTAAGGATATTGGTTTCATGTGCTGCTAATTTGGATGGAAGCTGCATCAATTAGATGTCAAGAATGCCTTCTTGCATGGTGACTTGCAGGAAGAAGTGTACATGGAGATACCACCAGGGTTTGGCACCTCAGAGACCATGGGTAAGGTATGCAGGCTGAAGAAATCCTTGTATGGATTAAAGCAATCACCGAGGGCATGGTTTGATAGGTTCAAACGTGCTGTTTGTGGTATGGGGTACGGTCAATGCAATGGTGATCACACGGTGTTCTACAGACACTCTGATAAAAAATCACCATTCTTGCAGTTTATGTGGATGACATTATCATTACTGGAGATGATCAAGAAGAAATAAAGAGATTAAAGGGTGTTTGAGCAAGGAGTTTGAGGTAAAGGATTTGGGCAACCTAAAATATTTCCTTGGCATAGAAGTGGCCCGGAATGAAAAAGGAATATCTTTGTGTCAACGAAAATACACATGGGCATGATGGGGTGTCGAGCAGCACCCACCCAATTGAACAAAATCATCAAGTGACTGCACAATCAGGTGATCTAGTGAATAAGGAAGATTATCAGAAACTAGTTGGGAGATTACTATACTTATGTCATACAAGACCTGACATTACATATGCAGTGGGTGTAGTGAGCAGGTATATGCATGAGCCAAGAAGTGGGCATCTTGATATAGTGGAGAGAATCCTGAGATACTTGAAGGGAACTCCAGGAAAAGGGTTGTGGTTTGGAAAAATGGACATCTCGAGGTGGATGGCTATAGTGATTTGACTGGGCTGGTTGTCAAGATTCTAGAAGATCAACATCAGGTTATTGCGTGTTTGTGGGAGGAAATTTGGTATCATGGAGAAGCAAGAAACAAACAGTTGTGTCTAAATCAACAGCAGAAGCTGAGTATAGAGCTTTATCTCAAGGGCTGAGTGAGATGCTCTGGGTAAAACATCTTCTGAGCGAGTTGAAACTTCTGAGAAAGGACCCTTGAGAGTGTGGTGTGACAATCAATCAGCTATAAGCATTGCAAATAATCCAGTTCAACATGACAGGACAAAGCATGTGGAAATTGATCGCTTCTTCATCAAGGAGAAACTCGATGCTGGGATCATCAGCCTTAGTCATGTTAGCTCTAGCAGCAGTTTGCAGACTGCTTGACAAAAGGTTTGGAACAAAGGAATGTAACTTGGCGTGTGACAAGATGGGGTTGATTGACATCTACCATCCATCTTGAGGGGAGTGTTGAACCGTTATATGGGCCAGGCCCATGTGTGTAAGTGAAGCTACAAGGAGAAGGGATATGCGTGCTCCCAGACCTAATTCGAACTGAGCCCTCACCCAGCCGCCAACCACCAAGGAGACAATCAGGTGAGCTACTTGCTCCTCAAACTGTAGGTTTTTTAAACCGGGACTACGTCTAATCCAGAGCCATCGTTCTTCTATTGTCTACTCTTTGCGATCTTGTGATAGTGTGCTGCTTGCACCCTCGAGGGCCAAAGTGTTCCGAGCTCTTCTTCACCACCTTCCGACACAGAGCACAATGATGAACCTGGCATGCGTCGCACAAGACATGGTTGTTGTTTCCAAGCTGCTCACATCAGAGACAACGTCTTTATTAACAAGAATCAAGTGAAAAAAAACTTCAGATCTCGGTAAAAATAAAGTACAGCTATCTACAACCACCAAAATCGCAAAAAAAAAAAATCTACAACCACCAAAACATTTACCTTGTATGTTATATGGTGGCAACTCGGGCATGGATGCGGGTTGCATGCTCCGAATTTCACTTTTCGCCCTATCTCTTTGAGGGCAGCAGCCGAATCCAGATTCTCTGTCAGCTTTTGATGATCCATTTTGCATTGTTCACTTTCAAAGGGGAGCATAGATTCAAATTTGGTATCAGAGCATAGCTATGGGACAGGAACACTTTGACAAATCACACTTAATTAGAAGAGTGTACCTTGAATGAATAGAAGTTAGTGGCTTGCCACAGCCATAGCAGAACGACTTATCACAGTTACTGCAACGCATGTGGTCGCAGCCTGACACGCGTGAGATGGCGCTACCACAATGTGGACATATAACAGAAGAACGAAGTACTTCCTTGATACTACGTATTTCATCCGCCAAGTTACTAGGTCCAGTATTGCCCTTGCTTAACTGGAGTACCTTTTCACGTTCCTTTATAAAACAAAATAGCACACTGAGTACTGTGATCTTAAGACTGAAGTGTTAAAGAAAACTATATTTACAAATGCTTAACTATATATGTTTTACATATCACGAAATATCTAATAAAGTAACAATTTTGGTACTGAGTCCCCAGGTTCTTAATGTTGGAATTAGCTCTCGTAATGAATATCAATATTGCAGGGACTTGCAGCTAATACTTGTCATAAAAAATAGCATATGTATAGTTCAGATGGATTTTAAATTCAGAATGAAACTGGTAGATAATATATACTTACTACAAAAAGGTAAATATGTGATGTCTAGGGGGATTTCGAACCTGCCAGGAGAGTAGTTTTTCTTCTGGAGTAAGGCATCTCTCCTCGATGTGACGACGATCCCTGCAGCGGATGCAGAAACTGAAGAGGCACTTGGAGCACTGGGCGTTACCATCATCTCCCAGGCAGGCTGTTTGACATCTAGGACAGTAAGCTACATCAGATATTGAGTCTAGAGTCCTTTGGAGTATCAGCCTTTCCCATCGTTCGAAATCTGCCTCTCCTAGCAAGCTCTTCAGTTGATTAGGAGGGACAACACCTCCACATTTGTCATCAGGGCACACCAATTTCATGACTGATCCTTCCTTTACATGCATTCTTGAGTATGTTTCCATGCAATTCTGACAAAAGTAATGATGGCATGGAAGTTTTATGAAGTCAATGCCTGATAATAATCAAAAGATACAGATTTAACTTTAAGATATTCCAGATTGCTTTTGGTAATTGTAATTGCAAGGTCGCTTGGACTGACGTTTGTACCCCAAAATCCAAAGGAGGCCTTGGGATTCTTTGCCTCGCCTCACAAAACTCTTCCCTCCTCTCCAAATTCCTTTCCAAGCTCCACGCCAGCTCCACCGCGCCTTGGGCCACTTGGTTTCGCCGTTCATACGGGTGGAACCCCTCTCGTGATCTTAGGGACTCCCACCGCCTCGACACCCCCATTTGGAAGGATATTCTCTCCGCCCTTCCCTCTTTCCGCTCGAACTCTCGGGTCGTCATTGGCTCCGGGGAGCTCACCTCCTTCTGGTTTGATCGCTGGACGGGGACGCAAACCCTGGCCGAGTTGTTCCCCGCCCTCGCCTCCCATTCCACTCGCCCCAATATCTCTGTTAGTTCTGCTATTTCCTCCGCCTCCCTCGTCCCCCGCCTCTCCGCTGTCGCCTCTTCGGAGCTGCCCTCCATCTCGCGGATCATTGGCGGCTCTGACCTTAACCCCGACGTTGCCGACTCCCGCCTCAATCGCTTCACTAACAAAATTGCTTCGAATGGAGATACCTATGCTGATTTTTTTAGGCACTTGCCATCTGACGAGTTTGCAGGAGTTGTTTGGTACAATGCCGCACCTAACAACTGCAGGATCTTCAACTGGCTGGTCCACCGATGCCGCGTCTCGACAAACGAAAGACGCTTCCGCCACTCACTCGCCGACTCCCCCGCATGCCCCTCATGCGCTCAAGATGAAGACGTCGACCACCTACTTCTTGGGTGTCACCGTGCGCAAGAAGTTTGGCGCCTTCTCCCACCGCTCGCGCCCAGGCCTACGCCCACCTCCATTGAATCGCTTTGGGCAACTCAGATGCCTCACAAGGGCAGGCTCACCGTTCTCTCCGCCGTCGTGTGGAACATTTGGAAACGGCGAAACTCCATCATCTTCAAGGCTATTGATGAACCCCAGAGATCACATCGACTAAATGCATCCAAGACGTCACGCTCTGGACCCATCGCTGTCGAGACCTTTTTTTTGCGATGAAACATAAGGTGATTACAACAAGTAAGCAGAAAAGAACACCACAAAGATAGAAATTACAAACAAGTCCTTCTGCATCTCGATGTCGCCGGCGAGGAGAAGAACATGCCGATAACGCGCCGCTGCTGCATCTTCCCTCTTGCCTTGGATCGGAAGAAGCCCCCTAGCGGACGGGAAGCCGTCGGACCTCGAACCCCGAAAGGCCTCCATCCTTCTCCACCGGCAGCATCGCCTTGCACCATCACCATCGGCTTCGAAGTTGTCAACTGGATCCGCCGCCACCAGATCCAGAGGGGGAGGACCCACACACGGCGATCCCGGAGGACCGCGAGCACGGGGAAGGAGATGCTCCGCCGTGGAACTCCAGGGAGCTTCACCGCCGAAGGGGACGAGCACCACCTGCAAACACAACACCGGCCACGCCACCACCTCCATGACGACGCCGGCTGGGTCCCTACTACTACCTACGCTATATACACGCCGGGATCCGGCGATTCCCCACCCTCCCGCCGCCGGAGCGGCCGCCGGAGGGCAGGGAATCACGCGGATCGCCGGTGGCGAGGTGGGAGCAGAAGGGGATCTCAGAAATCGCCTCTCTCGTACTGTGCGGGAGGAGGGACCGGTCCAAGGTCAGAAATCCGCCGCTGTCGAGACCCCTTGACGAAAGACTTCCTCTTATATTGGTGTAATTTATTTGTTCCCCCATGAACACTGGATGAGGATCATTTGTTTCTCTCCCTCTCATCCCCCTCACCATATGTAACCTAGCATGTAACTCTATGGTTGGCCCTTCATAATAAAGTTCAGGCTAGCCCCGGCCCGCCGTAGTTTCAGTCAAAAAAAAAAAGATATTCCAGATTTCGTACATGATGGAACTTGTATTGTTCATGATTACTAGCCGTGTGTTTCTATGAAAAACCACACAAAAAGGCGGGAGTTAAGCCATGGTCATGGGGATGTCCAGAAGAGCCTTGTCATGGGATGGTTATGCGGTTCCGGCAAAAACAAAAAGATGGCGGAAACACGGAATGTTGCAGCAACTAAACGACCATTAATAGGTAAGATAAGCTTGTCAGCTAGCAGGAGCATTAAGGTTCTGCTGTATCTTGGTTCCAGCAGAACCTTGTAACTACTTTTATTTACTCACAAAATATACAGCTAGCAGGAGCACCATGCAATTTTTTTTAGCTTCGTCTATGTATGGGTCACAAAAGAATTTGGTATTTCCTTTGTGAGGTTTAACTTGTATACTAACTAGTTGAAGATAGTTTCAACTAAAATTAAAATCATACTTATTTTCTTCATGATTGTTTGACTGCAGACATGTGCTGATTTTATATAAAAACAGTATAGCATGCGAATAGATATTCCCTGCAATATCTTATTAAGATTGTTTTCTTAGAAATGTTGTACTAAATTCAAAACTATGTGAATTCTTGGGTATATACCCTGGTTCTAAAATTTCTTGGATTGGATTTGTGTTGTCTCCATGGTTCAAGTATATCAGTAGCACTCTCCCTTGTTGTTTGAGGACAACAATTTACGTTATGACAGACCTGGGGTTGTAAAATAACGAATGCCAAGTCCTGCAAAAACAGAGATAATCTAACACATATAGCCTACTACACCAGGGAGAGTACCCCAGCATCAATGGGGCATCCAAGTTACCTTTGCACTCACTGAAGCATATCATGCAGACATGAAGGCCCTGAAGAAACGATTCTTGGCGCTGCTCTTCATTGTAGTTGAGCATCTGTTGTACAACATCCTCTATAGACAGAATCTCTCCAATAACACGAACATCCACAGGATCCGTCGTACTATCGGACTTCCGTATGACTATTCCGCCATCAAAACCAAGATGAGTGAGTGTATTGCTCTGCAGCCATTGCACCCACTCAAAAACAACTTCTTGTCCAGGTTGTTGCGCCCAGATGGAGTCAAGCATGTGACAAAGCGAGGAAAGCTTCACACTATCCAACCATTGTGCACCGAGAGTAAAGTATGGAGGGTGATGGCTCGGGTACGATGGAGGCATAAGGCATGTCAGTGATATTGGAGCCAAGTGCTCTACACTTAATGTGTCAAAGAATCGATCATTTGGGGAATCATCAACACCCTGGAGAAGTTCTGCGGACACACTGATACCATCTGGAATTTCACAATACACATGGATCTGCATAGAATTGAAAATTACATTTTATTTTCTGTAATTGCGGAGTCCTGAGAATCTGGTTCTAACTAAAAGAACAGGAATTTGAGAAAATATATATAGGAAAACTGATATACCTGGAAAGACCGTGGTACAGAGTTTTCACCAAAAACATCTAAATTTTCTCCATAAATTGCCTCCAGAGCCATCATCTATGGAATCAGAGAAAATTTATCGGCATGACTTTTGAAATTTGATATATTGTCCATTCATATAAATTTGAGATAATTGACATTCGCAATCTGTTTTTTAATTCATGTTTTGGGCATAAAACATGCTATCGGTCTTTACGTATCTATATCTTCACCGATTCTTTTTTTATCAGTTCCATCATTCTTCTTGCCCTCTAAAGGCAACCTGGAAGTCTCACTCTAGCGTACCAACATATGGGCCATATGACAACGTTATGTGGACATCGAAGGTTCTGGTTAATAGAACTGTGTGGAATTTGTAGGTTTCGGTGGACACGGGACACCAGAACCACCGCAGTCTGACGAGAGGAGTTCTGAGTTCACAATGCAGTTCCATAAAACTGGCCCAGGCCCCCAAATTGCTAATCCCTAGCGAGGTAGTAGTGGTAGTACCTCGTCTTGCTGGAGCTGATCGTTGGAGCGCAGCTGGTCGTCCGGCAGATCGCGCTCCTCTCCCTCCCGGCGATCCCGCAGCGCCATATCACGCAGCATCGTCGCCGCATCTGCCGACGGCGAGAGGTGGGCGCCGCCGCGAGGGCTCTCCATGAGTGGACTGCGGGTGGCGGCCGGAGCGGGTCTTGCTGGTTGCGCAGGACGAACGAATTTGGGGTGCGTAGACGGGTTTGATCCTGGTGGGCCACACAACGTTCGAGAGGTAATTGCAACGGAATTATACGAACTTCATGCGCGTTACGGAGTCCGATTCCATGTAGCACACGGTCTCCCATAGTGTATTTGAGCCAGCTTGAGACTCGTCTGCTCCCCGATTTCTGCGTTGATCATAGAAATAACCAGAGTATGTATAAGTTTTGTTGTTCTTCAACGGAGTGTCTAGCCTGCTCCGTGACTTGATTGTCAGCCCTGGACAGTGCCAGACCCGGGCATACTCTTTCGAAACAGGATTTCGCCCCGGTTTATAAATAAAGCTACACCGGCCAAACCGATACAAAGTGGTGGAGAGATCGACATAAAAGCAGGTCAACCAAACAACCAGCACTAGGTAGAGGCAAGCCGCCAGCTCGAAGTTGGACAAGAAAAATAGGAAACAGCAGACCACACTGGAATCTACCTAGACTACCGGACAAGCCGAAGACGAAGAAGCTTCACACCGTGAGAATGGCCTCAACGTGTTGTACCAAGATGTACATGAGCTACACGACGACGCTCCCAAGAGGGTAACGACGTGATGCGCCGCCGTCGCCGAGCACGCAAAGCGCGCTAGGGCTTTCACCCGCAACTCAGTCACAACGAGGAATCCACGACAACGCTCCCAAGAGGGTAATGAAACCCACAGGCATCACCGTTGCCGGCGCCAAAGCGCAGAGCTTTCACTCGGATCCTTCTGCGCACGTCATCTAGACAACACGAGACTTCCAGAGCATGACCAGGGGTCGTCGCCGAGGCACCGACACCAGAACCTCCCGCTGTCAATCCCCTCGCCACCCACATGGCCAAAGAGATGACCACTACCACTGCGATGCTGCCCGCCGACGACAGTCATCCAGCCTCTCCATGCACAGCCTCCACCCTGGCATCCACGAACTCCAGCCTATGTCGAGAAATAAAGACCACCGCAAGACCAACGAATCGGGCGAGGAGGACTTTGCAACAGATCATAGCCCACCTGGCTCGGATCCAGGTATGGTTGGACAACAGTGGTACAGCCCGGCTGGCTCGCACCCCGCAGCCATCGATAGCCCGATCGGGCATCAGGCCACGCCACAACCAATAGGAGGGGATCAACGCCCTCCGCCGTCGAAGACGGTCGTTGACCGGACGCAGCATCAGGTCCCGTCAGGCCCAGATCAGGCCCGTGTAGGTCCAGATCTAGGCCCAGATCAGGCCCGAGAGGTCCCGCCACCGCGCTGCAACGTCTTGGCCGTCGCCGCCGTCCAACCTGCACCCCTCGTCGTCCCGACCAAGACCTTCCCCGCAGAGCCTCGCCACCACCTCCTCCTTCTCCTCCTTATCATCATTGGACTGAAAATCGATTAAGGCAATAGGATCGGGAGTAAAGGTTCGGTTGATGGCAAAGCCGTCCTTGCCCCTGCGCAAGCTCGGAAGAGTTCTCTCGAGCGCCGAGGAGTCCTACCTAGACATGAACAGTCGGCGATCTTAACCCTCGCCCGACTAAAGAACCAACGATAGATGATGTAGTGGCGGCCGTTAGAGCTATCACCACGACCGGAAGTGGAGCGGCCATCATCACGAGTCGTGCAACGATCAAAGGATAGATAGTGTGATGAATGCATCGTCACACGCCATATATTTTCTTTAGTTATGGTCAGAAATTGTGTTGTAGGTTGAAACGAGACATAGGACTTCCCTGTGGATTCTCCCACGTGGAATTTTGATACAAGTTAAGGGCTTATTTGATTCACATGATAGGAATATCAAAGAAATAGGAAAAAGATTTGAATAGAAAAGGATGGCAGGTGCAAAACTTGCCTAGTTCCTTCTGCATAGGAATCAAAACATGAAATCTGAGTGGATTTTAAGTTCCTCCACATTTTGCATTGAGACCAAGATCTGCAGAAAAAATCCTATGATTTTCCCTTCAAACGATGAATAGTACCATCTATGGAAATTTTCCTAACCCTCTACTTTTCGTCCAGATTTCCCTCCAAATCAAAGGGGCCCTAAAAGTCTTGGGAGGTATTGAGAAATCCACATAGGGATCTTGGGGGAGCTCATATTCTAGGTTTTTCTTCTAGTCTAACCTCAAATCTTAGGGAGGGGGGCCTATTCATAGGGCTGGCCACGAAGAGGTAAGTTGTGGGTAAGGTTACATGACCAAATGCCAAAACTGCACGAAAACAAACATGAGTTAGTACCGGCTAGGGCGGCGGTATTACTGGCACAGGAAAAGGGGTTCTCATCGCATTGATCATCCCAAACATATACGGCTGTGAATGCATCATATCCAACAATAGCCTTAAGAACAAAATGTGTTACCCTCAGACAAAAAATATGAAAAACAAATGCAACAAGATCACAGTTATCAGTGTGTGTTGTTTGTTTTCCTAGATAGCAACGAAAAACGAATAAACCTCTGCAATAAGAATCGTGAACATTGCAAGATAATGAACATACCAAGCAAAACATAGCTCTTACCACATAAAAAATGTTGCAGCGAATATTTCGAAAAAAGTGGGCAAAAACAAAATAAGCTTTTTCAGGTGGACAAAGACATGAATTTAAACGCCCTAAGGTGGTACGAAAGGATAAACATGAACTTCTAAAAGAGTTCACTATTAGGAATTTCGCAAAACCCAAACTGTGAAGCTTGTTTTGACGTGTATACAAATTTTATTATCAGAAATCCCAGGGATGCTGACAGACAATGTGATGATCCTATGCCTAGGGGTGCATCAGCGCTGCCAAGAGGATACAGTATGTACTATCCAACTATTCCAATCGCAAGTATTCAAACAGATATATCGGATTTGTAATGTCCTTCGATCTCAATCGGAACTATCCAAACAGATAAACAGGCACAAGGGACATGGACTGCTCAACGGTTCTTTTTTATTTTAAGAGACAGGGTCGCAATCGTAGTTCCTTGAACATTATGCTGTACTGAATCTAGCAAGCTTGCAAAAATATAACAGATGGTCCCAACCTAAAACATTAATGTAAAAAAAGTCGAGGTTTACTGATCTCTTCGATAACATGTTCCATAAGAAAATGATTGTAGCTAGGTCTAACTATTGCTATTCCAAACTGTATATATTCACGACTGATGCCGATCGATTGTAGTCGAAACCAATTCTCCACCTTCAGATCATTTCACAGAAGTTATGATGCAGAGTCATCCTTGTTCTTTGTTCCAATCTGAGCAACCTCGGGGTCGACAGTGTGCTGCTTGCATCCTCTGGGGCCATAGTGCTCCGAGCTCATCCGGACCAGCTTCCGACACAGCGCACAGCAATGAGCCTGACATGCCCCGCATACGAGGTGGTTGTTGTTTCCAATCTGATGACATAGGAGACAGTGAATTCATTTTCCAACACCAGATGAAAGGATGATGAACAAAATATACAGTATAATATATCTGAATTCTGAATGCTGAAATAACTTTTTACCTTGGGACGTGGCTGGCCGCATTGTGGGCACGGATGCTGTCTGATGCTGACGGGCAATCTGACTCTTGGTTCTTCTTCATGTGCTTCGTCCCCTTCAATGAAATCGAGGGCCCTCACATTATTTCTTCCAGCAAGGGAATAGTCAAACGGTTTACGACATTTCGTGCAACGCATGTGGTCGCACCCGGAAATGCGTGTAATGCCGATACCACAACGCAGGCATGCAACGGATGAACTGAGCACTTCCCTGATGCTAATTATTTCATTCGCCAAGGTAGTTATCATGCTAACTTCGCCTTTGCTCATGCGGCGCACCTTTGCACGTTCCTGCATAAAACAACAGCACATTTATAATTGTGAGCTGCTGGGAATGCATCATATCCTACAATAGCCTTATAAAAATGTGTTATCCACAAAGAGAAAATTAGCATGTTAAAAGTTATTGTGTCAAAAAAATGTGTACAATATACTTGTAATGCCTTTTATCTAAACAGAATAAATAAGTTTTACGATGGTAAATTATGTACATAGACATGTTGAACTGCAATTGCTATTACTATACTGCACTCAACACAAATTTCCACGTGCAGCACTTCAGTAGGGCACATGATTCAGTTCACACTTAAGGTTTTCAATATTATTTAAAAGTATTTTTCTTAATTCTGAAGAACCGAAAAAATCTTGTCCTTTATAAAATATCCAATAGCAAACTTGAAATCCTCAAGCCACTGTGTCTTTATGTGTCCTAAATTGGACTTGGAAGTTGGATCTGATAGTTAACCTTCACACCTATTATTTAATGCAAACGATAATCTGTATTGTTTAGCTGATTGTGTATAGAGCATGTCAAGGTAGATCCATTTGCTACCTGTAAGGTGAGTAGTTTTTCTTCTGGAGTAAGAAAAATGCAGCCTCCTGTGTGACAAGGATTTCTGCAATGGATGCAGAAGTAGAAGAGGCAATTGGAGCACTGGGCTTTGTCCTCGTCTTTCAGGCAACCTGTTCCACATCTTGGACAGTACACTAAATCATCCATTGAATCTAGAGCTTTCTGAAGCATCAACCTTTCGCACCGTTCGAATTCTGCATCTCCCAGCAACCTCTTCAGTAGATTATGAGGAATAAGGCATCCACACTTGTCACCAGGGCACACCAATTGCAGTACTGTTCCTTCATTGACATGCATCCTTGAGTATGTCTCCATGCACCTCCGGCAAAAGTAATGCTGGCATGGAAGTTTTACGAAATCAACACCTGAGGGTAATAAAACACATGGATATGATTAATTGTGGTATGGTTTAGGCTGTACCTTGAAGCTTGCAAATTTTTATGCAAGTTATATTTGTTTTTCAAGGGATATAATTTGTGGGGAATCATTTGTAGCTGAGCGGAAAATGGTTTATTCTGTCAGGTTTAACTTATTATCTTAGCAAGTGGAAACGAATTTGAGCAAATGCTAACATTGTAGTGACTTCAGTATGACCGGGTCTGGGACTCTGGGTATGTACACCAAAAACAGAATTTTCAAAAATACAACAAACATTGGCTTGAATTCATACCCTATTAAATCACGGAGACCAAATTAGGCATCCAATTTATATATTGTGAAAAGATAAATAGTAAAATCCTGAAAAAAAAAGATAATCTAAAGGAGAGCACAGTGCAAGAGATGAGCGCCAGGAAGGGTGAGCACTGAGCACCAACTGGAGCATTCGAGTTACCTGTGTACTCACTAAAGCAAATCATGCAGGCATGAAGATCGCGGAGAAAGCATTCGTGACACTGCTCCTCATTGTAGCTGATCATCCGTTGGACAACATCCTCTACAGACAGAATATCTCTTCTCTACTATATAATATGCCTAGAGGTGGTGATGGTCATGGTACGTTTTTCCAATTTCCGATTCTACCCTTGTGTTGATAGGTTAATTACGGAGTATGCCACCACCAAGTC
The DNA here is from genome assembly GCA_947311845.1 of Poa pratensis. Taxonomy (NCBI): domain Eukaryota; kingdom Viridiplantae; phylum Streptophyta; class Magnoliopsida; order Poales; family Poaceae; genus Poa; species Poa pratensis. The sequence goes on from CAMZMU010000107.1 coordinate 59,212,496, forward strand.
AACATAACTGTTCGTAATAAAGAAAAAAAAAAAAAACACCGCCGAGAAGCGTCGCTCGGCCGCCAGCGCGCCGCCTACCGCCCCAACGCTCGCGGTGGTCCGTGAGACCGTGAGCCCCCGCCGCCGGCGTCGCGCTCCTACGCCCGTACATCGGCCTCGCTGGTCACCCCAGCCTTAATCCTCTCCACCTCAATTCCAAGACGCGGGCGGCGGATGAGTCGTTCACAATCCCCAAGCCTCGCCGCCGCCGTTTGCCTAGGCCTCTGCCGCCCCCGTCGCCGGCGCGATGGGGAACACATGCGTCGGCCCCAGCACCACCGCCGACCGCCACGGCTTCGAGAAGGCTGGGCGGGGTGCGGGCGGGGCGGAGCACCGTTGACCAGCCCCCTGCGCCGCCAGTCGTCGAGCACCGCCGGCCAACCCCGCGCGCCTTGGGTCCGGCTGTGCCTCCCCTTAAACGAGCGTCTCTTTTCTCAAGCGCCGCCGGCCAGCGCCGCTGCGGGGCCTCTGCCATCGAGCGCCTGGGATCCCCTGCCGCCATCTAGCTTCTCCGGCTGCACAGCAGTAGCGCCAAGGAGCGAGCGGCCGAATCTCGATTTTCCGCTTGGTTTCTTCATAGAAATCAGCTGATTGAGTTGTGCTCTCCGTGGTCTCCGTCGCGTGATGCAGCTGATGCTCTCTCTCTCTTTGCTAATTGCTAGCGTTGATGGTGGCCTCTCTCACACGGAGATAAGATCCATGCGATTGTGAGTGGATAAGAATACTAAAGAAGTTTGTGGCTCATGTCAGGTACTGATTAATACTCATTTGCAATATTTCATTTATGTCGTACTATTTTTATCTCAGTTCGATGTCCAGTAGTATCACAAGTGCTCCATTGACTGAAGACTGTGCCCATTGTGCAGTTCTAAGTTCTAACTCAAGTTAAAATAACTTGCTTGGGCCTGGTTTGCCCTTTTCTTGCCATTCTTGATTGAACTGAAGATTTCGCTCGTTCTCTACTAGCCACAGAGAAATAAAATAGCACGTCCTATAGCGCACCGACCAGGGCACCAATTCGTCACTTTTTAATTATAAACGCAAATGTTTATGCAACCAATCACCCGTCAATGACATACTCTAATGCAAGCCCCAAATTAGGTAAAACATTGCTTAATTTCTGAACGTAGGACTGAAGCTATTTTTCAGCTGATGCATGCATTCATTTTGTCGGGATGCAAAGCCTTCACTAATTTATGAAGTGCAAAGCCATATATTGAACATTGTTGGTATGCATTGGGCTTGGAATACACTCGATTAGAATGCTGCTCTGTTCTTTGTCTATAGACATACTCACGTCCTTGTGGGAACTAAAAGAAGCTTCTGAAGAACTTCAGTTAAACATTTTCCACCTATATTTTTCTTCTATATTATTCTGGATCACATAATGCATACAATGAATAATCAGCTGAAGTTACTTTTGTTCCATATTCACCTATTTGTTATTGTTTCTATTCTGACCATCCTGTTTTTTCAAGAGTTCTGTTGAGGGGCAGTCAATACACACAGTTACATTTTTGTTTTGCAACTATAAATACCTTGGATCTTGGATTCCATTTTACTTCTTTTTTAATGTTGAGTAAGTTTGAATAATATATAATTGATGTCTAATGTCCTTTTTTTGGTGTGCTGATGGTGAATAGTCAGACTCCTTTTGTGAGATTGAGCATCATTCAGGGAAGGTAGTGAGTACATCTACCATAAACAGAAGTGCATCCTCTGACTTTTGAGAATATTTACAATTCATTTACTTGTGGCTATGGCCAAGCATAAACAGAGGTGCATCCTTTGAATTGCAGAATATTTACAATTCATTTACTTTTCTCAAATTACATGCATTGTTGTTACTATGATTTTGATTTTTTTCTACTCTTAAGTGGACATATTTTGGTATAGGAAATACAGACTATGCTGCATATACAGAGGTGTCCTGAAGCCATCCAATTCCCGAAATTTGGGCGATACCTACGAGGTAGCGGCGGTGTGGGATGATGGTGGTGGAGAGAAGGAGCAGAGTTGCGGCTGCAGATGACAGCGTCAGGCAGTGGAGGTGGAGGTGCCTCCACGTCGACGGCATTCTGTAGACGTATCACAAATGTTTCTGCTTCAGGATGTCATTTCAGTCTCTTGTATGTAAGATATATTTTGATTTGTAATGCAATTCCACAAAACAGAATAAATTTAAAACTAAACATTGTGTTGTATCCTGTCAGTTCAAATAAATGGTTGTCATCTTGTACATTTTGCCCTGAGTGTACTGGCCAGTCACGACAGTGGGTAAGGAGCATGAGAGAGCAAGTGGTGGTACCATGGATTTTGTTAAGTTTGTCAAGAAATTGAACCCAGCAGTAGATGTGATGAAAATATCTGGGAGCACGGATAGAGGTATTAATATGAAACCGGTCTGACATGTGTGATTTGCTAGATCTCATGTGGGGTAGACACGTCAGGATGTACAACTGTGGTTTGTGCTGGGAGTTGATTTGACTCTCATGCTATGCTTAAAACATAACCTGATATCCTTTTTAGACATCTCACAACTTAAGGTTGGAGCGGAAACCAGCACCATTACTATTGCCGAAAGTGGGATGATTGTTGCAAGCCTGCAAAGCTCTTGAAAGTCACGGGGTTAGGGGACTGACTATAGCAATTTGACACAATTGGAGAAAACATCAAAGTTTGTTTGGGATGGAGGGGGCTGAATACACAGCACACCGGTGACGCAGTGGCGGAAGAGGTGGAGTTTGAGGGATTGATTGGTGTGAGCGAAGAGGTGACATAAGCAATGATAAAAGATTGATTGGAGCAATTTTTTTTTTGCAAAGAGCATGATTTGTAGTTTTTCTTTTGTGGGATCATGAGTTGTACTTTGAGTAATGTGAACTCCATGCTCTTTACCTCTCTTGGAAGGTGCTGTCCATAAAATTAGAATATCACTTGAATTGTGTTTTGTCAAATATAAATTTGACGACCCATAGCAACGCACGGGCATACAACTAGTCTCCAACAATCCGAACATCCACAGGACCCATCACCATACTATCATCAGGCTGCCGTACGACTATTCCATCACCAAAACCAAGATGAGAAAGAGTAGAGCTTTGCAGCCATTGCACCCACTCATAAACAACTTCCTGTCCAGCTTGCTGTGCCCAGATTGAGTCGAGCATGTGACAAAGGGAGGAAGCCTTCTCCTTATCCAACCATTGTACACCGAGAGTAAAGTATGGCGGACAATGGCTTGGGTACGATGGAGGGACGAGGCATGTCAGTGATAGTGGAGCCAGGTGCTCGACACTTAAGCTATCTAGGAACTGTCTACTTGAGTCATGATGATGATCATCCTGGAATGGTTCTACGGATACACCGATGCCACCTGGAATTTCACAGTGCACCTGGATCTGCAGAGAGTTAAAAAAGGGTATCATGATTTTTGTGTCTCGATGATACTACTGATTTTCTGGGAGTCAAACAGCTGTACCTGGAAAGACCGCGGTCTAGCCTTTTCATCGAAGACGCGTATCTTGTCTCCATAAATTGCTTCCAGCGCTAACATCTAAAAATCAATATTATCACAAAAAATATTACCTCAGCATTTGCCTTTTGGAAACTTGCTATACTTGTTTTACACAGGTTAAAAAAAACGAGTTGTTTGGCATAATATAGTTATGCACATAACTCTAATTTTTTTCTTAAAGAGATAAGTTCCACCTACTCCTGGCAGCACTATGAAACTAATTGTTTTGTTCGAATATAATGCATGCCAGAAACCTCTAAGTGCCACTCTAATTCTGAAACCAACTTTTCTCGACCATTGTCTATATGCATTGTTTCAGTTTTAGAGCCTGTTTATTTAGCTTAATGGCAGAGCAGCAGAAAATTGGAGCTTGTTCCCAAATCACAATTCACAACCTCTGCACAACACAAGAGGGCCATAAACCGGCGTGCCATGGTCCTGGACACCTGGTTTGCAATGTCTGTTCACGTTTTTCAGCAACAAATTCATCCACCCGGTCATGGCGAAACTGCACTAGCCTATCTTCCGGCAGGCAAAATCACGGCAGGGGTAGCAATTCAGTTACCAGAATTGGCCAAGGGTTTATCAGAAACGAGGTATAGTGCGAAGGGCGGATTCCAGTAGCGGATAGTACCTCGTCCTGTTGGAGCTGATCGTTGGAGTGCAGCAGCTCGTCTGGCAGATCGGGCTCCTCTCTATCCCGGCGATCCCGGAGCGCCATCTCGCGCAGCATCCTCACCGCCTCCGTCGACGGCGAGATGCCTTCCTCGTCTCCGTTCGAGCCCCCGTGACCGTGAGGACTCTCCATCTGCAGGCTGCGGGTTGTCGCTTTGCCTGGTCGGAATTGCTATGGTGCGTGACCGGAGAGATTCGGCTGTACACGGATCGAATAAGCTGATGCAGTGATGCCCAACCATGTCTATATATCCGGACCGATTCAAATCTGCCTCTTCTTTTCTCGAACCTCAGCACTGACTTTGATCGATAAAGTCGAAAAGAGTTGGAAGTTTATGAGGGAAACTTTCACACAGCACAACGCACCACGCCATCCCCCAAGCCACGCTCCAAAAAGACAAGTCGATGACCATGTCGCCCTAGCAAACCATTGCCGATACTAACACAGCGGAGGCAAGCTCAATGCAAGGCGAAACCCGGAGCCTAGCTCCGACATGTACGCCGATCAAAGACCACTCCTCAAAACGAGTCGACGACCATGTCGCCCTAACAACCATAGCCGACAGTAACATGGCGGAAACAATCTCAATGCAGGCGAAACTTGGAATCGTCGCTACAACATCCACGCCAACCCCAAGGCCTTGCACCACCTAGCCGAAAACGAAGGCTCGCCGCCGTCAACCACTAGCGACTCCACTGGTCACTCTGGCCGGTGGAACATCACACTCGCCCAAATCTGCCTTTTCACCAGCACAAAATTTTACATGAACTAAAACAAATCCTAACAAAATATTTTTCCACTCAAAAGGAGCTGAGTTAATTTTATACAAAATTAAAATTATGCGAGAACCTTCGTTGGTATCCACAGGTCCTGTGGATTGATATCTTTTTTATTATTCTATGGCTGATTTCAGAGAAGTACAAGATGGTCATGCAAGAAGAAAGGGCTTGAAGATCTCGAAAATTTGTTGTTTTATTTTGTAATCTATGTAGTAAGCTCATGTATCTCTACCATGTACTATTCGCTGCTATAATATATATGATATTGATTGTAAAAAAAAAGTTACACAGTGACCACGCGAAAACAATCCACCCGCCATGGCTAACCGTGTATATGCGTGTAAGTTGTAACGACACTTAAATAAACCCGATGGAACAACCTAATGTAGTAGAAAACCGATGGTCCAACTTTAAATATTTTCACGAAAGGTCTGATCCAGAATCATTGTTGTTCTTTCTTCTAGCCTTAGCGGGCTCGGCGTCGACAGTGTGCTGCTTACATCCTCTAGGGCCATAGTGCTCCGAGCTCTTCCTCACCACGGTTCGACACAAAGCACAGAAATTAACCTGGCATGCCGGGCACCAGAGGTGGTTGTTGTTTCCTATCTGCTCATATCAAAGCCAGTGAATTTCATTCCCCAAAATTAGGTGGAAAACTGATGGTAAAAATCTATATGATATTACCTCTGCTTCTAAAATAATAGTCAAAAGTTAAAGCTTTCTAAATTTGACCAAATATATACAAGAAAATATCAATATTTACAATACTGAACAAATATATTTTATGGTGGATATTTTGATATTGATTTCATATTGCAAATGTTAACATTATATTGTCTATAAACTTGGTCAAATTTTAAGGATGTAGAATTTTGACTAAATTTATAAAGCTTATTTGTCGGAATGGAGGGAGTATTGAAAGCCACAACAACTGTACCTTGGGATGTGGTTGGTGACATATCGGGCACCGGTGCTGTCTTGGGCTGACGAACAGACACAACCTTTTTTGTTCAATTTGTACCTTTTCCACTTTAAGTAAATCAACCGCCCTTCTATCTGTCCTACTAGATTCATAAGCCTCGTCATACTTAAATTCATGACGACAGTTCCTACAAACCATGTGGTTGCAGCCAGACACGCGTATAAAGGCGATACCACAATTAGGACATGAAACGGAAGAACGGAGTACTTCCCTGATGCTCAGTATTTCATTCGCCAAGTTAATTCTTCTACCAGTGTTGCCTTGGCCCAATTGGCGCACCATTGACAGGTCCTGTATAAAACCAGATTATATGAGTGCTCGTGCTTTTCATATGTGGAAGTTGAGCTTGGCTCTGATTGTGAATTTTTTTTTTCTGCAGGTAAGCTCTGATTGTGAACATTAATGGCTAACGTTTATGAATTATGGCAAGCGAGAGATATGTAGTGTTTATCATTGAAGATTCGTTTGCTTACCTTTAAGGTCAGAAGTTTTTCTTCTGGAGTAAGAACAGTGCAGTTCCTCCCTGTGTGACAAGGATATCTGCAATAGGTGCAGAAGTTCAAGAAGCAACGGGAGCACTGGGCTTTGTTCTCGTCTGAAAAGCAAACTGTTGCGCATCTTGGACAGTACACTAAATCACTCGTCTGAAAAAGGGTAAAACATCTTAATTTAGGAAAGGATGGAGTATTATTTAAGGCAAACGATAATCTGTATTGTTTAGCTGATTGTGCATAGAGCATGTCAAGGTAGAATCATTTGCTACCTGTAAGGTGAGAAGTTTTTCTTCTGGAGTAAGAGAAATGCAGCCTCCCGTGTGAGAAGGATCTCTGCAATTGGTGCAGAAGTAGAAGAGGCATTTGGAGCACTGGGCTTTGTCCTCGTCTTTCAGGCAACCTGTTCCACATCTTGGACAGTACACTAAATCAGCCATTGAATCTAGAGCCTTCTGAAGCATGAACCTTTCCCACCGTTCAAAATCTGCATCTCCTAATAATCTCTTCAATAGATTAGGAGGAACAACGCCTCCGCACTTATCACCGGGGCACACCAGTTGAAGTACTGTTCCTTCATTGACATGCATCCTTGAGTACGTCTCCATGCACCTCCGGCAAAAGTAATGATGGCATGGAAGTTTTACGAAATCAACACCTGAGGGTAATCGAAGACATGGACATGATTATAAGGGGTAAGTTTCACTAAGGTATATAATTTGTGGGGGATCAATTGTAGCAGCAAAAAAATGATTTATTTCGTCAGATTTAACTTGTTGTCTTACCTAATTGAAACAAATATCTAAATTGTAGTGACTTGAGTTATTATTACTGGGCCTAGGAATAAACACCCAAAAAAGAATTTTCAAGAATAAACACCCGAAGTCCTAGGGAGCTGTAGCAATCCTCCAATTCTGAGGTGACGCCGATGAAGCAATACGCCGATGACATTGTCACCGTGGAGGACTTCGTCGATGAAGACTCGGAGTCGTTGCAGGATGCCGATTCAGAAGAAGAGGACGCTGAAGCTGCATTGTTGGGTGATCTCCTGGCTCCCTCGTCGGCCCTTGGCGGGGTGGGAGGGGTGAGCGTTGACGGAGACGCCGTGACCCCGTTGCTGAGCTCGGTCCAAGACCTCTTCACCAGGCCGGATGTTCCCCTGCTTCCTTGTCCTGCGCTTCGGACGCCGGTCCTGGCCCGTGTTGAGTTGTCGACGCCGGAAATTCGCCACAGTGCTCGGTTGGGAGACAAACCGAAGATGCACACCATGGATAAAGTTACCCATGTGCTGAAAAAAAAGATGGGAATTCAAGTTGCAGATGATGCCCCTTTGGAGGAGGCTCGGAAGCAATTCGTGGGTAGCTTCAAGACACAGATGTCTGACTCGGCTTTGCAGGGCCTCACTCGCCTTTTCAAGCTCAACATCCCGAGTCTTGCTGCTGTTGACGACGCGCTCTTGGTCCTGGCTGGTCCGGGGGTGTGGAGTTTGCGCCTTCAGCTGAGTAGGAGATTTACGTCTAGTTCTTCTGCCCTTTCCAGTGTGATCTGGACTATGACGAGGGCCGAGTTTTAGAAGTTCTGATCGACTGAGTTTATACTCTGGCCGGTTTGTATCTTCTTTTTTATTTTGGCCTAGGCCTTTGATGTTTGCTCCTTCTATATCAATATAAAAGGCAAAGCTTTTGCCTTCGTTTCAAAAAAAAAAATGCTGGGTCGAATTCGTGCACATTAAATCACGGATCCCTAATTCGGCATCCAATACATATACTGTGAATGGTAAATCCTGGGGAAAAAAGATAATCTAATGCAGAGCACAATGCAAGAGATGAGCACAGGAAGCATGAGCATCAACTGGAGCATTCGAGTTACCTGTGAACTCACTGAAGCAAATCATGCAGGTATGAAGGCCATGAAGAAAGGATTCATTACACTGCTCCTCATTGTAGCTGATAATCCGTGGAACGACATCCTCAACAGAAAGAATCTCTCCAACAACCCGGACATCCAGAGGACCCACCATACTATCATGAGGCTGTCGTATGACTATTCCATCATCAAAACCAAGATGAGAAAGCATATAGCTCTGCAGCCATTGCACCCATTCATAAATAACTTCCTGCCCAGGTTGTTGTTCCCAGACCAAGTCGAGCATGTGGCAAACAGAGGAAGCCTTCACATTATCCAACCATTGTACACCAAGAGTAAAGTATGGCGGATGATGGCTTGGGTACGATGGTGGCATGAGGCATGTCAGTGATAGTGGAGCCAAGTGCTCAACACTGAAGTTTTCAAGGAACTGTCTGTCTGGGTCATGATCATGATCATCCTGGGATGGTTCTACGGATACATTGATACCATGTGGAATTTCACAATGCACCTGGAGCTGCAAAAAATTTAAAATGATAAAAAGGTGTCATGGTTTTTTGTGTGTCAATGATAGTTCCTGATGGACCAACTTAAAACAGTTGTACCTGGAAAGACCGGGGTCCAGCCTTTTCACCCAAAATGCTTATCTCGTTACCATAAATTGCCTCCAGTACTAACATCTAAGAGATAGTATATCAAAGAGAAAGATTATATCAGCATATTACTTTTAGATATCTAATATTACTTTCTTACATCCAAGTTTGAGACGGTCAGTACTTATTTTCTGTTTCTGAACACGAGTCGTTTGACATATCAAAAAGTTGTGTAGTTTTTTGTCATGAAGAGAGTAGTCACCCTATGCAGTACTATGAACTTACATATGGAACTATTCACATTGTTATTCAACCAACGGTGCAACAATTTCGTTGTAATATTCTGCATAGCAGAAACCTGGAAGTCTCTTTTCTAATTCTGCAACCAACTTTTCTAGACCATCGAGTGCATCGTTTCAGTTTCAGTTTCAGAGCCTGTTTAGCTGAATGGCATAGCAGCAAGTATTTGGATCTTGCCAACAAGTCGCTGCTATTCCCAAATCAAAACCAAACATTATCGTTTAAAAAAAAAACTAAACATTAACATTAACCATGATCTTCAATGGATGTTTCCTGTTTTTCTTCTACTCCGTACAAGTTCATCCACTCCGTTACAACGAAACTTCCCAGCCTAAACCTTCCTGCAAGCTCTATCTTCAGCCAGGCAGAAATTGCGCGCCATTACTAGATTTGGGCGGTCACGGCAGGGGTTGCAAAGTTCTCACAATTAGCAAGGGTTTATCAGAAACGAGATGTAGGGCGAACGGTCGATTACAGCAGGTCGTACCTCGTCCTGTTGGAGCTGGTCGTTGGAGCGCAGCTGCTCGTCCGGCAAATCGGGCTCCCGGCGATCCGGGAGCGCCATCTCGCGCAGCATCCTCGCCGCCTTCGCCTCCGGCGACGGCGAGAGGCCCTCCTCCTCTCCGTCAGAACCGGCGTGGCCGCGAGGTCTCTCCATCTGTGTAGTGCGGGTTGCCGGGTCGGAATTGCTACGGTGCGCGTACGGCGAAATTCAGGTGTACACGGATCAAATAACCGTATCTACATATATCCGGACGTATCCAAACCTGCCTCTTCACCGGCTCAAGCTTATAGGTGAACTCAAAAGGAGCCGAGTTAATTTTATACAAGTCTATGTTACAGACAGTGACCACACGAGAACAACTCACCCACCATGGCTACGAGCTTTACTACGCTCCTCACGCAACACTCAGACCACTAGGGCATGTCGCAGTTAGCGCCCAGTTAGCCTGACCATCCACGCTCCACCCAAGTACAGGCCAAGCAGCGGACCCGCCAAGAGCATCTGCGTCAACGGATCAGTCGACGGTGTGAGTATGGCGGCGGCGACCACAGCGCCGACAACGACATACCTCCAGATCGATAGCATTTGTTCGCTGGAAACCAATCCAACTTGCCCCAGCAGAAGCTGAATCACAGGGACCTGGAAAATGGTAGCTTTGTAGATCAGTTCTCTTTCTGATTATTAGATCACGCTAGAGGAACGAAACCCAATGAATAGCTCATTCAGATAACGTTATATATTCAGATACACACGAGCGTAAATTCCAGCTCTTATCATTGATCATCTACTGACATGATTAGAAATGGTATGTAGCTTATTACATTCTTAGTTGTTTGCAGTGGTCTGCATGACACTCATGACAATATTCCAAACATAATACAAAGTAGATTTGTGGAGAAATTTCTTGGCAGGTATACCTTGTTTGCAAAAAAAAGACTAATCCGCCCTATTAGTGGTCAGGAAATCCACTGTCTGCAAACATGTCACACACCATTTTACCACCCTGACGTCAACCTAGCGGCCTACAACTAAGTGGATTCTGAGGAAAATGCATGCCACATGACCATTTTATCGACGTAAACTTGGCAGCTCATTTATGTGATGCAATGGTTAATTTTGGTTCAAATATAAAACAGAGGAACACTTTCCCACACTCAACCTTGATATCATGTTCTACACATATAGGGCCATTTGTTTACCTGAAATGACAACCCTGTGCTGAAAAGGAGCACAAGTACAAACTCAAAGTACTGGTCTATTGACCATATCGACTCCACCGCCCCTTCAGCATAGTTCACAAAGAAGTTCAATGCTGCTGGAGCAAGGACAGTGTAGGAGAATAAAATGCCGAGGTAGAACAGAACTGAAGAACCCAAAACAATGGGCCCCAGGAATTTCCGCTCATCCTTGGTTAAACCTGGGAGAACAAATGCTATGATCTCGTACAAAATGATAGGACTTCCGATCAGAAGGCCACAATAACCAGAGACCTGAACAGTGTTGAAAAAAAAATCAGTTACCCGCAAAAAGAATTGCTTTAATATGTAACTATAATATACAAAATCGAAGAAGGGTGCATGCTGATTAAAATCTATACTATAAAATATTAAACTCTGTTTCCACATAGACTAATAACCCACACGAAATCCACCAGTCTTAGGAGTAGTTTATAGACCATTATGTGCAGTAGTTTGTGCCTTTCTGCATAGTTAGCCACTTTTTCATGGATATAGAAACATAGATCAACGAACGTGAAGCTGCAGATTTATTTTCTAAGAAGCTGCAGTCACTCAGATGTACAATCCCATGTACTTAGGTTTGAGTTAACCACATGTTTTAAGCAAGCAAGATGGTGCGATAGTTTCAAGAATCAAACTTGTGAGTGTCTGTCCTACTGAACCGTAACCCCATGTTCAGTTTTTAAGAGGCTGGCGGAGGTAATCTGCTAGTATGAAGATAGAGCAAATGAGTGAGACCCATTTGGATTGCTCAGTAGATATGGTTGCATAGGTGTCTTTGTACCTGACACACTCCCCTGTCTGTACACTATGTACGACCATGTATAACTTCACAGTACAATATTACTATAACATTCGAATAAGAAATGTGACTTAGAGGTTTACCATCACAGCCAAGAATATTATCAATGGTCTAAGAAAAATAAGAGCAATACCAAAAAAAAAACTATCTACGTGAAGAATGCTTAGATTTGCAGAGGTTCACCTTCAATGTTGTAAAGAAAAATTCCCCAGGAGAGAGCTGCAAGAACCGGACACCCTGAACACTAACAGGCGCTTCTAGAATCTTGATTATATCTTTGGAGAAGAAAAAACAACCAAGAATCGAAGCTCCAACAGCCAGTACTGATACAAATATCCTCTCGCGAAGTTCCTCTAGATGATCAAATATACTCATTTCCTTATCATCTGGAAGTAGCTCTTTGCTCGGATAGAGGAAATTATACAGGGTACTCGGATCTTCTTCCTGAGTGATGCCACCAAAGGATCCATTTTCGACTGTACAAGGTAAATTTGAGCAGTCACATACTCCGGAAACAAACTCCACCAATGCATAATACTAACAATTAGTAAGATTAAGGCCTATTATGGGCACTAAAATTACAAGGTAAGTTTAGCAGCTGAAAACCGTTAACACTGATGAACTGGACAGTGCCCAACTTTCATACTATATAGCTTTTTGGTCAAGCATGGGTGATAGATTCTCCATAGAAGAAGTCCATATGATCGACTGGCAGATTCTTGATACTTGAGAATCAATTCCCCTCTGGGTCACAAACTCATGAACTAATTTCATTCCAATATTTTAACGTTGTATGTACCAATGGCTGACACATAAGACAGATTCTTGGTACTTAACAGTCAATTCCTCTCTGGGTCAGAAACGTATCATATTCCGACTGACAGCGGAGCGCAGACCCTCAAGTACCCCGCCCAATTACCCTCTTGACATGCGAGTTCAACTAAACGCTCTCCCAGCAGAGCAGTGATACAAAGGACTATGAGAAGAGGCTAGAGGAGCGTACCAGGGGCTGGAGGTGGATCCTGCAGCTGGAGGCTGGTCGACGGGGACTCCTCCTCTCTCTTAGGCACCGGCGAGTCCGTGTCCCCTTCACCGGCGGAGCAGCGAAGGTGCCGGCGGAGGGGGTCGGGCGTGCGGGGGACGAGACGGGACAGGGAGACGCGGTGGCGGCGTAGGAGGACGCCGCCGAGCTGCGGTGGCGGGTGGGAGAGCAGCGCCCCCGCGCTTCCCATGTTCTCTGTCTCGCTTGGGAGGCCGCGGGAGCTCGGATAGGTGCGAGAATTATCTATGGCTCTTCGGCGAGCTGGTGAGCTGAGGACGGGCTCGTGCCGTTGTCGGGGCCACACAACACGAGTGAGACCAGCAGCTTGCTTGCTCCGAATTATAACCTCATTGTTCGCGAAAATAAATACGAGTATATTTATAAGCTTATTTTTTCATTTTGGAAGTCAGAAATAAAATAACTTAGAAACAAAATGGCTAGGCAAAGGAAAATAAAGAAAACATATTCTCTATGTTTCTTAGACGAAAAGGCTCAATAAGTGACTGGTTTTAAATCGAGTGAATTTCACTTTTTACCTCCAAGTTACCGGCTGCCCGGATGACGGTACATTACGCACATAGTGAAACTTTGCACTTCCATGGGGTCCGGTATTGTCATAATCGAACGAGATTAAAAGGGGAATAGATCGACACAAGACGTGGATCTCAGCAAATCGAGGAAAGGACTTGAATCAGATGCAATTATATACTCACCCCGTCCCAAAATAATTGTTTCAGATTTGCTAAAAAATGGATGTATGTCTAGATACATTCGCTTTTAAACCAATTTAAGACAGTTATTTTGGAGTGGAGGGAGTATCGAGTAGTAAGGGGAATAGCAGAGGCCCTGAACAGACAAATTACGTTGATGCCCAACCAACACACTCAGATCAACACCAATAAAGGGGCGATAAGAAAAAGTACAAATTCAATATTAATTGTTGTTGATTTACTACAAAATTGTATTAAATCAGCGACAACTAACATGGAACGGAGGTAGCAGAATGGTGTCACGGCTGAATCACACGAAAATCAGACAGGAAGGCATGTGGATATTGGGGGTGGGCTCGGCTATCCGTCGTCAGTGACAGCATTCACCGCGCGGATACGCACCAACATGAGTTCGCCCGGGGCATGGATGGAAGTGGCAACACACACCGTACCGCGCTGCTCTGCGCCTTCTTCGGCCGGATGTGCACGAGCGGCCGAGCGCACAACAGCGCTTGAGCCGTCGGAGTCCTAGGCAAACGGGCCAGAGGAATGAGCGTCGTGGAACGGAAAGAACCCACAAAGCAATACGCCGGAGAAGAGGCCCAACCCGAACTGACTCTTGCATTTTATCAAACACCCAATGACACTCATCCCATGCAAGTGCGGTGTTAAGTGTTAACACAAGTATAGTTGTATACTCCCCATACACTTCTGGTGATCAAAGCTTCACTCGTGCTGCTAACATTTGCACCTTTTTGTGGTGACATGAAGTTCATGTGCATAGAGTTCACATAAAAGGAACATAACCAAACCTGATAATTTTCCACTACCAATGAAGTATATTGTTCTATCAAATACAGACAGGTTTCCAGCCACCGCACATTCGATTTAATTCACCATACATACAGAAGTCACAGCCTCACAGGTTTTTAAAAGGGCATCCTACACAATACAAAATGTGGAAAAACATAAACAGACTCTATTTTTTTTACATAGGAATGGAACACGACAAACTAAGCAACAGTATAAAAAAGATTCTTGCAATGAATCACTGTAAAGATTTTGTCATAATACAAGGGCAAAACTGACATCCTGATATAATGATTTTCCATTCCTCTCAACAAACATACACTGAAATGAACAGGGTAGAGACGCAGATTTCTGTTCATGAATATAATAACTCACTGAGCTGCTGTTCAGAGTACCAAGGAGGTCGCAGAGTTGAAACCGAGACCGCTTCCAAATGTTGGTAATGCCAAGGCGAATGCACCCTGCGACGAGTGTATATATGCACACACACAGAACCTTTGGAAATTGCACTTGCTTTGATGCTGCACATATAGGACAAACCTGCATCAGGGATCTGCAGAATGTTGCTTGCATCCCTTGGGACCATAATGCTGTGAAAACTTCGGGACAGGCTTCTTGCACAATGCACAGAAGTGTTGGTTGCAAGACCAGCAGTAGAGATGGTTGTTGTTTCCAATCTGGCCAAGATACAAAAGAAATACATAAATTATGAGGAACGGGAAGAGTGCAACGTGGAAAGAGAAATGTAGTTATGGTTGAGATCTATGAGTTCACTAGGATCGCGCGGAGAGTGGTTAGCCCAGCTTCTCTCAAGCAAAATAGTATACTGACTTAAAGATCACTTGTGGTCTACATACTGACTAAGAAACCTTGCTAGTCATGACTTATGGAAGTTACTGAACTTGAAATAAACAGTTAGTTGTACATGAAATAGCACCTTTTGTTTTCATGACACAAAAGATAGCCAATTGCATCATTCTCAATATTATTCGAGATGCTGGTCTTCATACTGGTTTACAGATTAGGTATTCTGATATTTACCTTTGGAACTGCTTGGCGGCAAGTTGGACATGGGTAACCATAATATCCTTCGAACAACTCAGCCTGCGCTTGTGCAACAACTTGGCGTTGTTGCCTTTGATTCATTTGCATCTCCCATCTATCAACTTCAGCCTGGTCGAATACCACACAATCACCCCTGGAGGCAACAACAAGATTATTTGTCAATTCACATCCATGTCAATGAACAAAAGTGGATATTACTGAAAGAGAACTTACTTAAAATGATCATATCCACTAATTAAAGCATTGCATTGGTAGCAGAAGAACCGGCCGCAGTTCCAACAGGTCATCTTATTGCATCCTTCTATCTTAGATATAGCCATCTTGCATCTTGGGCACTGTTTTGCATCCTTCAAAATTTCCTTGATGCTGCGTACTTCATCCATAAGCTTCTGAATATCTCCCTTTGAATGCCCAGACTTTTGACGTCTCTGTATCAACAAAAGAAAGTTAGCATTAACAACAATCATCTCAGAAAAAAGATGAACTAAATAAGCATATTAACAGATAATCTGGCATCATTGTTACCTAAGTTGATAAAAATGTGAATTAACTTTAGTGCAACCATCCAGCGGATGGATAAAAGAAAAAAAAACATGTATATCGATGCTTGCAAACACCGAGCCATGAAGTGCAGTAACTATTAACAAAACAAAACCTAGATAGGCATACTTATTAATCAAGTTTAAAGCCTACGTGAAGAACATCAGATAAATTCTTTTAGATTCCGGAGAATTCAGATCCATATCGGAAAGCAAATCACTCTGGAAACTTTTCATGCAAGCCACCAGTGGATACGACATGTCCTCTCATTGCATCTGAGGCCTATCATCTACTATAGCCACCATCCATGCCTTACGCCAGCCTTCAATAACCATCCTACAAGGTCTCACCATTGGCGAGGATCTAGTAAATCAACTATTTCTTGGCCTATTGTACCTCACAATTTCTTGGAATGGTTATACTGGTCCATTTTCACGTAATCTTTACTGCCCTAATGAAAACCAATGATTCAATCACCATGCTACCAGGTCTGACCATTGGACATGATCTACTAGTAAATCAGCAATTGCTTGGCATGAACTTGTATCTCACCATTTGTTGGAACGGTTTACTAATCCATTTAGGCCGCGCTTGGTATCCCGGTAATCCAGCCGGAAACGGGCGGAAAAAATACGGACCTCCAGAGGTCACACTAATTTTCCGAAGGAATCCGCCTGGTTTTTACGGAGGTAGAATTAAACATGGTTCCCAAGCAGGGCCTTAAGGTATTTTTACTGCCCTGGAATGGAAACCGATGATCTAAGGACACAAGAAAGAGGGTTGAAGCTTCAGCTTAGGGATTGATTGGGATAAAGTAAACCATCCCCTTCGTCCAAGAGGTATGATTCTAAAGCTTTTAGTAAATTATATGTCAGTATCTACTTGGTGGACTACTGCACATTTACAATTGAGAGCATTCCTGCTATTGTTAGCAACCATTCTCTATCAGTTCAAGCTCAGGTAAAGCAGGACATGATTTGCCAACCTTGGCCCACTTAGGCCATGAGGTAAGTGACCTAATAGCAATTTATTTTGTAGCAATTTTTATATAATTAAACATATTGCAAGCAACTGGAGTTCTGCCACTGTATTTCTTATAAATATATGAATGACAATCCAGTCCTCCTACCTCCAAAATAAGAAGTTTTTCTTCTGGAGATAAACATTCCACCCCAACATGACGTCGCTCTCTACAAAGTGTGCAGAAGCTGAATAAACAACTTGAACACACAGCTTCATCACCTGCATCTTCCAAGCAAGCAGTTTGACATCTCGGACAATAAACTACGTCAACCATTGCATCAAGAGTTCTCTGAAGAAGCAATGCTTCCCAACGTTCAAACTCGTCCTCCCCCAGCAGCCTTTTTAATATATTGGGAGGAACAACAGCTCCACATTTTGTATCAGGACACAGCAACTTCACTACAGTTCCTTCCTTGACATGCATTTTGCAATATGTTTGCATGCATTTCTGGCAAAAGAAATGGTGGCATGGCAGTTTGATGAAATCGACACCTGTTCGAAGCAATAGTAGACTCAGAAATAGAGTACAAATTCACATTACAAGGATTAACACGTGTAAATGCAAAACATAAAGGATTATAGGTTGTACATTCATCATGAAAACTTCAGTACAATGATTCTTAAGTTTAAATTATTTACAAAGAAGACACTTGCACTCAGAACAAGAACTAATGAATTTCTATCTCAAAATGAACCTCTAACATGGCTATCTAGTCTCTTTTTTCTGTTCAAAAGTAAGGGAATACTTTGGGATCTAAAGTGCACTTAAACAAGGTAGTTCCACTGTAAACAAGGACAACCAGAGGACAATACACATCAAATGTGGTAAGAATAAGACAGCAGGAGACTTCTACTATAACACGTGTGCAAGCAGTTCTGCGAAAATGAAAGAAAGAGTTACCAGGACACTCGCTGAAACAAATCATGCAGTCATGGATAGCATTCGAGAAGGCTTCATGACGCTTATCATCATTGTATCTGATAATCCTCGGAATTGTAACATCAGGTGGAGTGCAGTCTGAACAAGCACGCCTATCCCCACCATCTTCAGTATACGTTAGATCACCCTTGCTTAAAATTATCTCATTGTCAAACCCTAAGTAAGAAAGGGAAGAGCTTTGCAGCCATTGCACCCACTGATATATTACTTCCATGCCTTGTTGCTCTTCCCAAGTCATATCCAGCATGTGACATAATGACGAGATCATGGCTTTGTCCAGCCATTCGACGGACATAGTGAAGAAGGGTGGTTGATGGCTAGGGTACGACGAAGGCAGGAGACATGTTAACAGGATTGGAGATAAATGCTCAACTCTAAACTTGTAAACAAGATCATCAGTGGCATCCCCATCATGCCCTTCCTTATAATTTAGTGTTCCAGCACCAAAATTGAGCCTGGCCGATACATCTGTACCATCTGGGATCTCAATATGCACATGAACCTGCAATTACAACAACAGATGGAACCCTTGCCCTTACAGATAATAATATGATCTGAAAATGGATCGTGAGGGTATACCTGGAAAGACCGCTGGCCCTCCTTTCTATTGAACATGACTACATTGTCGCCAAAAATTGCTTCCAAGGCACATATCTGGGCATTCATTAAGATTCCATCAGACTAAATAAGTGATAACACATGTCCAAGTAAAAACAAGATAACAACAAAATAAGAATTAAGTACATCTGAAGACTCCCTCTCGTACTACTTGACACTTAGTATCTGAAGACTCCCTTCCGTACTACTTGACGCTTAGTATAACTAGGCCACTGGATGTTCACGGCACGGTCTTAATTTCTCTATTTCATTTCCCATGAATGGCACAAACCAAGAATCCATGATCCCCACCCAGCCTTCGAAATTCACCAACTAGATTGACCACAGATGCAGGAATGAATTAACTATGGTGCTCTCAGTGTGCATTCATTTGAGATAAAAAGTAATCCCACTCCTCAGTTGGCCCTCAGAGAATCAGTAAGTAAAGAAAAAGGAATCATGAAGTTCCCTACGGCCCATATCCATGACAGAAGCTACTCGGCCATGCTTTCTGGTCTACTGAACAATTCATGAATTGCAAACAGAGAGTGTGAGAGAGACCAGCGCATCACCTCGTCCTCCTGCCTCTGATCGTTGGCGCGCACCTCCTCCTCGGTCAACTCCACCTCCTCCCGACCAATCGCCACCAGCTCCTGCAGCCTCCTCAGGGCCTCTTCCTCGCGGCCCCCACCGGCCGCCGCGCTCCCGGACGACGAGGCTTCCATCGGCGGCAGCCGGGGTGCGGGGACATCCGGCTGGGGAGGCGGCGTCTCCACGGGAGCGTCCTCAGCGGCAGCGGCGACGTCGAGGTCGAGGCTCAAGAGGGCGTCGGCGGCACCGTCCGCCCCGGCGCGGGCGACCTCGGCGTCGTAGGGGTACTCGTGGGCCGGGTTAGGGTGTGGGACGGACGCGGCGGCGGACTTGCCGTGGGGCTTCGGCGCCGGCCCGCGGCCGCCCTTGGCCTTGGACGACTTCTGAGGCATCGCCTTGGAACTCCTCGGCGGTGGTGGGTAGAATCGAGAGGTAGTATCTCGTGGCGGCGCCGGCGCGGCCGGGAATTCGACGGCGGGGCGTGAGGCGGTAGGCGGTAGGCGCCGGCGCAAATCTCGGCGTGGCTGGAGAAAAGGGGATGCGCCACCGGGGGTTTATGTGGAAGACGTATTTTCGCTTCTTCTTTTTTTCCCGTTTTGACGGCTAAGAACAAAGTTTGACAGTTCAGACGCATGGGTCAACGGTTGGAAGAAGCATCCACGTCTGCGGTGACGTAGCTGACAAGTTTGCTGCTGTGGCTGACCACGAGCGGAATTGACTATTCAAATCGGAAGGTTCATTTCTCTATGGTATCTGAAGATTGGTGATTCAATCAATTCTGCGACAAGATTCTGATTTTGATTCGGACCATCGGGCCATTCTGCTAGACACAGATTACCAGCCAGCCCAAGATGGACAGATGCAAGGGCCACGGCGGTTTGAAGCGAAATGGTTCCAGGAAAAAGATTTTCTGGATATACTGTAGTAAAGAAGGCATGGGATGCAATCGTTGGCGTCATCGGGTGATGGAGTTCTGGCAAAACTGAGTCATCTGCATGGCTCCTTACATGCTTGGGACAGATCAGTTCTGAAGAAACCGAAAAAAAAAGGTTGTGAAAAACCCAACGTGAACTTGAAAAAGCTGTTAGTGGTGTTATTTCGGATGAGAGTGAAGCAGTGGCAGAGGAAATGGCAGAATTAATTGAAATGTTGTTAGAGCAAGAGGAGGTTCATTGGCTCCAGAGGTCTAGAGTGAATTGGTTGAAACATGGAGACCGAAATACATCTTTTTCCACAGATATGCTTCGGCTAGGCGGAAAAAGAATTTTATCAAAATGTTGAGAGATCATAATAATGAGTGGGTGGAAGGTACAGAGATGCTTAAGCCTCTTGTTTTTTAATACTTTTCTAACCTGTTCACAAAGGAAGTGCACGAAACTGATCCTGTTTTCCTTGATAAAATCCAACCCAAAGTTACGCAAGAGATGAATGAGAAACTCGTGGCTCCTTTAGCGGATGATGTGAAAAAGGCAGTGGACAGTATAGGAGATTTTGAAGCACCAGGTCCGGATGGTCTTCATGCTGTTTTCTATAAGAAATTTTGGGATATTTGTGGGCAGGAGATTACTCAGGAAGTTCTGCTTGCATTGAATTCTGGACAAATTCCGGAAGGGTGGAATGACACAACTGTGGTGCTTATACCAAAAATTGATGTTCCGGAATCAATTACTCAATTCCGTCCAATTAGCCTTCGTAATGTGATTTACAAAATACTCTAAAAAATGCTTGCTGCACGTCTGAAAACGATACTTCCTGATATTATTTCTCCTATGCAAAGCGCATTTGTCCCTGGACGACTCATTACGGATAATGTGTTGGTGGCATATGAGTGTGTCCATGCAATAAAAAATCGGAGATCTGGTATGACGGGGTCTTGTGCGGTGAAGTTAGATATGCATAAGGCGTACGATCGAGTGGAGTGGGTGTTCTTGGAGAACACGATGAGGAAATTGGGCTTTGATGACCGATGGATATCTCTCATGATGGCATGTGTAAGTTCTGTTCGGTATCAGGTATGATTTAATTCGGAGGAGACATATATGTTTATTCCAACCAGGGGGCTTCGACAAGGTGATCCTCTCTCCCCCTATCTTTTCCTTTTATGTGTGGAAGGTTTGTCGAGCTTGTTGTTGCATGAAGAAGAAGTTGGTGGCATCGATGGGATTAGGGTGTGCAGGAATGCACCATCAGTTTCACATTTACTTTTTGCTGATGATTCCCTTATTCTCATGAAAGCGGATATGACTAATGCAACTTCCTTGCAGCAAGTGCTTGATTCCAATTGTGCAAATTCAGGACAGATGGTAAGTGTGGCCAAATCCAGCATATTTTTCTCTCCAATACTCATGTTATCCTACGTACAGATGTTTGTGAGACTCTACATATAAATACTGAAGCGTTGTCTGACAAATATTTGGGCCTTCCCGCTTTGGTTGGAGCGGACAGAAGTGATTGCTTCAAGCACTTTATTGAAAGAATAATCCAACGGATTAATGGATGGAAGGAAAAGAATCTCTCTTTGGGAGGTAAAGAAATATTGTTGAAGGCTGTAGCACAGGCGATCCCGGTTTATGCTATTTCGGTGTTTCAAATTCCTAATGGTGTTTGTAAAAGTATGATGGATGCTATTGCTCAGTTCTGGTGGGGTGATGACGAGAACAGTAATAAGATGCACTGGTATGCTTGGTGGAAGTTATGCTATCCAAAGAATGAAGGGGGGATAGGCTTTAGAGATTTTCATTCCTTTAACCTTGCTATGTTGGCCAAACAAGGCTGGAGGTTAATTACTGCTCCGGATTGTTTATGTGCAAAAGTCCTTTGTTCTAAGTATTTTCCGCAGGGAGACATTTTATCAGCCGGTCCAAAAGCTGGATCTTCTTTCATGTGGCAAAGTATTCTGGCAGGATTGACTACTTTCAAAAGAGGATATATTTGGCGTGTGGGCAATGGTGGAAGCATTAATATTTGGAGCGACCCCTGGATACCTTCTAGTGATGTTGTTTATACCAAAGTTTCTGAATTAATTAACCCAATCACAGGTCACTGGAATGAGCAGCGTGTGCACTGTAGTTTTAACGTAGTAGATGTTCAGAGGATACTGCAAATACCTTTAAACAGTCAGGGATTTGAGGATTTTATCGCTTGGGGACTTACTAAACATGGCCAATACACTGTGAGGTCGGGCTATCATAGCCAGTGGAGACACCAGTTCGGACCATCTGCTGGTCAGCTTTCTTTACCAGGAGGATCAGTGACTAATCCAGTGTGGAAGAGCGTCTGGAAATTAAAAACTCCAAGCAAGGTTAAAATATTCATTTGGAGAGCCCTACATGGAATTATTCCTCTAAAGAGTATCCTAGTGAATCGGCATATAGGCACCAGCGGTCAGTGTCCTATTTGTCATCAGAGTGCTGAAGACATACGGCACTTATTATTGCAGTGTACAATAGCCCAGGAAATGTGGATGAGTTTGGGTCTTAGCAATACTAGGTAACTCAGCGCGGCGATACTCCGCGCCTGTTCGTTAACCCGTCGGAAAATATCATTGTCCATCACGGTCAGCCCAGCTACTACAGCACCGTCGGAGCCGGAAGAGAAAGAGCCACTGAATTCAGACTTTCCGTGATAAAATTCAGTTTAGCTATATAAAGTGTTAACGATGAGAGCAATTTCATATAAAGAAAACAAGAATGAACTCTGATAAGCAACTTGCATAAGATGTAAACGGAAATATTTTAGTGTCCAATAAGGTGAAACTGTATTTTTAGCATCTTTTCAGTACACATCATTATTAACATAAAAAAAAATCTTTCATCTTACAAAATACATATAGCACGAAAAAGAATTAATTTCTCCTGCAACCTGCTTGGATGAAATCGAACATGTCTTAGGCATCAATAAATAATAATTTGCAGTTGGAAGGAAAATATAATAAGGCTATGAAGCATAAGATCGGAATAGAAATATTTTAGTGTCCAGTAAGGCAAAACTTCATTTTCAACATCTTTTCGGTAAGCATCATAATTAACATGAAAGGAATTTCTTTCAGCTTACAAAATACATGTTGCACAAAAAGGAACAAACTGCTAGGACTTTCATCGAACATCTCTTATGCATGAATACATAATAATTTGCAGAGATGCAAAAATTTGCTTACCGAGTAGATAAAGGAGCCCAAAAATGATATTCATGATTACCCCAAACTCCTTTGTCATGTTGACTCAATTAAAATGAGCATAAAAATGGAAAAGAGTAATAAGTGACCTGTATAATTGAGGGGAAATATTCGTATAAAAAAAAGAAGAAAACCAATAGCTTTGACCTCCGCACTGAACTACTGAAGTTTTAAGCCACTATTATCTGCAGCTAGTTTGTAGCCACTACCAAGTATTGAATATGCAACAAAAAAGAATAGTGGTTTCATTGACTTTAAGCAATACATATTAGGAACTGTAGAATTTTTTTTGTAATACTGTTATTGAATATGCAACAAAAAAGAATAGTGGTTTCATTGACTTTAGGCAATACATATTAGAATCTGTAGAAAAATATTCGGAATACTGTAGAGGATGTTGGATTGAAGGAGGCAGGCGAGGTCTCTTCCTCAAGCTGAAGAAAAAAGTATGTTAGTGAACTGCAAGCAATTTCATATAACAAATGATGGATGTTTGAGAGAACACGAAGAATTAGAAGCTTATTTGCATTCTAGGCATGTGCAAGCAGAAGATGGTGCGCCACAATGTAGGGCTCAATGGTGTTTAGCTTATAGGTATATCTAAATTTAGACAAAATTGCGACATAGTGGTGTAGTACAACTGAAAACGGCCACAACTTCTAATGAGCCGTAAGATCATCTATTTTGGAACTATAAACAAAACATGGTGGTTCAAAATTAACGGAAAGCTAGATACTCTACATATACGAAGGTTTGAGACCCCAATGCTCCGATATCTTATTTGGATGAAAGAACTGAAGGTTTCTATTTCCATAATTCACTTCTAGAACTGAAATTGGTTGTGTACATCAGCTCAAAATGAAATAATAAAGGCTCTGCTGAAGTTGACCCATAGGCCATATGGGCTAACACAACTCACATTTTTTTTTCAATTAGGAAAGAAAGGATAAAATAAATTGATCAGGATAAAAAAGGAATGTATGATCTGAAAGACATACGCACCATTCAAAGCACTTTTGCTGAGCAATATATAATTCTCACATAGTCACATATTGGAAAATAGCAGCCTGCATTCACTCCTGGAAATGAAATTGACACTTCGTCGCCAAGATTCCACCTTAACACTGAAATTCAGAGAAGTTAACAAATCATAAGCAAAGCATGGTAAAGAATATTCAAATGGGAGTTCGTAACTTATACCAAGATGACCATATACAGTATTAACTATAGTCCATAACTTGTACCTTTACATACAGAACGTGTACTGTACATCTATTTAAGGACAGATTTTCTCATAACCTGTAAGAGAATAAATCACTTATGAGTAGTATGCCACCACACAAAAAATCACACAGAAAATATAATTCGTTTTACGTATGACTTGTACTACCTTGCTATGAAGGCAGATTGACTTATAAAGGTAAATTGAGTAAATGAAGCTAAGTTGCACTGCACAAAAGTTTTTTCTTTTGCTTAAATCAACAAAAAGTGTCACACCAGAGTCCTATTGTTCCCCGAAAAAAATCACAAATTCATCTCATGTTTAAGTGTGCCCCCTGCTAGGAATAGACCTCTTATGCAAACAGCAAGTTTCCATTTAGTGAAATGAATTTCATATACCACATATGTGCATGTTTTTTGTCTACTGCCTATGCACACAAACACCCAATTCGAGATGAAAAGGAAACATATTTTCACAAGAATAAGATGGAGGAAAGACATCTCACCAGCAGCAGTTTGTTAGGCAGCAGGAGCTCGGAGACCTTGCTGTCTGCAGTTTCTCGGGGAGGTAGTTGCAGGAAGACGGACGCAGCTGCAGGCCGTCCAGGTCACGACCATTTGTTCCTCCTTGCGTCCCTACGACCATTCATGCAAGATTTAAAAATGAAGTCAGCAGTCAAGTACCATATGGAAGCAATGATTTATATAAATAAGTATCTCAAAAGTTCATTTAAGCCATCAGAAGAATGTTGAGATCTATAATTAAACACGTGATTTTGATATGATTATATGCATCCACTTTATGTTCGGCTCTGTGGAAAACTAAACAGAAAAGTGACTGGAGAGAATAATTGCACTTCTCAGAATATTAACATAGTGCAATCAAATTAATGGAACTTTGAACATATAAAGCATAACAATCCTCTATTGTTAAACCTACTTGCTTCAAAAAGACTATAGATGTTATGAAATAAAATATTCATCTGTAAATGTGAACTCAACACCAATCCATTTCCCTAAATGACGTAGACCTTTGGTACACCCACTAACAAAATCAGATCCCCAAATTCCATGAAAGAATTCACACGACTTGAATTGAAATCTGTATTATGATATTAAGTGATTTTTTTGTAGTACAGTGCAGGCTGCCCTCATACAGTAAACGCTATAGTAATCTTTTTATAGTATGCCAACTATAATGTAGCTTCTGAGCTGCTTATTGTTAAAACTGAAATCTGTATGTCAAATTTGTATTACATGCTCAGTTTCATGGAAGTGAATGAGCTCAGGTGTATTACATTATTGTTGTACCCTGTTTTACCCAAACAACCCCCATCTCTATTGTTTGCATTGGCTTCGCCCATGCATATGTTGCAACAAATTAGAGTGTAGTTGCTATAGTGTGCATCCCAAACAGCCTTCTCCATTGCAAATTAATAGCAGGTTGTAACACACAAAAAGACTACACAATTACTGTATGAAATTAATTTGCAATCAAGCAAATCGCTGTGGTAAGTGAGCAAGCATGTACCGAATCCACCAGCAAGCATCTACCAAATTGATCTACCATATCCATGGATCATCTAGCACTAACAGCCAGCAAATAATAGATCATAGATCAATGTACTAACAGCCAGTGCAGATTCATAGCACAGAGCAGAAAAATGAGCACAACAACACACGGCCAGTACAGATTCGAAGCAGGAAAAATTGAAAAGGGGATAGCGTCGGTCGAGATGGTGCTCACCTTGCTGAACCGGAGGGGGACAGGGCCGGCCGGGAGGACGGCGGCACGAATGGGGCAGCCTGGTCGATCTGGACGGCGAGTTCGGTCGCGGACGGCGAGATCGGTCGAGGACGGCGGGGAACGAAGAGGTTCAGGAGGTCGGCAAGCTCACCAGGAGCACGAGGAGCTGGTCGGGGAGAGCTGGGACAGCCGGACGGCGGCGAATCGAGCGGCAGTGGGTTCGGCCAGAGTTGGGGAAGACACGCTCGATGCGGTCGATTCCGTGCTCCTCCGGACGCGCGTCTGGGCGGGGATGGAGAAGAGGTCGCGACGGTTCTGGCGGTGGCCTCCGTTTTGTCTGGGGCGGCCGGGAACGGCAGCGGGACAGCGAGCGAGATGCGGCGGCGGGGGCGGGGTGGAGGTGGCCGCGGCGCGGCGTTTCGGCACCCGATCTGCGGCGAGGAGGGAGAGGCCGTGGCGGCGGAGCTCGCCATGTGCTCCGATCTGAACGGGGAGGGCCGGAGCAGCGAGGGCGCGCGTCGGCGTCGCCGGCGACGCCGCGGTCGCGCGGGAGAAGAAGTAGGGAGGGGGAGGTCTGTGCACACTTTTGCACGGAGGCCCCTGGGTTTTTTGTAATTTGTAACTTTCTCTTTCGCGGGTTTTTTTTTGTTAATTTTGTGCGCCAAAATTCGTGCCGAGGGGGTGACCGGCTGTGACCGGGTGCACCGGCTAGTGACCGGGTTACGTGTCACCCTGTGATTGGAAGAAATTCACGGGGTACCTCGCGGGAGGGGGCAACGTGGGCGATTCCTGGCCGTTGGATCGTTCGGATCGGACGGTCCAGAAAAGGGGGTGACGTGGCTCTGCGGAGGTGGGGTGAGCCTTTCCAGCCTTTATATATAGTAGTATAGTCTTTACTATTATATTGTATATTGGAGTTCGTACGTACGTTTACTTGGCAGAAAAGTCTGCCTCCGTTTTCGTCCGACATGGCCAAACGGGCCGGCCTGAGGCACGCTGATTTTGGCACGGCCCAAGCACGGCCCGGCCCGCGGCGAAACGTGCCGTGCTGGCACGAGGCCCACCCGTGCTCGTGCCCAGGTCCGAGCTGGAGCACGCGGGCTGGCCCGGCACGGCACGGCATAATCGGGCCGGCACACAGCACGGCACGCGGCACACTGGGCACGGCTCGCGGAAGGCCCGCGAGCAACGGCGACATCCCGCGAAGGGCACGGCGCGACGCGCAAGGCCCGCGAAGGGCACGCCAGCGAGGCCGCCGTCCGCGACGCGCCGCTCGGCCGCTCCTCTGCCGACCGTTGGAGCCCTGTCGGGCCGTGCCCGACCGTGCGGCACGCGTCGCCAGCGGCACGCGAGGCCCAGGTTCGGCACGGCCGACCGTTGGAGGCCTTTTTTTTAAATTTGAATTTTGAACCCTAAACTTCAGCATTTTGTGCTATAAATAGGCCTCCAAACCCACGGAATTTTTCACACTCATCCCACACTTCACCTCCCACACTTCCCATCCAATGGATCCGCACTTTAACCCAAATCCCCACGGGTTTAACCCGGAGCCGATGATCCACTTTCCCATCGGTTCTTTAGGACTTACTCCCGAAGATTACGTCTACCTAGAAACCGATAATACACCACATCCCCCATATCAATCCGAAGGTAGCCAAGAACATCACTCATCCGCTGCTGGTGGTTCTAGTAGTGGCGGCGCTTCTAATAGTACCGCCGCCCCCTCCTCTACCTCTACCGGCTCAAAGAGGCGCCGAACCGCAATGGTGTGGGTGGAGGGCCATTTCGAGTATCGTCTTGCGACACTCCCAGATGGCACGAAGGAACACCAAGCGCTGTGCAAGTGGCCGGGGTGCAACAAGATCCTCAGCGGCGCCTCGAAGCATGGTACCGGTCACTTGGACCGGCACCTCAAGTCGCACCGGGTGGCGAGCTCACAGGCGTCGGCGAGAATACATGGCGATCTACCTTACGGCCCTAGCGTCCAGGTAATTAACTTCAACTATGATCCTGCTGAATCTCGTAGAGGACTATGCCATGTTATTGCTGCACATGATTTACCGCTTGGTTTTGGGGAGTATCCCGCTGTTGTAGAATGGATTAAAACTTGTCATAATCCACAATATCAGCCTGTTTCTAGGCAAACTACATCTAGGGATATGAAAAAACTAGCCAAAAAATGCAAAAAGAAATAAAAGATGAGTTTGCAAACTGTACATTTTCAGTTTCATTAACATCTGATATGTGGAGTGGTAGAGCTAAGCAAGATTACCTAAGTGTTGTAGCTCATTATGTGACCAATGATACTTGGGAACTAAAAAAAGCGATCATTGGATTTGAATTAATGGATACTAGACATACTGGTAGAGCAATTGCTGAAAAAATATTGAATGTCGTGCAAGAATTTGGTCTCGAGAATAAGCTGTTTGCAATAACTTTAGATAATGCTTCAAATAATGCCAAGGCAATGGATGATCTTCGTCCCATACTTAGTGGTTATGCCTCACAACAGCTTTTCCATCAACGTTGTGCATGTCATATAATTAATCTTATTGCTAAATGTGCTTTAAAACATTTGTCCGAACCCATTGAGAAAATTAGAAGTGGCATTGTTTTTTGAAATGCTTCTAATCCACGGCTAGCTGAGTATAGGAGATGGTGTGATGCGGCTACAGCGGCCAGTCATGTCTATAATATAGACATGAACATTAGATGGAACTCTACATACATAATGCTTAGAGATTTGATCCGTGATAAAGAAATGTTTACCACGTTTGTTAATGCAAATTCACAAGGAGCCATCTATTTGTCTTCTCTTGACTGGGATATTGCAAACATGGTCATGCAATTTCTAGAATGTCTTTACGATGCAACGAACATTTTATCTGGGTTTATTATCCCACAACTCCTCTACTAGTGCGGAAGAGTACTCGAGCCAAGAAGAGCTAGTCTACACCCCGATATGGTGAAGAGTTTGATGGCGGTAAAAGATCGCGATCGGGCGATGAGAAGAACCCAACACATGCCGGAGGACCCCGAGTTGACTGCTGCAATGGAGTATCTTCATATCGACGATGAAGAATAATTTTCTTATCCTTTTGTAATTTTCCTTTTTTTTTATTGTACTGAACTTGGTCTGTAATATGAACAATTAAGTCGGAGAGTAGCAAGTTTCAGACGCACTCTTTTTCCTTCCAGGGTACCTAACGGGACTGGAAGGTTTTAATGAGGCGGCTTGCTAGCTTAATAAAAATTATTTAAATCATATCACCTTTGTCCCCATTTTTGTTATTTCTTAAAAAAAATAATGTTTTTTATTTGTGCAAGCACGTGGAGCACGCATGGCACGCTGAGCACGGCGGCCCATGTTCGGCACGGCCGGCTCCTTTGCCTTCAAAATTTGTGCTATAAATAGGCCTCCTCACTCACACTTATACTCCCACACTCATCACACACTTCTCCTCTCACAATTGACACTTCTCATCCTATGGAGCAGCCGCCTCCCCCCTGGAGATATCCCGGATCCGGTGAGGCGGCGAACTGCATGGGTGTGGGTGGAGGGCCATTTCGAGTATCGTGTTGAGACACTCGAAGATGGCACGGAGATACACCAAGCGTTGTGTAACTGGCCGGACTGCAACAAGATCCTCGCCTGCCCCCCGAGGTGCGGTATCGGTCACTTGGGGCGGCACGTCCACTCGCACCGGATGGCGAGGTCACGGACGTTGGAGAGAAGAGCTCCATGGCCACCTTTGTAATTTTTCTTTTTAAGTCGGAGAGCAGCAAGTTTCAGACAACCTCTTTTTCTTCCAGGGTACCTGACGGGACTGAAAGGTTTTAATGAGGCGGCTTGCTAGCTGAATAAAAAGTATTAAAATCATATCACCTTTGCCCACATTTTTTGTATTTTTTTTAATTTTTTTAATTTTTTTAATTTTTTTTATTTCCCAGTGTCACGGGCCCTACGTGGGCCGACCGTACCGTGCCGTGCCTCCGTGCCCGTCGCGTGCCGGCGTGCTCGTGCTCGAGCTGTCGCCGCATCCCGTGGGCCGGCACGGCACGGCACGAATGCAAACGTGCCTTTCGTGGGCCATGCCCTTCGTGGGCCGTGCCGTCGCCGGGCGTGCCGTGCCGTGCCGGCACGTTTGGCCAGCTATGCTAATCGCTTTGTGACTTCGTCCCACGCGTGGGCCCCACCGCCGCCCAGCGCGTCCGCCCGCCAGCCCCTGCCCTCATTTCCTCCTCTCTTCCCTGTCGCCTCTCCTCTCGCGCATGTCGTCGCCGCCTTGCACCAGCTCCGCTCGCGCCGCCCCCCACCGCCGCCTGGCGCCGCTGCGCGAGCCCAACGCCGGCGCCAACACCTGGGCCCTCCTCGCCATGCTGCGACGCCACCCAGCGCCGCCAGCACCTAGGACCTCCTCGCCCAGACCCATCTCGATCTGGAGCTCCACCGACGCCCGCCCTCGCCGCCGCCCGGAGCCTTCGCCACCCAGCACCGCCGGTGAGCTGCCGCACCGGATCCCGTCCCCAGCCTACTCCACCTCTCCCGACACTTCCACCAGGCGCACCGACGCCTCCATCAAGGCCAGGTATTGCCCCTCCTCTGCAGCCCAAACCCCACGTCCTCGGCTCCTCCCCTTCCCTCATGCCCCGAGCCGCAGCCGTCTTCACCACCAGGAGCTCGGCCTTTCTCGAGGACCCATCTCGCCGTCCTCCCCTCCCTTCCACGTCCCTCTTCTGGAAGACTTCCGCCTTCCGCCCAATCTAGGATGAGTACGCGAACGACATCCCTGCTCGGGCTTCGCCCCCTCTGCCCAGCCCCACCCTCGCAAGAAGAAGCGCCGCAGACGCGCCTCCGAGGACTCCGCAGACACGCCCGTCTCACTCACGCGGTTTGAAAGGATCGAGTAGGTTTACTAGAGGGGGAGGGGGTGAATAGGCAACTACCAATTTGAATTTCCTTTTCAACAAGTTAAGGAATTGCTCAAATATAAGTTCTCTAGATATGCAACTAGATGAACAATCCTATATGATGAGCAATAAACAAGCTAGCAAGATATTCTACACAAGAAAGGCTAGCAATACAAGTAAAGGAAGGTTAAGAGATAACCACACGGTGACGCGGAGATGTTCTACCGAAGTTCACTTCCCAATGGAAGCTACGTCTCCGTTGGAGCGGTGCGGAGTCACAAAGTGAACTCCGAATAGCCTTGATATGGCACACCGTATCTCCCTCGTGTTATCCTCCGATGAGGAGATCCACGAGCCACTATATGATGCCCTCGAGGTCGGTAACAAACCTTTACAAGGATGAGGCACACTCCACAACCGAATTAGAGGCTCTCACCAAATTCCCGCGGCTCCCAAAGCCACAAGAATCACAAGGCCGGGTCGCGTCTCCACAACTTAATTGGAGGCTCCCGGCTAATCCTTGCGGCTACCAAAGCCACAAGAATCACAAGTATCTTCTAGGTATCCAATGTATCAAGTTACACAAGATCTACAAGTGACTAGGTCGATGTAGACAAATCGGCTCGGTGGAGATGCGGATCTAGGGCTCCTCCTTCACTCCTCAAAGTATCAACGTGTTTGAGTGGTTGGAGTGGGAGCTCTAGTAGATTGAAGCTTGCAACAATGGTGGAGAGAGAGTGATGAATCAAGCTTAGTCCACCGGAGGTAGGTGGAGGGGTATAAATACCCCTCCCAGAAAACTGGCCGTTGGAGCTGTAAACAGCCCGCAGCGGTAGTACCGGGCCTCGCCCGGTAGTACCGGCTGACGGGAAACTGAAGGCCTGGCGCCAGACTGGTCAACGCTCACTCCACGCGCGCATCGGTAGTACCGGACCGCCTGGTCCGGTAGTGCTCCCCACCCGGTAGTACCGCGCTTACTACCGGGGCTACTACCGGATTAAATCGAGCGAGTCCAGAGAGCTTTTGGAGATCCGGTACTGGGCCCGGTACAGGGCCCGGTAGTTCCGCATGGCAGAACACCCGGTAGTACCGGGGTGAACCCGGTAGTACCGGCTGACTCAGTGAAGACTGCATTTCTTCCTTTTCTTGAGACAAAACCTGTGCAATATTAATTGATACAATCCTGCACACTTTTAGCACACACATTAGACATCTAAGTGTGTTGTCAACAAACATCAAAACACTGTGGGGAAGGATATGTCCTTTCACGGTTCATGCCCGATGAAGTCATCAGGGTCGCCTCCCCACATGGTCTGGTTCATATCAAATTTCTTGAGCATGTCCTTAATATACTTGGCTTGACATAAGAATGTTCCTTCTCGAAATTGGTGGATTTCAAAGCCAAGAAAATAATTCAATTTTCCCATCATGGACATCTCAAATTCCTTGGTCATTAGCTTGCCAAATTGATCACTAAATTCACGGTTAGTGGAACCAAAGATAATATCATCAACATATATTTGGCATACGAAAAAATCTCCATTTACCCTTTTTGTAAAAAGAGTGGGATCTATTACCCCAATTTCAAAGCCACGGTCTACTAAGAACTCCTTGAGATGATCATACCAAGCACGTGGAGCTTGCTTGAGCCCATAAAGAGCCTTATGTAGTAAGTAGACGTGGTTAGGAAATTTAGGGTCTTCGAAACCCGGTGGTTGTTTAACATACACCAATTCATTTAGTGGACCATTTAAGAAAGCACTTTTAACATCCATTTGATATAAGACAATATTATGAGTAGATGCATAAGCAATTAGTAAGCGAATGGATTCAAGTCTAGCAACGGGGGCATAGGTTTCACCGTAGTCGACTCCTTCGATTTGGGTGTAGCCTTGTGCAACCAATCTTGCTTTGTTGCGAATGACTTGACCATGTGAGTCTTGCTTGTTCTTAAATATCCACTTGGTTCCAATGACATTATGGGAGGAGTCATTGGGTCTTTCCACTAATGACCATACTTTGTTGCGCTCGAAGTTGTTCAACTCTTCATGCATAGCCGCAACCCAATCCATGTCTTCAAGAGCATCATATACCTTGAGAGGTTCTAAGCTAGACAAACAAGAGACATGACCACAAAAGTTAGATAATTGATTGCGTGTGGACACACCTCTACGGATACTCCCAAGGATATTTTCTTTGAAGTGTTGTTGGTAATCCAATTTTGATGCACGCCGGATGACCCGGCGTTCCGAGGCTTGACCAATTGTTTCACCAACACAAATATCTTCATCATTGCCTTTATCTTGCTCATGGTCAACCCGAAGTGGAGTTCTTGGAGTTGTGGGTTCATTATGTTCTTGTTCACCACTAGAGTTGGGTGGGTCTTGACCATCTTCTTGATCAATATTTGAGGTGGATGGCTCAACTTGAGTAGAACTTGTTCCTTCTTCTTGAGTATCATCAATGGGTCCTTCAATAGGAATTAGTTCTCCAATCCCCATAGTTCTTATGGCTTGAGATGGAGCATCATCACCTACATCATCATGATCAATATGCTCCGCTTGGGAGCCATTATCCTCGACAAACTCCACGTTCATAGATTCTTCAACACACCCGGTGGATATGTTGTAGACCCTATAAGCATGAGACTTTGCGGCATATCCAACAAATATACCATCAAAAGATCTAGATTCAAATTTAGCAATTTTGCAACCTTTAATGTAAACATGGCATTTGCATCCAAAGACTCGAAAGTAAGATACATTTGGCTTTTTACCGGTGAGGAGTTCATATGGTGTCATGTCCTTGAGAGGACGGAAGAAGAGCCGGTTTGAGTAATGACAAGCGGTGTTGATGGCTTCGGCCCAAAAGTTGTATGGGGAATTAAATTCGGCCATCATAGTTCTTGCCATATCAATAAGAGTGCGGTTCTTCCTTTCGGCAACACCATTTTGTTGGGGAGTATATGCAGCGGAATATTGGTGTTGAATGCCCTCCCCACTTAGGAAATCATCCATAGTGTAATTCTTGAACTCCGTACCATTGTCACTTCTAATTGCCAAAATCTTGGAGTCATATTGGCGTTGAACTAGGGTTGCAAAGTCAATGAATATCTTTTGAGTTTCACTCTTCTTCTTGATGTAGAAAGTCCAACAATATCTTGATAATCATCCACAATCACCAAACAATATTTCTTGCCACCAAGACTATCATATGTGGGAGGCCCAAAAAGATCCATATGAAGGAGCTCCAAAGGCCTCTTAGTGGAGATAATGGTCTTCTTGGGGTGATTCTTTCATGCATCTTTCCGGCTATGCAAGCACTACAAGGACGATCTTTGGAAAAATTAACATCGGTTAGTCCTACCACGTGTCCACCCTTTACAAGAGTTTGTAAATTTCTCATACCGACATGGCCAAGTCGGCGATGCCAAAGCCACCCCTTGTCGCCTTTAGCCATTAAACATGTAGCGATTTGAGTGGTCTCTTTTGAGAAATCAACCACATACAAACCGTTTTCACGAAATCCAACAAAGGCGACATTGAGTGTTTGAGTGAAAAGGATGGTCACGTGGTATTTATTAAAAATAACGGTGTAACCGGCATTGCATAATTGACCAACGGAAAGTAAATTGTATGAAAGAGATTCGACAAGGAGGACCTTCTCAATGGATAACTCCGGAGTGATCACCACTTTACCAACTCCCACTACCTTGAGTCTTGCATTGTTGCCAACGGTGACATGAGAGAATGAGAGTAGTTGTTTCAATAAGTCCTTTACTAGTTCTTTGCTTCCGGTCATATGGGATGAGCATCCACTATCAATGAGCCATGAAGATCCACCGGAAGAGAAACCCTACAATAAATCAAGTCTTTGATTTAGGTACCCATTTTGGAATGGGTCCTCTTTTGTTAGTCACAAGGGTCTTTGGAACCCAAATAGCATAGTGATAATCATCTCCATATGAAGAGCCAACATATTTAGCAAAAACACAACCATTTGTAGATTTCAAAAGAACATATGAGGGGTTGTATTTTCCCGCAAAGTTATTGTGAGTGGCATTGCCCCTAGTGACATTACCACTCCCAATAGAGTTGTCATTTGCTTTGGCTAACTCCCCCTCCTTCACAAAAACAATATCTTTGGAAGGGGGAGTCGCCTTCTTCTTCTTGTTGTTGACCTTCTTAGAGTTGGGTGTGAACCCAATTCCTTCTTTGCCAACCACTCCCTTTTGATTGCTCAAAAGATCATTGAGGTTCTTTTCCCCTTGGATACAAGTGGCTAGGCCCTTCTCAAGTTGGGCCTTCAACCTAGTGTTTTCCTCAATAAGAGATGCCTTGACACATAAAGGGTTAGTGGTACAAGAATTTGCATCTTTATCATTGTGAGAAGTGGTGAAGCTAGCATAGATAAATTGAGCTTGTAGTTTGGCATATGACTCCTTGAGTGTAGTGAGCTCACTTGAGGTCACCTTGTGGGTTTCCCTAAGTTGCTCAAAACCCTCAAAGAGTTTGTTATGACTCTCTACAAGTTCCTCATTTTTACTTTTTAGATCAATAGCAATTTGAATAGAGGTTTCACGAGTTTCTTTTGCCTTGGAAAGATCCATGGCATGTGTCTCCTCAAGTTGCTCACGGAGCAATTGTTCCTCAACAAGTTGATCTTCTAGCTCACCAATTTGTCGGCATGATCACATGCATGCCCTTCGAGCTCACAAATCCTAACATCCTTCACATCAAGAAGATGCTTGGCTTCTCCATATTGATACATGAGGGCCTCAACCATTTTCTTGGTTGGACCTTGGAGCTTGCTAATGAAGATAGAAATTTTATCCTCTTCTTCAATTTTCCCTACATCCTCAACACAATCCAATAGTGATGGGTTAGAGGAGATAGTAATTTTTGGTGGGGAATTCACCTTTGTTTCCTTGGCCATGAGGCACATGGGCTTGGAGATCTTGTCGTCGTTTGGAGATGAGAAGAGGTTGGCCAATGATGGAGGAAGGGTGCCCATTGCAAGAGCCGCCATTCCTACTTCTTCACTTGGTTCTTTATCCTCCTCACCTCCGGACTCGTATTCCTCTTCATGGGATGCCACAAGAGCCTTTTGAGGTGATCTCTTCATGTAGGTAGGCTTGGGGTGGTACTTGTTCTTCTTTAGAATGAGTTGACCACCATTATCCTCTCTTCTTTCATAGGGGCAATCCTTCACAAGATGAGTGTCCTTTCCACAATTGAAGCACATTCTTTTTATTGGTGAAGGGTTGACGCTCTTGTTCTTCTTGTTCCAAAACCGGGTGGCGGCAAGTGCAAGAACTTCATTGAGCTCACCCTCCAAGTCTTCTTCACCTTCATAGACCGGGCTTTCTTCATATCTTGGATGGTCTACCACACGAGCCTTCAAAGCAAGAGTCTTTGGGCCACGGACTTGGTTGAAAGACTTGGATGTGGACTTCAATGTATCATATGTGACAAATTGAGCCAAGATGTCATTGGGAGTCATTGTTGTGTAATCCGCTCTTGCATGGAGGTTCATCACCATAGTTTCACTATATGGCATAATTGCTTGAAGGAACTTGGCCTTGACCCATTCATCATCCATATCCTTCTTTCCATTTTCCCTACATGTCACCACAAGCTTGTAGAGTCTTCGGTAAAGTTCGGTCGGAGTCTCTTCGTCTAGCATGATGAAGTTGTCAACTTGATGTTGAAGGACGGCCGCATTGGAGCGTTGAATGCCCTCATTTCCTTCATACACGGTTTCAAGATAGAGCCAAGCCTCATTGCAAGTTTTGAGATTCCGCACATGATCTTCATCATTTGCGGTCATAGCACTCTCAAGAATGTACTTGGCATTTGCATCAAGTTGCTCATCAATCTCTTCTTGCTTGGTCAAGTTGTTGGGATCAACTGGGTTGAAACCATGTAGAACCACCCTCCAAAGATGCACCGATGAGCTGCGAAAATAAGACTCCATAGATTTCTTCCAAGTGAAATAACGAGTATTATCAAGCTTAGGAGGGGGTCTACCAAGGTTGGTTATATGAGGTTGAGTGAGTGAAACTTGAGTGAGATAAGAGCTAGGTGGAGCAAAGTTAAGAGAAGGCTTCTCATTAGGTTTATCATTTTTATCCTTGTCACTAGCACCCTTAATAGGGCTAGCGGATGATGAGGAGCCATTTTGATTAGATACCCGAGTATACACCTCATCCACCATTTTGCCTTTCATGAACCCAAAAAGTTCAATCATGGACTTCATGGTGATTGGGGCATCACCCTCGGGAGGGATTATTCCCGCTTCGATTAGTTCTCTATCAAGTTGTTCTCTATCAAATTTTTCTTGTTCCTTAGCAAGTCTTAACTCCTCATCTTTAGCACGTTGTACTCCTCCGCACTAGCCATCCTCCTCTTTAGGCGATTAAGCCCTTAATAAAGAGACCTTGCTCTGATACCAATTGAAAGGATCGAGTAGGTTGACTAGAGGGGGGGGGGTGAATAGGCAACTACCAATTTTAATTTTCTTTTCAACAAGTTAAGGAATTGCTCAAATATAAGTTCTCTAGATATGCAACTAGATGAACAATCCTATATGATGAGCAATAAACAAGCTAGCAAGATATTCTACACAAGATAAGCTAGCAATACAGTAAAGGAAGGTTAAGAGATAACCACACGGTGACGCGGAGATGTTCTACCGAAGTTCACTTCCCAATGGAAGCTACGTCTCCGTTGGAGCGGTGCGGAGTCACAAAGTGAACTCCGAATAGCCTTGATATGGCACACCGTATCTCCCTCGTGTTATCCTCCGATGAGGAGATCCACGAGCCACTATATGATGCCCTCGAGGTCGGCAACAAACCTTTACAAGGATGAGGCACACTCCACAACCGAATTGGAGGCTCTCACCAAATTCCCGCGGCTCCCAAAGCCACAAGAATCACAAGGCCGGGTCGCGTCTCCACAACTTAATTGGAGGCTCCCGGCTAATCCTTGTGGCTACCAAAGCCACAAGAATCACAAGTATCTTCTAGGTATCCAATGTATCAAGTTACACAAGATCTACAAGTGACTAGGTCGATGTAGACAAATCGGCTCGGTGGAGATGCGGATCTAGGGCTCCTCCTTCACTCCTCAAAGTATCAACGTGTTTGAGTGGTTGGAGTGGGAGCTCTAGTAGATTGAAGCTTGCAACAATGGTGGAGAGAGAGTGAGGAATCAAGCTTAGTCCACCGGAGGTAGGTGGAGGGGTATAAATACCCCTCCCAGAAATCTGGCCGTTGGAGCTGTAAACAGCCCGCAGCGGTAGTACCGGGCCTCGCCCGGTAGTACCGGCTGACGGGAAACTGAAGGCCTGGCGCCAGACTGGTCAACGCTCACTCCACGCGCGCATCGGTAGTACCGGACCGCCTGGTCCGGTAGTGCTCCCCACCCGGTAGTACCGCACTTACTACCGGGGCTACTACCGGATTAAATCGAGCGAGTCCAGAGAGCTTTTGGAGATCCGGTACTGGGCCCGGTACTGGGCCCGGTAGTTCCGCATGGCAGAACACCCGGTAGTACCGGGGTGAACCCGGTAGTACCTGCTGACTCATGAAGACTGCATTTCTTCCTTTTCTTGAGACAAAACCTGTGCAATATTAATTGATACAATCCTGCACACTTTTAGCACACACATTAGACATCTAAGTGTGTTGTCAACAAACATCAAAACACTGTGGGGAAGGATATGTCCTTTCACGGTTCATGCCCGATGAAGTCATCAGGGTCGCCTCCCCACATGGTCTACATCGGGATGCTCTTCAGCTGGTTCGTACATGTCATTTTAATGTATAGTATATGTGTATCTTACGACTATGTGCCATGAGATTTAAATTTGCATCTCTTATCTTCCTCCTTGCGCAGATGCACATTTTCTGTATATAATTAAGCATTGAAAGATATTCTATATTTGGAGAAGCAATTTAAGTTGATAATATTCGCAAGGAGTATGTATTTATTCCTTTCGAATAAACTGTTTATGAGAAGTTCATGGTTTGCTTACCTTGTCGGATGACTTGTACTCGTTCAAATTGGGAAGTCCTTTTGCTACGAAGCAACTACAGACCATCAAAAACCGTCTGCCATTTTTTTTCGTTTCTTTTCCTACAGTAAGATGGTGATTAAATAATTGCACTACTGTTTACACTTGTCACTAGGACTGAATTTTGTTACAGTTTTGATAATTAAATGAGTTGCACCCACTGACTGAAATCTGAAAATATGTCGATGTTTTGTCTTGCGTATACTCACTAAGCAAATATAAGTGATGGTTGCTGTATCATAAATAGTGGAAAAGAAGTTCAACAGAGCAGTTGTGGTTCCTCTGCTGAAATTATTCTTGACTGTAGTGATAAAGGTATCAGGAAACTACATATTTCTTATTGTTGCATTGGACAGTTCCTTTTATAATGTGGACAGAAAGTGTTGTTATTGTGTTGTTTCCCATTGAGTTATTACAGTTACCAGTGAGGCTGTGAGTAGTAATGATGTCCATGAAAACTCCTGAAAAATTTACATAACTCTGTCTTATCATTTACAACTTTGATATGCACGATCTATTCTATGGAGGAGCAGAATACCACGATTACCATCACTCTTTTGGAGGGCCAAAGCTTGACCAATTTTGCGTCGTGGTTCATGTATTGTGATTATCTATATGGCATATGGAACTGGCGCAGTAAGTTTCCCCTTCCGTAAAGCTTGAGCCAAATTCTTATTTCCTACATATTCTTTTTATAACCATTAGGGCACCGCTCACACGATTTTCTTATCTATTTATAATGTTCAGTCAGATATAACTTCATCATGCCCTGCTTAGGCATTAGCTTCAAAAGAACAGCACGGGAAACACATAGTATGTTAATGCTTTTGTTTGGTGTAGTTAAGATTATGTGTTATCACAACGTGTCCATGTACTGAATGCAAACATTTAAGTGCTTCAGATTACGTAGTTTACAACCAGAACTCGTTTTCATTGACGATACCTTTAAAAAAAAACTTCTCGCCATTGTTAGTATGAACCGCGTTGTACAACTTCATTTTACAGCGTATTATATAACACAAATGAATTTACTTTGTGGACAGGTTGTAGAATTGTCCAAGTAGAGGCATGTCTTGTTTTTCACTATTTTTTACTGCAAATAAGTTTTAGGATCCTCCCAATTTGAGAATAGATTTTTAGAAGGTACTTCATATTAATTTTACTAGAGTGGTGTTAGTACTTGACCACTGAGGACTCTCCTTCACTAAAGTGTGTCACTTGATGAAATTGGCCAGGTGGCTCATGTGCATGATAGATAATATGTTATGGGTACTGCAATCTTAAACCAGGAGAAAACCATTGCTTTATATTTTATAGTGGATCTTCATCTCGGATAAAGATACGTTTCCCATATTCTGTAGAATTGTTTTCTTTTCTTCGTGGGAGGTGCAGATATCTATAGAAAAAAGAGGATAACCCATGGCTATTTTCATGGTGTGAGCACCTTATTATTGTGCATCTTTTATTTATATTTTGGGCGACCACTACCCTGATAAAAGATTTTTATGCTGTAGCATGGTCGAGTTTTTTCTCCTCGAACAGCCTGCACAAGTTTCTCAATGAATTTGTAGTAATTTTTTTCCCTGAGCGTATATTTCTTTAGTTTTTCAGCTTCTGGGACAATATGCTGGTATTGATCATTGGCGTCTTCTCTCTATTCACCACATGGTATGCAATATAGGAGACCTTGAAATATCATGAGAGGAGAAATATCTGCTGCAATTAACTTTTGTTTTAGCTAAGGGCTTAATTCTGGTGATGCGTGGCAACACCTTAATATTTGTTGATCCATGGCAACTACTTGATATTTCTTATGGAAGGAGGGGGGCCTTAATATATTTCACAGTAGCAAAAAAGTTTCTCTCCTGTAGGTAGCAAACTAATATCCAATGAACATGAGAAGATGTGATGTGACGGGAAAGGTACTGTACAGAGCAGTAAACTTTCTTTTTAGCCATGTTCCTCTTTATCGCAATCTTCAGGTTGTTGATCCAAAAGGAAAAAAGGAAATTTGATGTCTGTGACAACCTGAGACCCTGCTGCCCAGGACTGAATTCGCTACACTGTGGCCCTCATTTAGTTCAGTTCTGGAAGCCACCTCCAGAAGTACTGCAAAGATTAATACTGATGCCTCCTCTATCTAGCAGGTTCAGGTGCTACAACTGCTGGTATTATTGCCCGTAATCACCTGGGCACCTCCTCTTTGTCGCTGCTTGCAAGCTGATAGATTGGAAGAAACTGAAACTGAGGGGATCTTGAAAGGCATCCGCCTAAGCATCGGGTTTGGCTGAAGAAAGTTGGTGATGGAGTCTGACTGCAAATGTTCATCAAAGCATTAAGCTCCCAAAAAGAAAACCTTTGTGTGTCCTGTATGATTGTTGGTCAGATTAAAGGGTTGTGCGATGCTTGTGTTTTTCAAAAAATAGACATGAGTTGGCCTTCGTGGCAGGAGACTATGGAATGTCAGAATCCTTGTTAGGCGAAGTGCGGAACAGCGTGCGTGGTAAGTGATTGTAAAACTCAAGCATCTGTTACCCCGTAAAAAAAGGAAAGAAAAATCCCCAATTGGCATGCACGTTTTTTCTTTCTATTATATTACTGTAAGTGTAATTGTCATATGAAAAGGATGCAGCAAGGCTGAATAAGGCAATTCCGATTGTTATGAACTTTGTAGATATACAATTCGGTTTTATAGTACTTTCTGACAGAGAGAAAAAAGTGACAGGCGGGGGAGGCAGGCGTGGCATGCTGACAATCAACAACACCCATGACAGACTGACAGTCAAGGGAGAAGGATGAAGCTAATTTGTGTACTTTGTGTACCCTGCAATGATTTTACCATGTCTACACAGGTCATGAGAGCTTGTATACAACGAGATATGGGTTGTTTGCTTTCTGGACTTGCCACATTGAATGATAGATATTCCTTCAATTAGTTTTTTTTTAAAGTAGAACAATTTGAATTAAAAGCATAACGAGCTAACTTATCTTTCTTTGTTTGATTTTAATTAAAAATGCACCATGATGGCTTTACCTAAAAGAGAAGATTTAAAACAAAGTGGAATCTTGTGAATTTTTCATGTATCATGTTTACACGTGTGACCATAACAATTTTTGAAGTGTCCATAGCAACGCACAGGCATAACAATTTTTGAAGTGTCCGTAGCAACGCACGGGCATTCAACTTGAAACAATGGAGGCTCTAACTGGGGAGTCTAGATGGTGGAATGCATCGGCGGCTATTTTTGCAGATTGTGTTGATTTTGTCGCGGCGATTGGAAAAGTTGAATTCAAGCATTGTCCCAGGGAAGCAAATCAGGAAGCACACATGAGATAGCTAGGTTTAGCTTTTTAAATGATCTTTCTTGTAATTGGGTCGATGAACCTCCTAGATTTCTTCTGAACGAACTTGTAAACGATGTAACTATTGTGGATGCCTAAAGCAGCAAGTTTTAGACGCACTCTTTTCTTTACCAGGGTACATAAGGGGACTGGAAGGTTTTTAATGAAGCGGCTTGCTAGCTTAATATATTGTGATTTAAAGTTTCAAAAAAAAAAAGATTCTGATTTTGATTGGTTTAGTGGACTAGTGAAGTGATTACGGTGTACTTCTATCCAGGTTGTTTGGTTCGCTAGAATGTTAGCAAAAGTTGTAGGAACCAGCATTACCCAACATTTATGAATAGTTCAAGTTTTCGAGTGAAATAAAGGTTCATGCATGTACCACATCCTTTTTGAAATAAAATATTTTAGCTTTTTTCTGATTCGAATGTGAGTCGACCTGTTTTCACCCATTTCAGTCTATATGTAGTTCATACTAAAATATCTAAAACATCTTATAATTTGGAACGGAGAGAGTATCATATAAAGACCAAATGATGTTGAGTTCCGTTCGCTTTAAAGAAATATTGTATAAAGTTTTGATGACTATGTTCCTCAAGTGTTTGATTTGTTGGTTAAGAAATCATATACTTCCTCTGTTCACTAAACACAGATAAGTATGAGTGAATCTACACATGAAATGTGTCTAGACTCTAGATACATGCATTTTCGAGAAAAGATAAAAGAAAAGGTCTTATAGTAATGAACTCAGGGAGTAATTTTCCTACGAAGCACGGAGTACTTGTTTTTTAAGAATATGCAACCAACCGGTTGCTTCTCACTTCATTAAGATTAACAAAGAGATTTACATGATTTGTTACACGCGTTTCTACCGGCTACCGCCCACACCAACACACACAGAGACACAACATCGTTCATCACCACGATAGTGTCAGCTCTTCCACTGCCAAAGCGACAGTTCCTCTATTGCTACACGCTCCAATTTCCAATTTCTTTACGCCATCATTCGGAGAACCTTTTTACCAGATAGTACCACCATTGTATGATCGTGTCGTTAGACAATGGCACCGTGTCAAGAACTCCTCTTATCTGACAAAACCTAAGCCAAAACTCCCATGTGAATGGGCATTGCATGAGAAGGTGATCAAAACTCTCCTGAACTTTGATCGCATAGGTTGCACTAGGCTAGGCAATCGAGCTCTTGGCGATGTCGGGTGTCAGCTATCCAATAGCAATTGCGGAGAGCAAGCCAGATAAACAACTTTTCCTTTAAAGGAGGCCCAATTTTTCCACAATGTTTGCATAGTGTGCATCGATGGTGCCGAAGAAAAAAAGTCTAACTCAATGACATTTAATTAATTTGTGCTTGAAGCCAGTTGAAGTGAATTTTGACAATATTTATAAATTTAACTATTTTGGACAACT
Organism: Poa pratensis; assembly: GCA_947311845.1. Classification (NCBI taxonomy): domain Eukaryota; kingdom Viridiplantae; phylum Streptophyta; class Magnoliopsida; order Poales; family Poaceae; genus Poa; species Poa pratensis. The sequence goes on from CAMZMU010000107.1 coordinate 59,256,501, forward strand.
AAAACTTGCATATTCATTTTTTTTTAAATTATGTTAAATAGTTTTTACATCCCACCATGGAGGATGGGGGCAATTGCCCCCCTCCCACACATGATTCTAATTTAAAAAGGATATATGTCATTTGTGATGGTCCTTCTTCTCTTCTCCCACAGTCCCGCTTCTCACGCCATTTACTCCTTCGTTCTCATAGTTGCCAAACCATGGCGCTGCAGCCACTCCCATTGCTTGTCTGTTGCTGCTGCTTCGCAGCTGTCGCGACCTTCTCACGAGGAGAACTGCAATTCAGTACCGCCAAGCCCAAAGCCATCTCATGAAAATTGACATATAAGTGTGATTGACTATCAGTTTGGTGTTCCATTTTTATATACATTATCACAATGACGCATTTTTTAGGATTTTAAATAATTATCTCATGAAAATTGACACAGCAGTGTGATTGACTGCATAATCAGGAAGAGTTATGAAGTCCTGATACATAGTCATTTTTTAAAGTTGTACTGAACGGAAGTTTTCCTTTTAAATTAATTGTTACATGTGGAAATATACTCTAAGATAACATACAAATCAAACCATCTCATAGGGAATATCTAATAAATTTTCTACAATGTTTTTAACATTTTACGAATAAAACTGATCCATGTCCCTCTTGAAGAAGATAAAATTTATCAATGAATTATCCTAACAACAATATCACTTCTTTGTGTTGACCTAGTGGTGTCATAGTTTCCATGTGCACGCACATGCATAATTGCTGACCATCAAGCCTCCGTGTCCATCCACATCTCTCTCTCTCTCTCTCTCTCTCTCTCTCTCTCTCTCTCTCTCTCTCTCTCTCTCTCTCTCTCTCTCTCTCTCTCTCTCTCCTGTATACCGGTCTTGCTAACTGGTTATAGATAATTGTTTTATGATCTCAAATCGAATTATAATACTCCAAAGTAATACCACCATTGTATATCAATCATGAGTTTTTCTCTGTGTTAGCCACACTCAATTTTCTCACAAAATCATCAACACTTTGTAGTAATTTTGTTATACCTCCTGAATTATTCATGACAAACTCACGATCCTTAAGTATTTACTCCAGATGTTAGGACGAAAACTGATTTTTTATGGGATAAGATATATATTATTTTTATGAAATTGGGTGCATAGAAAATACAACTTATATTTAAAATTATATGAATAAAAAGATGTACATAATTCATTCTAAATATCTGAATTATAATACTAAATTAATTAAATGAATTTTGCATGTGTAGGCCACTGATTCCAAAGATAAAACCATTCCATGTTCCTTCTTTAAAAAGGACCCTTTTGTCGATGGAGTTTCTCTATTTTTTTTGGCAGAACTACTAGCTTTCTCTTGTTCAAGCACTGCCCACGTACCGATCACCAAATTTGTGCAAGATGCGACCGAGTCGTTTTTTGTCATGGATTATTGTGCTTACTTTTCTTGTTAGAGTTTCTACTATTATGATTGATCTGTATATATCATTTGAGAGAAGATTATCACCTCGTAACATACATGTTTATTTACTTCTGCTCTAATAAAAATGTCCCATCCTCGTGTTCATGAATTATGAGAACAAATTATGATCATCTGTCCAACTTAAACCCACCCGTTTGCAATATAAAAAATTGATTGAGAAGAACGACTGATCTAGGTGCTTAGAACATACGTTAGATTAATTAATTTAAAAACACTTGGAAATAAATGAGACTACACGGATAAACTTTTTCCCAGCACTAGTACAGTACGTACGTAGTACTTTTCAAATTAGAAGGTTCGTTTCTCAATGGTAATCTGAAGGTTTTATTTAACAAAACGGGTATTTGACTTATTTAATTAAAAAATAAGAAGATAGTTGAACGGTTCATTAATGGGGAATCAGTCAAACACCTCTACAAATGCACCAATGTCGGCGTGGAACGTCACCACATTGGACATCACAGACCGACCGGGCCACCCACACGAAACACGCGCGCCGCTAATAAGAAAGACGTACGACCCTCGAGGATGCCATTGAGCGCATAGCTCCTTCTCGAGCAGCGACTTCGACTTCACCTTCGACGACCATTAATGTTGCCCTCGCCACAACACATATCATTCTCATGTCGGCACATGCCCAACAGTCGATGCAAGGCGTCGGCCTCTGACTTTGACAAAGAGCTTCACAGAAGTTATACACCTTGAACCGATGAAAACCACGCGGAAAGCTAGAGATCGTCGCACTGGCACCTCCAGCCACATGGCATGGTTATCCACGTGCCGCCCCGTGACACGTACGTAACTCCGACTTCACAGTTCACGGCAAGACGCAACACATGAACCAAAGACCCAACGGACTGTCATGAAGAAGGACATGTTGCGACTAGCTAGGATCCACTCATCAACATGATCTTCACCACAGGACACGTTCTGGAACCACTTCGAGCAGAGCAGGGGCAGTTTGAGCGGCATTTCTCTCGTTGATCCAACGATCATACGAAGAGTTGATCCTATCTCCTATTGCCCACTACGCATCGGCATGATGCCTGGAACATCTCTTTGCTTCAATCGATAAAGTGAATTCAAACCAGGCCACGTACGAGCAGGTCCTACACGCTCTAGAGTCTAGCCACGTACCTCCAACTCATTCAGTCATTCTTAGGGTTGCGTTGAGATACTTCAAATCATGAATGCGAAGACCTCCAAAGTTTGTGGTTTGCATATTTGCGCCCATGCAACAAGGCAATGTCCATCTTTAGCTTCTTCAGATCCATGCCAAAGGAGGTCTCGACATATTGTGTTGGTACATTTGATGACCCAAGGAGGCAAATCCAATGCGCGAAGTCATAGTTGAGTTCAGTATCATCTTTTTGACTTCATTTCGATGACAAACATCACAAATGTTCAATTCTTCAAACACATTTGTGTGTTTTTTACTTGCACCAAATAACTTTTAATACATATTAATGTGTTTTTAACCAATAAGATTAACGTAATGAACATTGATATCAAGTCTATGTGTATTTGGAACCATGCCAATGCAAGGAACTTTTAGAAGTTTTCTTTTTCAGATTAGGGTTAGACGCCCTGCTGACGACATGAATCACTTCTGCCACGGTTCAGTTCTATGTCCTCCTACCTATCAAAGGTTCCCAGTCCGACACAGTGAGCTTTCCATTCTCTATAGGAAAGCCCACCTAAGTGCAGCCTTCTCAGGGCCTCTTTCTCCCGGCCCCCACCCGCCGGCGCTCCCGGACGACGAAGCTTCCATCGGCGGCAGCCAAGGCGCGGGGACCTCCGGCTGGAGAGGCGGCGTCTCCATGGGAGCGTCCTCAAGGGCGGGCGATCTCGGCATCATAGGGGTACTCGTGAGCCGGGTTAGGGTATCGAGAGGCATCGCTTCGAACGCCTCAGCGTCGGCCAGAATCGAGAGGTATCTCGCGGCGGCACGATCCGAGAATTCGTTGGCGAGGCGTGAGGCGATGGGCGTCGGCGCGAGCGGCACGAATCTTGGGGGTTCTCTCTTGCTGGCTCGTCGCGGGGCTGGAGAAAGGGGATGCGCCACCAGGGGGTTTATGTGGAAGGCGTATTTTCTCTTTTTTATCTTCTTAGCAGTGACTGGGCAACATAGTTTGACAGTTTGACGCATGGGTCAATGGTTGGAAGAAGTATCCGCGTCTGTGGTGAGGTAGCTAACAAGTTTGTTGCAGTAGTCGACCACGAGCGCAATTGACTATATTATTCAAAATCAGAAGGTTCATTTTTCGATGGCATCTTACTCCTATTTCAATTCATTAACAAGAGTATGATTGATTAGTGCTTGTGCTTTGTTCTTAAATGTGGTTTTCGAATTTTATAAAAAGAAAGGCTACAGGGAGCTCGGGACCTAAAAGCACTTTTCAGGTTAGTTCAGGACTATCATGCTTATACCATTCTCTAAGCATACCATAAAATGACGTAGTGAAATATAGTTGACATTGATAGTACCTCAAGCTCAAATGTTGTCTTTGAGTCGCTCATATCCTCTGGATCCATTAATTGTCAGAGTGGTATACTACAATCAACGATTTTGTGTGGCTGGTAAGTTACTATAAAATTTATGTTTTAGATTATATCACTTATGCTTTCTTAGCCGTTGGCCATTTTCATAGAATAGTACAAGCTTCATGATCTAGCATTGTTTTAGAGGTGCCACCAAGTATGTCGGAAGAAACTGAGAAAATGCTTGTGGCATGTCAAAGTGATTTTCTTCCTCGAAAAATTGATTAGCTATAGAGATAATATTGAATCTTGTATATAATTTTTCATAAAATGACAATTTTAGTTCTTGAGGCGCTTGAGTGTTACCATGAGACTGATCGATGATTGTTGGCATGGAGTAAACTGAACCTGACAGGAGTTTTGAACACTTGGCTTTAGCATATACACCATAGATGCAGAGCTCTGTGGGGGCAAAGGAAGGAGCGGGAAAGAGACTCACCTAGAAATTGTGTGCTGGACACATCTGTGATCCGGAATACGTTCACATCGGCTGCCTGACACAACATAAGACCACCTACCAATTCATCCTCTCTCCTTTGCTTCGTGCTCACGGTAGTTTTTTATCTTTATCCCAACGATTCAATTGAATGTATCCAAATCTTGGTAGCAAGGTATGTACTCCATGTCTTCATTCTTTTGTAAAGAGACTAACTACATGATAAGTTGTAGTTTGGTATAGCTTCTTTCTTTCGTTTTGTCATTTTCACTTCTTCAAACTTGGATTGGTATGTTTAGCAATATGAATATAGTTCTTACCGTACTTTGTAGCTCCACCTCCGACATTATATGTGCTCAGCCATGGCACTGATGACGACGAGAACATATGTTTCACATGTATGTTGTAGCCAGGGGCGGAGCCAGAAATAGCCCAAGTATAGTGCTAATACTAGTGTAGTAGTGTTAGTTACCTAGGCTTTTCATATGTGCAGCCTTGAAATTTGACACATACTCGTTGCAGTGCAGCTGATGGGTCGTTGTAGTGCAGCCGCTCGTCTTGTGCTGCAGCACCATAAGAACCACCCGTAGGTCCGCCCTAGGTCGTAGCAATGGTGATGCAGCAACAGATTCTCCACATTTCGCAGCTATCACGACCATCTCCCAAAGACGGCTACAATACCACATCGCCTAGCAGAAGCCACCCATGCCACGCCAGAGGTGCTCGGTAGGGGGGCCAATGCCCCCTCCCCTCAACATGGATTATTTCCTTTTCCGCCCCTACCCGTTCTACATTGCTCGATCCTTGATAGCAAGGGCTCCAGTTAACGTACCTTGGATGAGCTTCGAACAGAATATTGGATACATAATTTTTTTATTTCAGCAGCCAGGAGAGGGTCATGATACCCCACGTGGCACTGGTCTTTGACGACGGTGTGGTGGTGGAGCTCGACGCTTACGGGATTATGATCGGCAACTGCCTCTCCTTCGCATCCACCAACGACATCTGCATCATCGGCAACATGCACCATCGAACCTTCGGGGTGCTCTATGAAGTCAAGCAGAGAGTCGTTGGCTTCCGGGCTGACGCTTGTTGATCGCATGGACTTGGGAGGTCTCCTAGTTGAGGTCGCCTACCACAGTTTCAATGGTAAGGGAAAGTGATGTGGGTTCGATCGACGTACATACAAAGTCATGGCATATGTAATTTCACGAATTGTCCTTGCATAGTTGCACATGTAGTACTAGATGATCTCTAAACTAGCATACTGGAATAACAAACCGGTTACCAATGTTTCCATTTGGTGGCCAAATCGTCTCGGCATACATTTTCCCGTGCACACCTCTCTAATAGTCCAAACTAACATCATCCACTACTTGGTCGAAAAGCAACAATAATCGAGTCAGTCTCTCCACTAAAGTACCGCTATGAGAGAATTCAGTGCAACAATAAGTGTCGAGCTCCACCACCATGCCGATGTCAAACACCAGTGCCACATGGGGTATCATGACCCTGTCCTCCCCGTCGAACTCAAAAAAATATGTATCCAATATTCTGTTCAGAGAGCTCCTCCAAGCAACGTTAATTGGAGCCCTGCGACCAAGGACCGAGCATTGTTGAGCGGGTAGAGATAGAAAAGAAAATATCTCATGTTGGGGGGTGGGGGGGGGGGGCATTGGCCCCCCTACCGAGCACCTCTGGTCATGGTTGGGGTGGCTTCCATCTAGGCGATGTTGTACTTTAGCATTTTGTATAGCAACTTACCTCAACACTTGTAGGTTGTCTTGAACCAAATCAAAGATGAAGAATATGCGAAGTTTACTTTTCACGCTTGCGCTCCTCATGCTATCTTTAGGTCTATGGACTATGCAAAGTTCTCTCCAATATTTGTCCTTTGGAAATTGTAGCAGATGTTTGTCGCGCCATGCAACACAACTAATGATGAGTCTACTCTATTATTCCTATTTTCTCTTTTGATACTTGTAGATATGGCAACCTGTCTCCGGTGCAGGTTCATCACAAAACAGGGCCCATGCAAAATTAATGAATGTGTGTCTGATCTGGATGTATGTGTTCCTGAGGGGTGCAGGTGTATAATATGTGGGGCGACATTTTCCAAGTGCTCATCGTCAACTCTATAGGCCAAGAATGGGACATGCAAGTAGGGTTTCAATATCTATTTCAAGGTTCCTGAATTATACTTAGTAAAGATATTACAAATGACATAATTGTACCGACGCCCATATTACGAGAGTAATACAATTTTTATCATATTGCATTGATATGTTTTTTGTGGGATATTTCATTTGAATCTTTATGTATGATGAATGGTAATATATTGTTTTGTTTTCAATTTTGAATGAAATTTGTTGAAGTCTTTAAACTTGAACGATCATTTTACTCATGTACTCTTAAAATAATACATGCATGCATGTACATATCCATCTGTGGAGACTATGATCACAGCCAGCTGTATGCTTTACACTACAACAAAAATATGGAAGTTCAACGAGCTAGAATTATTAGGATTGCACCAGCAGTTGTCATCTTTTTTTGTTCCCCATGTTTAGCTCTCCGAGTCCCACAACATAAAAGAGTTAGGTACACTCTATCTATCTATAATATAATTAAAATAACAGAAACATCATTAAAGCATTAGAAAAACAAGTCACCGGAATCGTCTACATAGGCTAATTTGTTTGATTCATTCATCGTGATGTGAGTCCTAATTATAACGGCTTGGATCTAAGGCAAACAATGAAGGGATTTGCACATAGATTGTGCGAATGGATGCACGGTTTGTGCAGGGAGCATTGTTGGAATAAAGGTCAATGCGATGCTAGCCGTTATTTTCCAAACCATAAAATGCTTAAAACAAGGAGATCTGTTGTCCCCTATGCTTTTCAGCATTGTTGCAAAATATGTTGGCAATCCTCGTAGCTAGGGCAAAGTAAGATGGTCAAGTAGGTCGTCTCATGCCCCATGTACTAGAGCGAGGGGTGTCCATCTTCAATATGCGGACAACACTATTATTTTTATGCAACATGATTTACAAAAGGTTGTGGACACGAGTTAAAGTGAAACTTTATGTTTTATGAAGGCAAATTAAAGAGGTAGAGAATGGCTACAAACATACATTTGGATGTGAGGCTGGTTCCATATCTTTTAAATACATAGGTATTTCTATCCACTACAGAATATTGCTTGATAAATAATCGAAGCCAATTTAAGACCACTTCAAGCAAATGATGGGCCGGGTCATTGCAAGGGAAGTTTCTCTCATATGGAGATTGACTCGTCCTAATAAATTCCGTTCTTACTAGTCTTCCAATGTCTAAATTATCATGCCTTGAGGTGTTTAAAGAGGTAAGGAAAATATTAGACTTCTACATGTCACGCTTTTTTTAGCAAGACCAACCTAAGAGAAAATATCGGTTGACAAAATGAAACATTATATGTTGCCAAAAAGATCAAGGTTTGGGGGTTCAAAGAACAAGTGTTTACTCAACAAATGATTGTTTCAATTGCTAGCCGCGGATGGGGTATGCCTAAGAATGTTATCCCACATTCAAGCAAAATCCACAAAAAAAAATAGTGGGAGGATTGCGCTTTTGTTTGGAAAATTTGGAATTGTCGAAGCAATATTATTTTTAACAAACTTGGAGTTGTACATTTTCTGCAGGCTATCCACATGGCTACACATGGATCAACATGTGGCCCTTTTCCTCCTACTGTGAAGAAGCGAGGACTTATAAGTTATAGCTTCATTCGGTCGATGGAGGTTGCACGTGATATATTTAACCTGCACTTATGTATTTTCATTTCGATGGTTGGTCTTTGTTTCCATTTTTGTGATCTGTGAGATGCAAAATCTGAAAACTATACAATAAATATGGTTGTGTACATTGTTTCGATGTTGATGTCAGGGCAAGCTTCCCTTCCATATAAAGTATGCATTACGAATGTTTCATACTTTTCATTTAGACAACTACATAATACATGAGTGGAACAAAAGCACCACACAATAATCTATTCAAAATTCCTCTAGATTGTAATCCTTCGGGAGGACTCCCATCCTTGGACCATCTAGGTGAAGCGCAATGTGAACGATGCTTGATGTTTACCAGAAATTCATCTCGTTCATTAATTAACACATCGTTGTTGAACTACTTTTCAGTACTGCACCTCGCCTCGAATTGTGAAAGGGCCCCACGCAGAAATCGTCCACCGTAGAGAGGCATCTATGTTCGGACAATGGACAAAACCAATTATGAACAAGGTGGTATGGAAGGTTTGTGCACCTCCAAAAGTGAAGCTTTTTGCGTGGCTTGCTACTCAAAATAAGATATGGACGGCGGATCGACTAGAGAATAGGGGGTGGACAAATTGTGGCATTTGCCACTTTGCAAGCAAACTACAGAGACCGCGGCTCACCTCTTTTGCCATTGCCATTTCTCCAAGCGAGTGTGGATGTTGGTCAAATTGTGGCTTGGGCTTCCCTACCTTCACCCTCTAGGTTGGCCGGCCGACCTCACCATCAAGGATTAGTGGTTCGCCATGTCGAGTTCCACCATGTCAAACCGTAAGGCAATGACCTCCCTCATTATGCTTGTTACTTGGAGCATTTAGAATGAGCGAAACGTGAGGTTACAAGTCCGTCCCTAGCTACTTCGGTTCTCCTCACGGCCATCAAAAACGACGCTAGGCTTTGGGTGACGGCGAGTGAGAAGCAATTGAGTCTTGTAATGTTGGGAAAGTAATTCTTTTGTGTCATTTGTCGGGACCGCCTCTTGGCTACTTGTAAAACTCTAAAACTCTCTTCGTAATTAATGGGTGAGGCAAAAAAATTGCCTCACGTTTCAAAAAAAAAAAAAACGTGACCGCAACCGTGTGCCTTTCGGTATGGCAGCTCTACGGCTCTGGCTTTTCCTCATCGGATGAGGCTCAGAGGACCTAATCCGCTGCCGCTCCTCATCGTCCCATGTACGTCAAGAGAAGTCCGCTGAGAATTTATATCAAAGATAGGGGGCGCGAGCACCCAACGCAAGGGGATGATCTCAATGAACGCACACTACAGGAAGCAATTTATTTGTCTTGGAGAATTCATACAAACTTCCCTGAGATATTTCAGGAACTGCTCTGAGCGATCTTCTGCGCCTTGACATAGCCTGAGAATTTCTCAGCAGTTGCAGCCAGAGGTGCAGTGCTGACCATGGCTTCAAGCTCGGGGTGCGCTTCATCGATCTCATACTCAATGGTCGACCTTATCACCGAAGAGGTGGGTCCTTTCGCGATGATCTCGAACCTGACCATGTAATAGAGGAACCCGAGCTTCAGAATGTCCCCGTCGATCGTCTGCGCCTCCTTGATGAAATTCTTGTTGTCAACTTTGAGAAATTTCTCCTTGTAACTCTCCAGGCCAGGAATCCCTACCAAGCAGCAAACAATCACTGGTCAGGGTATCTAGCCATCAACTTCAGGATTCGAGAGTGGTTTCAGTCTCTCACCTGGAGGAAACGTTAGCTGCAAGACGGTGCCAACGCCGCCGTCGCCGCTCACGAGCTCGACCTTTGCGAGGACTTGCGGGAGCAATTCAGGCAAGAGCTCCGCCGCACGGAGCGTGCCGTAGACTTCCCATAGCTCGGCGGCCGCGACATCGGTCTCGAACTCGTGGCTCTGGCTTTTCCTCATCGCTCTTCCTTGGGTGGTACTGCTTAATTATGGGCTTGTGGGAAGTAGCAACCAAACAAGCTGAAGCAATTTCAGTGTGTGACGGTGTGTACAGCTCGTTAACTGTATATATAGGCCGGTCAGTTATGAGTACTCAACACGATTCTCTATCTTTACTCGGAATCTCAGATGATGAGATGCTGCGGCGGCAACGAGGCACGTACTTTTGGCTGGACTGCAGTTATCTTGGCATTCTTTTGCCAGAAATAAAGTATTGAGTGGTTTTCGTTGAAGACAAATAAAGTAGTATTTGAGTTGTCTGGCCTGAAATACTATCATACATTTGGCCTGCATTCCCCTACAAGCCTTCGTTTTCCTTTCTTTTCTCTGGAGAATGAATTCCCCTAGAAGCACTTGGTTCTTGCTGACATACTACCGATTAAGCGCTCTGTGATCTTGTATTTGTCTCCATTATTTTAACTCTTTGTTTACTGCAGTTTTACTATCATGAAACGTTTTATACGATGATCCTCATGTGCTGGCCGGCTGCCGTTTACGCAACTTAATTAGCCTGTCTAAGCCAGTCCCCATCATTTACTCGTTTATGTAACTTGGATTAAAATGACTGTTGTCAAGTCGACGCCTGGCTAGAATGCAGGTAGATGCCCCACGGTACTACAAGATGCCGTCTAAGAGCATCTCTAGCAGAACCCGCAAAACGCCGACCCGCAAAACGCATTTGCAGTTCGCGCAACTCGCGGTTTTTTGCTCAGAACGCCGCGCGGCGGAGCAGAACCCGCAAAGCAGAACCGCAAAACAGAATATTCTGTTTTGCGGTTCTGCTCCGCCGCGCGGCGTTCTGAAACTGCATATGCAAAACAGCAAGATAGGCAGAATATCATAAAATGTCAAATTGCTTACAAATTCGACATTAATATAGCAAATTAAAGTAGTTTCTTGAATCTAAAGACGGCAATTAACTAGTTTCCATCCGGGGCACCGTACGGCCATTGCGTGGCATGAGTTGGAAGAATTTGTCCTCCACCCTTTGCCAATACCGGTCTTTGGTTTGATCAACGCCGGCCGTTGCATCGAGAGAGATACTCTCCCAAGCACGGATCAAGCATTGGTCCTCCAAAATGGTGTAGTTCGATCCTCTCCGACTCAGGCCGGCCCCGTCCACCTCCTCGACCTCGTTGTCGTCTTCTCCCGTGCCACCATCGACGCCACCGTCGAACTCGTTGTAGCTGTAGTTGCCGAGCGGAGGCGACTCGATTTCTACCGACCCGATCATGTCCATGAACGCTTGCGTGCTGCAAGCTGAACGAATTCAGCTCGCCGGGGACGGGCAAGATGAACAGAGCTCAAATTTGAGTTCGAAAATTCATACCTTTCGGTCCCGGCGCCGGGGACGGGCGCGGTGGATGCAGCATCAGCGGAAGCGGCGGCGGCGGCGCTGGACCTGATTTTCCTCCCCGCCAGCTTCTTCGGCTTCCTCGCGGCGGTGGGTGGCTTCGCGGCGGCGGGAGTGCCCGCGGCGGCAGCCGCGGCAAGCAGAACTTGGGCCGCGCCTGCGGTTCCCAATCTTCTCCGCTTCGGCGCCGCCACTGGAGCAGCAGCGGTGTCGGCGGCGGCGGCGGCGGCTCCGATCTCTCCGCGGCCCGCTGGATCTGACGATGGCGCGTCCCCGACGCGGACGGTCACCAGGGACGGGTCGGCGGTGCTCATGGCCGGTCCGGGGCAGGGCGCGCGGTGGCCGGAGTGGGGGAAGAGAAAGAGGTTGCAGCGGCGGCGGGGACGGGCGCGCTGAAGGTTCCCTCGCGCCAACGACACTGGAGGATGAGGTTCCGGCTGCGGGTCGGGGGAGGAAACCTATCTTTCTCGGTTCGGAGGCGCGGATTCTCGGGGGCCTGCAAAATCTTTTGCGGGTTGGGCAAATTTGCGGATTCTGTTCTCCGCCTTTTTGCGGTTTTCAACCCGCATCGGGCGGTTATTATGCGGGTTTGCCCCTTTTGCGGGTTCTGCTAGAGATGCTCTAAGCTGTACTGACTGGCTGTACGGCAATGCGAAAAATTATTATTTTGATTGATTCGTGGCAACGATTGTATTCTTTTGATTGATTCTTGCGAGATTTGATCTAAAAGCCAGGCTATATAATGTGGGAGGGCATGTCCATAATTGGTCCATCACCAATGCGTGACACTGAAAGCAAATTCCTTTCTTATACTTCATCGCTGGTGGTATGCTCCCGACGGCGGCGCGAGGTGATGTGGTGCGCTGGGCGGCGACCCGCGAAAACCGCTGGTTCTTGGTGCATGCACGGGAACGGTAAAAATTCATTTTAAACCTTTACCTAATATAGTATGTTTGACAAATTGAATCTTAAACTCGAAATTCCTGTCGTTGCTACATTGATATTGGAATCCTGGTCTATTATAAAGCAGCTTACCACTGGACCACGTGAAGCCGGTTTATTGGACCACGTTTTCTCTTGTGAATGGTCCAATTGTCTCCATGTTGTTAATTGAGGAGGCAAGCAGAGGAGAAGGCACGCGTCGAGTGAACGTGATTCCAGTGTCGCGTTCTCGAGATTTTTTACAAATATAGTCCCCTATCCAATGTAATTGTCAAAATTAGCCCCCTTCCAATTCTTTTGTCAAAAATAGCCTTGGCGGGATGACAGGGAAGCGACACGTGTCCTCCCGCCATGTGGGATGGAGGGAAGTCTCTTCCCGCCATACCAAGTGGCAGAAAGTCTCCTCCCGCCGTACCAAGTGGCGGGAACTCCCTTGACATGGAGCACCAGTCTGCGCCTCGTCGTGCTGACCCCACCACCTCCCGCCACCCCAGCTGGCGGAAAGTGCCACGTGTCGCTGTCGGACACCTCCTGCCATCCCACATGGCGGGAGGACACGTGTCGCTTCCCTGTCCTCCCGCCAGGGCCATTTTTGACAAAACAATTCGGAGGGGGCTACTTTTGACAATTGCATTAAGCAGGGGGCTATATTTGTAAAAAAATCCATTCTCGAGGTGCCTCATGGAAGCAGTCGTCACGTCTTGGATATCGTCATGCTAAACGATAAGGTTGACGTCACCCAGCCGTTCTGATAGAGGAAGCATCGGTCTCATACACTTGTCACCATGATCCCGGCAAAGGGACACACAGCTATGACATTCTTTCCCGTCACGATGAACCGAGCCGGGCGGGCCTTTGGTATCAGGCAGGCAAAAACCATCACGGATCCAGGACGGTTCTTTAAATCCGTTGTCGAGGTGCGTACATGATGGCCTTTTAACCTTCTACCACGGAGTCCAATCATTGTAGATCGACATACGTGGAGATTGATGATACTCCTACTAGCATCCAAGCCTAGAACTGAGCGGTCACCATTGAATTAATCAAGTAAACATACGTGGAGATTGATGATACTCCTCTCCGGAGCCCGTCTTCAAAATCAGACCTGCTTGTCACCGTGTGAATAGTCATCTGTTTGGCATAGGCCGGCGTGAGCTTCTCGTTCCCGCTGTGGTGAGGCTTTTTTAGGTGGTCATTACTTCAACGAAGTCGGAGTCGCTTGCTCGCGGAGGAGTGATGACGATGCTGCTGGTGGACAACCTCGACGGCTGTCCTTGCTTCTAGCGGTGTGCGTGTTGTTCGTGTGGGTAGCCAGGGTAGCTGAGTGTGCCCTGGAAGTGGTCGTGTTCCATGACGGCTTGGTTGTATCGGTTTTAGGCCGATTTTCCCGTTAATTAACCGGTCAATTCTCTCCTATTTTTTTAAATAAAATTAGGCAATATGCCCGTTTTGTTTCAAAAAGTAAGCAAAGGTTGGACCAGGGTAAGAATGGGTCGGAAATTAAGAAAAGAAAAATGTAGCGCCATCCAACTGAGATTAGCAATTGGCTATGATATGTAATGCCATACAAACTGGATTTTTTTTTTTTGATTGAACTGCATTTTTCCTTGATATATAGTGCCATATAATCTGAAATTAACATTTTGTATGGAACTGCAATTTTCCAAGATATGTAGTGCCATATGAACCGAAATAAATATTTTTGAATTTTTGCAATTTTCCATGACATGTAGTGCCATAAGAACCAAATTTTGTTTTTTAATTGAGTATTTGAGTTGTGATTGTGATATGGGTAGGGGTGGGCGTTCGGTCAAGACCAAAAATTTGGTATTTTATTTTTTTTTCTCCCAAAAATGAAATCGAAATATCCTTGTCAATTTTAGTACCCGATAAATTCAAGTACCCGATAATTCGGTTTCGGTCTCGGTCATGACCGTATAGTGTGGTAGTTGTTGTGAGCACAAGACTTGGGCAATACTCGGTAGAAACATTGGCAGCATTTCAGCTGTATTTTGTATTGGGTTGCGTGCATGGAAAACAAAAAATTTGACAACTACGCAACTGCCAAGATCTACTATGAAGATACAAGTGCAAGACATGCATATTTGATCCAACTGTAAATCGTTACCGACACCGTTGAAGCGAAAGAGATGTCAATGACGACGTTGATGAAGCTTGTGGAAGAATTCCCTCGGCTATGCCTAGCCGAGAGAACATCGTAGACTCCTCGCGTCCCGCCTTGATCCAACAGAGTGAGATAGAGTCAACCGTTTCTCAACGGATCACCCCTCTGAGTTTCGCACGCGTACATCCGATCTAGTCGAGCAGGGCTTCGCCGTCCACACTTGAAGCACTCACCGCTGGTGTATATGAAGATGGAGATCTCAACACATGAGAAAGAGGGAGAGAGAGATTAGAGATCAAGATCTAATCTAATCGGAGAGGATTCCTCTAAATATTTAGAGGTTCCTGATGGCCCTTAAATGGGTTATGCTGAGACTCCAATAGCAGAGTGTGTACTATGGGCAAGACGGTTTTCCCCACGAGGGGTGACTCGAGGGTTTATATCGAACTCTCGGGGAATCAGTAGTGAAATCTTTATCTCTTTATCCTTCCCTTGGAAACATGCAAACAAAATAAATTGTTTTGTGCCCTCAACCTCACCAAGTGGTTGTCAAGCACAAGGTGTGAGAATGATATGAAAACAAAACAATAAATAAATATGCAATGATGATAAATAAATATGCAAGGATGGTGGAAACAATGATGGATGATATTTTTGGGTTTTATATGGTGAATGCAAGATGTAAAAGTATTTTTGTATTTTCGGATTTTTAAATGACAGAAAATGGAAAATGCTTAAAAGTTGTTGGAAAGATGTTTCTTATGATTAAAAATGGACCGGGGTTCATGGTTTCACAAATGCACTCTCTCTTTAATAAAGTGGTAGACAATGGAACACTAGAATTAACATATGAGATTGCAACAAAGGTTTCATGACAAGTTATTAATCATATGGGCATCACGTCCTAACATAGAGATCTTTTGGTTATTAATCTCTCTTATACTCCACCAAGATGCGAACTAAATCATAACACCTTAGTATTAAGATAAATCAGAGCATAGCATTAAGTTTCATGACATGAAGTTAAAATAAGAACATGCTAGATCTAGTCATGGAGAAGTGGCAATGGTCACACCCACATCTCCGGTAGCAAGGTATTTTTCTTTATCCCTAGTGAGGCAACAAAGTAAGGTAAAGTACCCAAGTGGATCGCGGAACTTCTGTCACTTTCACCGCACTAGCCACCACTCGTTACTCCATCTAATGCACACGTTCCCCACATACGTTCTCATACACATGCTTGATCAAAAGAAGTAAACAAGAACGGGGTACATAATAAGCATCTACTTTCATAACTGAAACAAAACAATTGCAATCTCAAACATATATTAACTCATAAAAAGATCCACCACAAAGGTATTACATAGATGACCGTAATCATGTTCGGCAGCTCATACGGTGCTAATTAGTGAAGCTCAAGAGAGAGGAGAGATACATATGTTACTTCCACAAACCCATAGTCCAGGGGTGGACTACTCCCTCTTCATCATGGATACGGTGGAGAAGTCGTTGGAGAAGGTGGAGACCTCTCCGGCAGCGCCCCGCCGGAGTTTTCCCCCTCCAATCTGCAACTCCAGGTCTCTATTTCGTGGTTTCTTTGTTTCTGCGGCACTCCTTTCCGAAGGGCGTCGGGGACTATTTTATAGTCGGTTTTAGGTCAAGACGAAGCTTCTGGAAAAAAGATCGACGGCAACGGAGCCACGAGGACCAAGTTGAGGGGTCCCACGCGGCCAAGGAATCTGGCCGCGTGGACCCACCTCTTCTGGCCCTCGGGCCTCCGTTTGTTCGCTTCCTTCGCTCCTACGCTTTGTTCCTTCCAAAAACTGATGCTCGTAAAGTTTCAGGTCATTTGAACGTCGTTTGGGTCCCTGAAACATCAAAATATAGAAAATAGGGTTTTCTGCCTCTGCAGGGTTAATTCCAGAAAAATAGGGAAACAATGAAATATTCCCAAAATCAATATAAAACAATGATATAACCCTTATATGATGCAAATATGATTGAAATATAAGTAATATAATGCAAAGTTCATGTATACATTTTACATGCATCAGTTCCCTCCAATTAAACCAACTAGAAGAGATTTAAACTTGTGTGTCTACAAATAGGAGGGGGTGGGGGTTTATATAGATGGCCAAGGGGTGGAGGGACTTGGACAAGGGGAAAACTTTCTCCTAGTCCTACTTGGTTTGGACAAGGGGAAAGCCCCCCTTGCCCAATTCGGTTTGGGAGGAGGAGTTCCCCTCCCCCCACCGCCTCAACCTGCCGCCGCCGCCGGGTGGGGCCCACCAAGGCCGCACCGACCTAGGCGGGTGGGGCCCACCTAGGCCGGCTGCCGCTGGCCGCCACCGCCGCCGCCTCCCCCCATTGGCCGCATGGCCCATTAGGGTTTCGGCTGGGGGGGCCCATGGCGCCTTGGCCCACTCGCCCCATGTGGGGTGCGGCTGCCTAGTGGGGCCATGGGCCCACTTGGCAGCCCCCTATCGGTGGGCTCCAATATTTTTCCATAATTATTAATTAATTAAATAAATCAATATTTAATTAACATTTAATTAAATAATATTTTGTCCAATTAATTCTTATTTGAATTTTTCCTTTTACAGAATATTTCACTGAATTAATTACCTATCATATAAAACACCTTTTATATGATCCGGGACACCTAGTGTCCGCCGACAAAATACTCCGGATAAATATTTCCCTCTTATATAAACCTTCGGAATAAATCCGACTAGTGATAGCAACTTCTATCACTCCGAGACACCTAGTGTCTGCATAATCCAATCTCTCTGATAAAGATATTATCTACCACACAGAAACCATTCCGATGATACTCTCTCGGTATCCAGACCAACCATATACACAACAAACTAGAACTGACTTAAGCGTGCTACCATACAGGTTCGATAACGTGTAGCTATAATTAGATGTTTCCATCTAATCACCGGCCAGGGTCAGGTATATGGGCTACCTGAATAACTGATACCGTTATACGAAGGACACTCTGTTGAACCTGTTGATTATTAATTCGTCATTCCCATTACTCGCGATACTGAATTTACCCGAGATAAAGTATTCCTGATATTTCCATGAATCAATCCATGATTCACTATATCTTCGTCTATCTAATTACCGGTAAATTTTCTTTTCTCGTTCCTGTAATTCGATATCCCACATGATGTAACTTCATCACGCATTGTCTGCAGAACATATTGGATATCATACATACCGAGTGGGCCCTGGAAGTACATCTCTTTTGACAGAGGAGTAATTTCCTATCTTGAAACATTAAGTATTATGCATACCTTGGAGTTACCGACTGACTGCCGTTTTGACACCCAGTTACGGCCGTGCCATTGACAGAGCCAAAGTAACTCTTCCAGTATACACAAGCCCTAATAACCTCATGGTTAAAGGACATGACATATAATAACCATCTGCGATATTACACTAAGGACAAGAAGAGACTTTGGAATCTTTCTTAGCATATCAACGATTTGGGTCTACCCAGCCATATTGTTTCCACCAACAATATGCCACTCATTGATGCTGGCATAAACAATGTCCCAGACCAGGAAAATGTGGTCTCTAGCAATCAACGAATTAGTCTAAAAGGCAAGAATAGGGTATACTTTATTCTGTTCATATCTCTACACGTGCGACTCTGAATCACATATTCAAGAGTCACCGCAGTTATAGCATAGAATCATGAAGCATAATTATGAATAAGATGTTAAACTTTATTGACTTTTGGGCATACATCCAACATTTTGAACCTTTTTTTCATCGCATATATGATTATCAATTGGTAGGAATAAACATCCAACCAAAGTTTGCAAATAAAAATACTCTAAGCAAATCTTAAAGCATTATCTACAAATTTTATTTGGTGACCAACTCAAAATTGTGAATGGATCACACATATTACATTCAAACTTGACTTCACTTAATTTTGGTATGGACTTCTGAAAATATGTGCAATGGTGTCGAAGTGATCGCAACTTTATACTTTTGCTAGTGTTGTGTCGTCCACACGAGTGTGTTTTTGCCACCCCTCACCTAAAGTCTGGTCCATTCGGTTACTAGAAACTAATGACCAAATTAACCAACCTAAATTCAGTCTTTAATTTTTCTACCCAATTTTTAACGATCTTTTCGGTCTTGGTCTATTCGGTTATGGTCTCGATCTTTTTGATTTTGGTTTTAGTCATCGACTTTTCTGCCCACCCCTAGATATGGGTTTACAGTTTTCTATGTATGTAGTCTGGATGATGAACTTTAAATTTAAGATGGATAACCATAACTCTGGACACTTGTGTCAAGATATTTGTTTCTTATAAACTCTATATTTAGAGCTCCCTATGAAATACAACAATGAACATGACAATATGGACCACTATAAAAACATTAAGGGAGATGAACTATAGTGGATGAAATTGATTGTGTCTTCGTATGTTTCAAGACTTAAGGAAATTAAGTTGAGTTAAATATTGTAATGTTAAGGAAACGTGAATCAAGTTATATGTAAGAAAATATTTTTTTGCAAATAGTTAAAATCCAATGCGGATGTTTAAGAGAAATGTTACATGAAGAAATGTTAAAAGTGTATAACAAATAATATTGTACACTAATATTTCAGAGTAATTATGTGATTAATCTACTAAGTATTTATAATAAGATTTCGTAAGTTTTTACTATTTAGGATCTTCATCCTATAAACTAGCTGACAAAAGTAAAAAGGTTTAGTATAAATAAGTATGAATTATTAAGCCTAACCCGCACCTGGTGCTATACTGTTCTTGATAAAAAGTGTGCCTTTCAAAATACTAAAAGTGCCTCTAAAAAGTCATTTTTCAAAGGTTGCTTTAACAACATATATTTGAGGCAAATTTGAAAAATGCCTTAGATTATAATTTGATACACTATTCAATGCCACATAAAAGAATTTGTAGGCACGTTCCAAAAGTCTCAAAAAATAAATTAAGGCATTGTACCTTAATCTGTCTAAAAACAATTTTAGGATATTCATTTACAAATGTCTTAAAAAACTAAATCAATATTTCAGCCACTCCGAAACATGAATTCAAAGTCATATTGTAGGTACTTTACATTTCATATATATTCTCATGTACATCAATGGGCTTGCGCCGAAAGAGGAGCTCGGCGGGGAAGGGTCCAACGTTGGCGAGTTCCATTTTCCGTCCAAGATGTTGTACGTGTCAATCTCAAAACAAAAAGATATTGTCCATGAGCATTTGGAGAACAAGATCTAGCGAGTTTGGTCCGCTTGTTAGAGGTTGTCGTTTGTTAGGCTGGGCTGGCAGATTTTATTCTATGGGTCCTTTGTGGACTGTCAACTCACGTGAAATTTTGTGAAGTTGTGCCAAACGGTCTAGACACCACCGAGAAGCGAGTTTCTGATTTAAAGATCCAGATTTTAGGATTGAAACTGGGATGTTAGATGAATACATCCTCAGCAAGTGGTGCAACAGCAACACCCGAGAGTGGACAAATGGAGGTTGAACTTCGTGGAGCACTTTATTTAAAAAATAAAATAAAAATCATATTGAAAAGTTTCAGAAAAATCTGGAAAAAAATCTTGATGTAAATAATCTTGTATTCTACTAATTTAAAATCTCAGCTATAAAATATCTTGTATTTTGGGCTGCACAAAAATAATAAAGTCTGGCATTTAAGTAGTGAACATTAAAAAAACTTTAACTCTTCCAAACTGGTCAGATTTCGTTATCTTTGCGTAGTCCATGAAATGTTTTGATTTGAGATTTTGCAGGTTGGTAGAATAGAACATTGCCTATATCCAGGAACTTTTCAGATTTTTTTGAAACTTAAAAATATGATATTTGGAATTTTCGAAATAAAGGGCTATATGAAGCTCGGCCTCCATTTGTGGTTCCGGTGCTAACCTCTCCCTATAAGGAGGTAATTTTTCATGTGATAGTAAACTTAACTCCTCCACCTTTTGCCAACATAGGCCTTAAAATTTTAATATGAATTCTGAAATTTATTGGGCCAAGCCCATTATTTCCAACAACTTATTCAACGTGATCACTCTTTATCCCCCTCAAAAGGAAAAAAACGCGGATTCTATACATCGCCCATTAGCGACGCATTTTGCTTCCGTCGCCTGAAGCATCTATGACTGGGCCGGGCCCATGTAGTTCATTTGAGATTGCTTTGATATTTCCAGGCGAGGAGCAAAACGCGGTTTACCTTTTTCTTTTCTCCTCCATTGTTCTGCAGGTCTGCTCCCGATAAGTGGTTGCACAAACCAGTTTACGGTTTCTTTTGTCATCCACAATACGCGAGAGGTTGCTTTGATATTTTATTTTATTTTATCATTTTATTTCCGTTTTCTTTTATATATTAATTTTTTTGTTAATAGTTCAGAATAGTTTTAGTTCACCCTATGTTTGTTCAATTTTCAAAACGTTCAAAAAAAATTCCGTTCACAGACCTTTTTTTATCACTTTTAAAATCGTTCAAAAATCTTTTTTGTCACCCTTTTTTTGTACTTAAATATTCGTTCAAAAATAATTTCCGTTGACCCCTATATCTCTTCATTGTTTAAAATCGTTCAAAAATAGTTTCTGTTTACTAGCCTTTTCTGTTCAATTTTAAAACCGTTCCAAAATAATTTTCGTTCAAAATAATTTTTATTCACTTTTAAAATCGTTCAAAATAATTTTTGTTCAAAATAATTGTCGTTCACTTTTAAAATCATTCAAAAATAGTTTCCGTTCCACCGCTTTTTTTTGTTCACTTTTAAAATCGTTCAAAAATAGTTCCGTTCACCCCCATTTCTGTTCATTTTTTAAAATCGTTCAAAAATTGTTTCCGTTTTACTACCTTTTCTGTTCAATTTTAAAATCATTCCAAAATAATTTTCGGATAAAATATTTTTTGTTCACTTTTAAAATCGTTTGAAATAATTTTCGTTCAAAATAATTTTTGTTCACTTTAAAAATCGTTCAAAAATGAATTTCGTTCATAAATATTTTTTGTTCACTTTTTAAATCTGTTCAAAAATAATTTTTGTTCACCGATCTTTTTTTGTTCACTTTTAAAATCGTTCAAAATAATTTCCGTTCACTTTTAAAATCGTTCAAAAATAGTTTCCGTTCCACCGCTTTTTTCTGTTCACTTTTAAAATTGTTCCATATTTTCCTAATTTTACACATTTTTTATCTACATTATTACATAGTTCAAAAACCTAGATAAAATTTCTAGTACTTCTACATACAAATATATGTGAAGCTGCAGCTCAAAACAGTTCTTCCTACTTTAAGTGTTCACGAATAAAAATCAAAACAAGATTTATCAAGCGCTTCCGTACAGACGTACCGGATAGAAACTCACGGCAAAGTTTCAGAAACAGAAACGGTATAACGAACGAACGAAGCAGCCAGAGAAATGTTATACACGCGCAAAACACATGGGCCGGCCCATGTAAGAAAGCACGTAGGCGGCGCGGGGCGGAACGGTCGCTAATGAGCGATATAAAGAAGCTCCCAGGAAAAAACGTGATCACTCTTTATTTTCGTTCCTTTTTTACCAAAGCATTCTCAGGCCTGACGCGCGAGCCATGGGCCGTGGAAAAAACTGACAACGAGATTCAGATTGTCTAAAACTGACAACGCCGTGTGTAGCGATATGGTCAGCTCTCTGATTCAGAAGCAGCTAATTAGCACAGGATGACAGGAACTACAAGAGCCACCTAACTTGCCACGGTGCGGTTTACTCGGGAAAGAAAAAACTTGCCACGGTGCCGCTTACTCAAAAACTACTTCGGTCAATCTTAAGCAGCTAACCGGCACAGTTTTCAGTGAATATTCTAAGTGGATCCCTCACCAAATTCACGACCCAAATCATTTGGTGAAACCTAAAGCCGCCGGTAGGGCTAGTGAAGCAAGAGACCAAAACATGGACGCAATTCGGAACAAACTGTTGCAGCCATGCATGCATATGCAATTCACTGTATCGATCAGCACCAGCAGGAAGGTTCCACCTCCGAGGATAACCCCGGCCGGCCTCTCATTCGTCAGTGGCAAGCTCCTGGACTACCCCCACCTCGACGCTCGACGTGGCTGCGATCTAGGAGGAGTTAGCCTTCGGCTTGGGCGCAAGTTTTGGCTCAGCTATCTTAGCCTTTTTGGTGTGCCTGGGCTCCTGCGTGTTCCCAGGACATCTTTCTTATTTTTCAGTTTGCACTCCTAAAAAACTTTAGCTTCCTTTGCTCGTGCTGAGCTTTTTGCAGAGTTTGGCCTCATCAGTTCTCGAGGACCTTTTTTCCTATTCAGTTTCCCTGCACCTTGTAACACTGCTCAGGTTTTGTTGAGCTTATCAATGGAACCGGGGAGAGCCTCCCTTTATTTCTAAAAAAATTCGTCAGTGGCACTAGCTACGTAACCCAGGATTAAGGAACCAGCTAAGCGGATCCCGAATTGCAGTTGCAACACTAGACATACTAGATTATTGCATAAAATTTCTACAGCCTCTACTGCCACTTTTTTTTTATGAAAAGGCCAGCTGATCATCAACAACGGTATAAAGAATTCTAAAAGTAATAAAAATTACAAATAGGTCTTCCGAACACCTAGCGACGACTACAAAAACTGAAGCGAGCAGAAGGCGCGCCGCTGTCCTCACCCTCCCTCATCGGAGCCGGGTAAAGTTTGTCGTAGTAGAGCTTGTTGTAGTAGACAGACGGGAAATCGTTGTGCTGAGGCTCCGAGGGATCAGCGCACCAGAGCAATAACCATCGCCAATGATGATGAGAACCGTAGATCGGAAGAGCCGAATCTGCAACCACATGGACGAACACGAAAACGGACTGGATATCAGGGGATCTGCCGGACACACGCCTCCACCGCTATCCGTTGGCGCTAGGCGCACCACCACGAAAACGGACTGGATATCAGGGGATCTGCCGGACACACGCCTCCACCGCTATCCGTTGGCGCTAGGCGCACCACCGGAGTGAGGATATGACAGTGAGGACATTATTCTGATTTCAAGAAGTAGCTGCTGCCTCACCATTTTAAAAAAGACAAAAATCCTAAACGAAGGACGGGAACCTCCCGTCGGCGAGAGGCCATGATCTGTCACGCCTCCAAGGCCCTAGGGCATCGGAGACGGAGCGGACCAGCGGCATCACCGGCAAGGGGGACGGAACCCTAAATGGGTTTTTGCGATCGCCTCGGGATGCCTCGCTCTTCTTCCTGACCCTCACGTACCGTTTCAGAAGGTAACTAATCAAGATTAGCAGCCTTCTACTGCCACTTGTTACAGCAGCTTTTCTCCTTGTTGGCTTGTTGCTTGCTTGGGGACATGGATGAACAAAGACGGAGTGATGGACCGAGTGTGAACTGCAACATGCAGAATATATCTGGTCTTACGTGGCCAGAGATCTCCGGGAGCAACTGCCCCCATTGACTTACATCGTACACACGCCCTTTTCTCCAGAGTACGTACCCGACATACAGAAACCGTTGATAGTTGCCACGGCAGCAGAATCGAAGGAAAATTCGCAGCTTCTGCACCACCTTTCTCGCGCGTGACCGTCATGGGGTACGACGAAACGGGCTGCTCTCCAATCTGCGCCGCGACCTCTATATATATACCGGCCGGAGGAAGACAAGAACACAGTCGCATAGCTCTAAGCTTCTGACCATTACTGCATCGACCACAGCGACCGATCGATTCTACTGATCCGTATCTAGCTAGCAGAGCTTGTAAGATCTGTGGGAGCTAGACAAGAACTCGATTTGTGATGGGGAGGTCGCCGTGTTGCTGCCACGACGCCGGAGTGAAGAAGGGGCCGTGGACGGAGGAGGAGGACAGGGCGCTGGTGGAGCACATCCAGCGGCGGGGCGGGCACGTCGGCAGCTGGCGCGGCCTGCCCAAGGCCTCCGGCCTCAACCGCTGCGGCAAGAGCTGCCGCCTCCGGTGGACCAACTACCTCCGCCCCGACATCAAGCGCGGCAACTTCACCGACGACGAGGAGCGCCTCATCATCAGCCTCCACGCCGTCCTCGGCAACAAGTACGTCGCCGTCGTCCAACCTTCTTCTCACCTGCTCCACGCAAAACGTAGCTTCAGTAGCCGCCATGCATACATGATATATACATGCACTGTCGTTTTCCTCCACCATGCGTGAACTGCTTTATTAGTAGTTGCTAATCGGATAAAAATCCTATACGACCTGGGTCGTACCCTCCCGATGGCTGGACCAACTTGTTCGATTGACACGTATCATAACGAATCTCAAAGCAGTCTGGCCCACTTTACTCTCCAACTTGCAGTTCCCTTCTCCATTGTCGCACGGGTGCTAGCACTTCTCGCCGCCGCCGGAATTCCCCTGCTACTGTATCGCGAATTCACCAGCAGTTGTTGCTCTCCAAGGCTTCCATGGCCGCGCTCGTCCATGGATCCACCGGTGCTCGCCGCGCTCCCCTGGTCTCCATGGCCACGCTCGTCGACGGGGTCCACGACCACGCTTCCCGGCGCCCCGGCGGCGCAACTGCCTCGCCCGCGGCGCAACGAACCACCGGCGCTTCCGCGATGGACATGCTCCTCGACCCCATCCCTCACAGTACCGCTACTAGACCGCACCAGCAAGCTAGCTGTGGACAAGCTACTTGTCGATGGTGCTGGTTCTTGGTCGCTGCATCTCAGCACATTGAAATCGGACTACTTGGTTTGGTGAGTGCCACTCCGTCGGGACAGTAAAATCAGGAACCAATTTACCACAATCTTGTATTCAGCCAAGAAGACACAATTTCGGTTCAACACAGCGAGCAGGAGAATTCCGTCGGCGAGGAGAGGCAGCACGCCGGAGAAGTGAGGGATTATAGCGATTTGGAACTGGAAATTAGAGGCTGATTGGTCCAGATTACTTTCGCTACGTGTCAGTCGATCGAGTTGGTCCAGCCATCGGCGCGTACGACCGAGGTCGTATAAGATTTTTCTCCTTGCTAATCGGTCTCTGAAGTGACGTGGGTGCATGAACTTTGTTGGGTTAGGTGGTCGACGATCGCGACGCACCTGGAGGGCCGGACGGACAACGAGATCAAGAACTACTGGAACACGCACATCCGGAAGAAGCTCCTGCGCGCCGGCGTCGACCCCGTCACGCACCAGCAGCTCCCGCCCGACCACCACGGCCACCTCGACGCCGCCTCTTCCGCCGCCTTCCTCCCTGAGGCGCTCCTCTGGGCCGCGGCGGCCGCGACCCTCGGCGGCGGCCTGGACACCGGCGCCCTCAGGCAGGCGCAGCTGCTGCAGCAGCTTCTCCACGTCATCGGCTCCAACAACGACACCACCAACCTCATCACAAACCTCGCCGCGGCAAACGCAATGCTGAACAACTCAAGCGGCAGCATCGTTCCGAGCCTCCTGCTCCAGGACCAGATGAACATGATGTCCGGCGCGAACTACCTGCAGCCGGGCTACCTCTGCAACACCTCCAATTTCGCAGAGCAAGACGTGATGCAACAGCTACTGACCAACACCACTCTGGCACCGGGGACGAGCTCCTCTGCCGGAGCTGAACCGGCTGACCAACTCTGTGACACGGCTGCCGCAGCGCTTGTATCGCGTGATGTTTCACCGGCAGTTGACCGGGAGCCGGTTCAGGAGTTCGTCGGCTTGCTGGAGCCCGCGATGGAGCTGCCCAACCTGTGCTCCTTGGAGAGTGGTGATTCTTTCTGGAAGGATATTCTGGAGGACAGCTACCGTTTCTAGATCCCTCCTTACGGCTGAAACAGAATGTTTAATTACAGCTTATGACAGTTTTGTACAGTATTTATAAGCGCCTTGACTTCATGCACGATGCAGTGGTTAGATCGATAAGAACGTTGTACTTCGCGAGAGATGATGGAGACGAGTGCCTTGATTTGTTTGTGTGTTCATTTATTGTGATCCTTGCAATAGATTCGGTTTTTGTCAGTGAAGTTGAAGGCTGCCAGTTGATGATTTGATGTGATTCGTCGTACTTTCCATTGCCAGTTAACATGTTGCCACTCAAAGTGAGATGGCAGACAACTCTTCAAGTGCTAGCTCTTTTGCAGGGGTGTGGACAGAAACGCAATCATCAGAGTGAATGCAGTGCCTATTATAGGTTGCATTTGGTCTCCTCTTCAGATAGACTGCCGTATTTAAAATAAAAGAATTCCATAAACCAGAAATAGCACAAATAATTCCAGTTTAAAGTTTGAACCACTTCTGACAATTGAAGTGGTTTTAATATGATGGCCCCACTCGCGATGGTGACATGGCATGTACGCGGTTGGACACATTGCAAACTAAGTCGGAGGCATATTTTGCTACGACACATTAAGTGGCTCAACTTTGAGCAGATAACTGAAGACAAATCCCAAGGGAAAGTAATTTTGGCAGCTAGTTGCCCCAACACCCCATATTCTCTCTTTTCTAGTTTTTATTTCCAAGTTTTCAAAAATTTGGAAATCATTCATGAATGGAAGTCATCCTATATAAGGTGTACCTGAAAAACTTATGAGGAAAATATAACTACTTCTGACAATGTATATCATGTGCATGTTATTTAACTCGAGCACTATTCATCAGAATCTTGTCTTTTTTTTAGGTCACCAGTACCATATTGTTGGATGATTTTCAAGTGTACGTGGCATAAAATTGCTAACATACATGAATTATTTCACATTTTTTTTAAGAAATCAGAAAGTTAAAAGGGTGGAGAAAGAATATGTGTTGCATGTGCACCTAGGTTGCACAAAAACATTTGACATGGCGAGCGGCTCCACGCCAGTGGCGGAGCTTGAACAAGCTTCCTATACGGTATATGCATTGTTTGGGGGCAAAACACATATAAGTATCTAAATTTAGCTCTCTCTCTCAAAAAGAAAATCATCCCAAATCTTTGGGGGAGGGGGGGGGGGGGGGTGGCCCCCCTGACATGACTAATTAAGCTCCGCCTCTGCTCCATGCGTTGGAACGGGCCGCGTTGTCAGGTCCCAGCCAGTCACTACATGTGCCAAATCAATTTTAACATGTCGCGGAAAGTAAAACTTGATCCAATCCTTTAGTATGCGATAAATACGTGGTGTGAAGTACATTGTAATATGAACAAAATATAATATATTTAAAACTCACGGGAAAAGAATTGAGTTAGAGAAATATAATTAATAAATATCAACATGGACAGGACTAAAACTATATACAAGATAAGCAAACATTAGAGTCTCAATCCATGTAGCAAGAAAGCTTGAGTTATTAAGTGTGTGCTTTCTCAATCTCAGACTTTACATTATTATTATGGACGTACGTAACATCCAATGAACTGTGCATCCTGTCTCTAACAGATACCTTATTAGTTGGGGTAGGAATTATGCTTTTCCAAGGTTGAAGAAGATGGTGCTCAAGGGCCTCCCTAGAGACTGACGTACGGCCTTCTAGAGCCGAGATATAATAAGTCTACACAAACAGTTTACGGCCTCCGAATATGTAACGGCATCGAGTATATTTAATGCTCGACTAGTTATGCCAAGTCGACATTAGCGATGACTTCATCGATGACTATACGCTCTGATATGATCCTCTGCAAGAGCAGGGAAATGCTGGTTTATAGTTAGCAGTTAGGTAGGTTAAAGTTTGCCCGATGTTTGAAGCCATTGACTTGTCCCCAACAAAAGAAGGAAAGCATGAAGGATCGATGTGAGTGATCGATGATGATCATTGGGTTATTCTGATGTTGGACCCGTCGTCCTCTCTACCTTTGTGTGGTTTCAATGGATAATGACTGTTAGTATTATTTTAAGCAGAAGGTAAAACAAACTCTGTTGACTTCTGCTGCTCGTGGCAAGCTACCCTATCCGCTAGCTTAATTCTCTATGTTGAATAGGAAATGGGGTTGAACTGTTGAACTTGGTACGTACATATCTATTTTTTAGTGTGTACGCGAACTGACACGTACAGGACCGAGCTTGTGACTTGTGTTGAAATAAGAGCTCCTTTGATTCACATGGTTTTTAGAATGCATGAACATGAAAATGCAGGTTTAGAATGTCATGCCCTCTACAATCCTACAGGACTCGAAAAGTACATGATTCTAGATCCATGAGTGATTGACTGCACATAAAAATCAAATTAATTGTAAAAAGAGATTAGAGAAGAGGAAAACTTTCCTCCAAAATAGAGTGCGAAAAAAATTCCTTTGTAAGAATTTCGAAATACTTTGAATCAAAGGAGGCCAAAGTAGTAATAGGCATCAATATGAGATAGAGACGAATCTAAGGAATCGTTTGTACGGCATTTTATTGGAAATTTAGACCCTAACTGTGTGCAGGAAATACACGTGTGTGTGCCCCTACACTCAAGCAGAAGACACTTAATTTCATTCACTACTGCGCTCCATATGCATGTGGAAAAAGAAAACCCGGCGTGTACGGGCTACGCGCTACACTTTTTTTTTTGCGAAACACGGTACAACGCAGACGCTCACATACACGTGCATACACTCACGCACACCATATCCCTATGAGCACCTTCGAAAGATTGAGCCGGCGGATCAGGTCTTGAGATTGACGAAGTCACCACGGGCGCCTCGCTGTCGACATAGTTTTGTATACATAGTTACAGCCCGTACGTATACATAGTTTTGTACGTACACGCACATATCGACGATCAATGGCGTTAATTACATGCATGCATGGTGTGGAAGAAAACGATCGCTGTCATGACGGTCGACGACGGCGACGCTTCACGACGTGACCGAGCTGAGCCCACCTCGATCGACCGTGAAATATCGTTGCTGATGTAGTTGATGTTTTACTTACCCATACACGAAACCGCATCACGAACGGCTAAATGCTTGTGAACGCGGGCAACCGGAGAAGATTCGACGTGAGGCTGCCCTGTCTAACCGGACCTATCATGATCTCGCCGGGGA
Organism: Poa pratensis; assembly: GCA_947311845.1. NCBI lineage: Eukaryota > Viridiplantae > Streptophyta > Magnoliopsida > Poales > Poaceae > Poa > Poa pratensis. The sequence goes on from CAMZMU010000107.1 coordinate 59,286,065, forward strand.
AAACAACAGTAGCTAACTGATGGCGATCAGTCGTTGGCGCTTAAAGGGAAGGGAAACGTATTTGACTGCGGTTTGTCCGGTCGCTAACGCATGCGGATAGAAAAACGCTAGCTGGTCCTCATGAGTGACGCGACGAACGTCTCGCCGGCCGGCGAGATTAACCGAGGCGACGATGCCGACGTGCGAGCGGAACCACGGTACATGGTACATGGACCGGCTGCGCATGGAAATTCCATGATGGAATGAATGTTTAAGAAAAGAAGGGAGGAGAAATGCGTGCGTTTTTCACGCGAAGTCGACTTTGTCCCTCGAGGCCGTGTAATGATATAGGCTTTTGATTTTTAACCTGGACTGGCTGGAGGATCTGTTGGCCGCGCTACCTGCCGGAGAGAAACGCCGGGAGGGTGTTGGGGGGATAGGACAAGCGATGCTGACAGTGGCCGGGAGACGTGATTTTCCTCGGACAGGCCGGTGATACGTCCGGCCGACGAGACGATCCACGCCGGACGGACTTGTGCACAGGATCCTTTTCGGGTGGTTAAGTACGGGACAGGGACGGCGTATCCATCCGTCGGACGTCACGGCCGGAGGCGGAGCCGGAAGAGTGACCGGACCTGCTGCTGCTAATCGCCTTTATAAGTCTGGTCGTTTAGCTTTCGATGGACCAAATCTACCGCGTAAAGTCGGAGAGCATGGGGTCGTCGATCGTCGTCCGCGGCGGACGGACCGCGCCGTGTTGCGCACAGCGTACCCGCGGTCTTGGCTCCAGTCCAGAGTCCAGACACATGATGACATACTGTCCTTCGTTCTTGTGCGGTCACAAGGCGATCGAAGAAGAGCCGAAGCTTGAAGAAGATTATCTTGTCTTTTTCAAGTCACTAGCTTGCTAGTAAATGTGCACGTGATCGAAAATTCACGTGTTTCCGAAGATCCTTGGAGCCTATAGTGATTTTTTAGGCATGTTTGCTTAATGCACAGTTTTGCCAAGATACCTTGCAATATCTATCTATGCTTTTCATAAATCAAAACCACACCAACATGTACTAATTATTTCTCTATTTCAATATTCAGTCTATCCACATCATTCATTATTTTGGCCAATCAATTGTCCATGTCATTCCCCACTAATATTCATCAATTATGTATACTGTACATGCAATTTACCCACGTCATCCGTTTTTTAGCCATGTGTCCATGCCACCATTATTTTTCGTCAAATACACAATAATTTCACGTCAGCTAAATATATCCTCACGACTAATGTGGGACTTTTGCATATTTCTGCAAACAACCTCATGTTTCATGTGTGGTATACATTTTCATTTACACAAAGTTCTTAATGGAATTCCCGCCGCGACGCGCAGGGTATTTTCCTAGTTTTGGTAATAGGCTAACCCGTGTGGTGATCAATTTCAGAAAAATCACGTACGACCCCGTCTCCTCTAACCGCCCCAAGAGGCAGAGGTTTTAGATCTAACTTTCCTGTCGGCGACTCCGCCGCTCCAACTTCCACTCCGATCGTCGTCCTGACATTGAGAGGGAGAGGGGAGATTTGGTTATCATTTGTGCGTGTGTTTAGTTCTACATTTTCTAGGTTTTTTTAGTTTTCTCTGTTAGCGTCATCGTGGGGCATGAATGCGGATGGAGATATAAAAATAATGGTCTCTCAATCCATACACCTGCTCGTCTGAGATGTTGCTGGCACCGGCGACGAGAGGCTTGTAGAATCCAAACTGTTGGAGCGGTCGATTTGCGTTGCGTCTTAGTTTTTTATCGGGTTAGTCCAGTCTCATGGGGCTGGTGGCTGTCAAGGCTTGTTAACGCCTCATTGCTTGGGATTTTTTTTCCAACGTCAAGGTATGGATCAGCTGTTGGTACTCTTCTTCTCCGGTTCGGTAACAGCGCATGATTTGTGTGCTTGATAGTTGTGACAAGAGCGGTATGCAGCAATATACAATTGTTTGTATCCCCTAGTTTTATACTCCCTCCAATTCCTAATTAGTGTCACGAGCTGTACAGAAATTTGTAGTATCGTATTAGTTTCTCCACGACACTTTTTGCGGACCAGAGGTAGTATTTTTTCTATCCGTATCGACTACTCCGTATGTATCGTTACTATTTTCGTTACGATTATGAAAACAATTAATGTAGGCCTGCGGGCGTACATTGTAAAAGAAATCACTTTCATTTTTGAGCGGATCTGTGGCCTTGGATATTAGCTTTTGCGGGCTTTCTATCCCTCCCGATTGTGAGCCCAGCCCGTTCCCTGAAAACAAAGTAAAGATTGAGCCCAACAAGCCATGATCCTCAACATCGTAACTTTGTTTCCCTCGGGAAAAAAAACGTCGTAACTTTTGTGTCACTGCGCCCGCGGACCCAAACGTCGGAGAGTGCGCGATGCTTCAGGCTTCTTTCCCTCTCTCAACGCACTTAAACCTTTCCTCATCGCGCCGCCGCCGCCGCCACCGCAAAATTCTAGCCTCCGACGACCCCACGTCCGGCACGCCGCACGCCATGGCTTTGTCGCAGGGGCCTAAGAAGAACTACCGATGCGACCGCTGGCTGCTGCAGTTATACACGTGCGGGCCGTTCGTGGTCGGGAGTGGCGCCCCCGGCGGCGAATGCGACGCCGATGCCTTCCTCGCGTGCGCCTGCGGCAGCGAGATGCGTGTGGTGTCCGCCTCAGACGCCTCCGCCATAGGGGAGCCGATCGACGGCGACTCCCGAGGCCGTCACGGGGCTCGCGCTGTCCGCCCGACTCCCGCCTCCTCTTTGCCGCTGGCCACAGCAGGCTCATTAGGGTCTGGGTCTCGGGGACCTCGCGTACAGCACTTGCATCCGCAGCTGGAAGGTGATTTTCTGATCTTTTTGTGTCTCGTGGCGCTGCCATGTGTTGTATCCTGCTTGAGTGCTTGAAATGTTGCAACCTGATGCTAATCGCAGAGGGCGAGGTGAACTGGACCATATGGTACTCCCTCCGTTTTTTAATATAAGATGTTTTAGCCTTTTTCCCACATGTACATGTATCCATATGTATCTAGACATGTTTTAGTTTGTATGTGCACTCACTTTAGTGTGAATCTTGTCAACATGTGCAACACCTAAAACATCTTATATTTAAAAACGGAGGGAGTAGCATTTATCTGTATGTGGAATTGATCATAGAGTATCCATTAAATGTTCATGTGAAATAGAGCATAGGGTATCAATTTATGTACATATGAAATTGAGCATATGTTGCCAGTTTAGTGCTCTCCGTTTGTTTGAGTTCAGTGGTTTTGTTCAGTGCTGGGACTCCCCAGTGTTGTAATAGAAAATCTGTAGGTTTGGATGTTGCGGTCTTTGTTGCCCCAGGCGAGTTGGCCAGGGCAGGGGATGATGGGGGTCAAGTCAGAATGGTTGTAAAACATTTTGGTTTCATGTTGCAATGAAATTGGGGGCAGATGCCCTTTAATTCGAAAAACAAATTGAGCATAGGGTAGCAATGGCAGTGACTGACCGTAGGATGTACACAAATATGATGTCAACATCTTCTGCAACTAAAAATGTTCATTTGAGTATATTAGTACTGCCCTCCTTTTGTTCCTCAGTACTGGCATCTAAGATATGTACTTATGTTCTGTAATGTTGTACAGGGACATGATGGACCTGTTATGGCCATGGCATGCCATGCTTCTGGTGGGTTGCTTGAAACCGCTGGAGCAGACAAGAAGGTTTGCATGTGAGATGTAGATGGTGGATTTTGCACACACTTTTTTAGAGGTCACATGGGTGTTCTGACGACCATAATGTTCCATAAAGATCCAAAGCGCCTTCTGGTGAGTATGATTTTGCAGATAACTAATTGGTCTTACTTTCGAATAGGATCAACTGAAAGCGGCAGTTTTTCTTGTTGGTTTAAGTTGTATTAGCTGCACTGAGCGATACTTGGTTTTAAAGATATACTCCCATTGCTCCATGTATTTGTGGTATTTACGCCCTCCTAATTTCTGGAGCTCTAGTTATTTTCAGGAAGTGGTGATGGCACCGCAGTTTGGAACCTTGAAAGCAAAAAATGCATAGCTCTCCTTAAGGGGCATTTTCAACAGTGACTTTATTGGCATTATCAGAAGATGGGCAGACATTGCTCAGTGCAGGGAGGGATAAGGTATAGCTGAAGTGTTGAAATATGTTCCATGTGGCAAACCTTGGCATAAATCTTATTCCTATCTATGTTTTCAAAGTTGCCTTTTCATATTCTGTGTGTGCTAGTGTATACTTTGAAGATGCCATGAGCTCCATTGCGTTTGTCTTTACTAGACTCTGGGAAAGCGGGGTTGGAATTGATCACATCTGTCATAAAATAGAAGATCTTCATGGGGGAGGGTGCTAGGTAGATCATGCTTTTTATTTGTCTAGTTATTTTTTCACAGCTAGCGTTCCGATATCTTCAGTATATACATTGCAAAGTTCTAATGCATTTTCTGTCGTGAGCTACCAACAATTTGAGTAGATGGAACATCTGTATCTGTAGGTTGTGAATGTGTGGGATCTTCGGATGTACAGACAATACCGGCATATGAAATGATAGAAGGTGTTTCCTTCATTGGTCCAGGAAGTGCTTGTCTGGGTGTCGAACTGGCAAATTTGAAGGAAAAAGCAAATGTTTATTGTCTTACAGTTGATGAACGTGGAGTTGTGCGCATATGGTGCTTGGAAAGGTACACATTTCTTAATCGCTTTTCTTGTCATTCCACAGCGCTGTTTGTGTATTTGAGCAGCAGTCATCCGATGTAACCATCAACTCAGAGAATGAGGAATCTAGGAGGGGCTTTACAGCTAGTATTATGTTGCCAGATGACCAAGGATTGCTATGTGGCACTGTTGATCAACAGTTTTTGTTCTATTCATGTACGAGAACTGATGAAGGGACCGTCCAGTTGAACCTATATAAACGTCTAATAGGTTATAATTATGAGATTCTTGATTTGAAATTTGTTGGGGAAGAAGAACAGTACGTTCCTGTAGCCACTAACTTAGAGCAGGTATGTAAATAATCTTATTGCAGTTCTGTTGGATTTCTGTATTTCTAGTTTCTCACACCATTTCCTCCATATGCAGGTCCGTGTTTATGACATTGAATCAATGTCATGTTCTTATGTGCTGGCTGGCCACACTGAAATTGTTGTTTGCATCCACACTTGCGTCTCTGCTTCTGTGAAGACACTTGTTGTAACTGGAAGCAAAGATAATACTGTAAGTCATATGTGCTATTCCTAAAGATTGCTGAATCAGCATACTTTTCACCACGAAAGTCGACGGGAACGAGATCGACGTCCGCCACCGCTGCCGAAACTTCCGATCAAAGTCCCCACCGCCTTGGGCCACTCCAGCCACTCAAACCTTGTCTCCCGAACTCCTAATTTCGTTCTTCATCTGATTGACATCATCATCTTGCACCTTAACCGCAGAATCGCCTGGGAACATCGCCGGAGTCCAGAGCTCATATCTGCCACACCTTTGTCGATCTGAAATGTCTGTGGCGTTGTTGACCACGTCATCGTCTTCTCCGTGAGGAGGGCATCCCGCTAGACATCGTCGACAAGTCGCAAGACAAGCTCACCGACCAGAAATGCCCCGACACATCGCCGACGTCCGTTTCGGTGAGCCAGCACCACAGTCCTAGCCAGATTCGTCTTCATCCTTAGATCTCGATCTGACGGATCAAAACAGATCACTTAACGCCAATTTTTTTTCTTTTTCTGGAAAACGTTTAAAATTGTAGACACTTTTCAGATCTTGTAAAATCCGTCGTAAATTAACCGTTTATCCAAAAATTATGATCTTTATGTCTACGGTTTCAGAAAATCACTATCTACTAGTTTTTGTAAAAATATTTTAAGTTTTATTAGAAACATTATTTTTTTAGACTTGTGCTTAAATAATAAAAAATAATATTTTGGTAAAAGTTAAATATTTTACAGAAAATAATAGATACTTATTTTATTAATCCGTTGACATAAAGATCATAATTTTTGGATGAACGGTTAATTTACAACGGACTTTACAAGATCTAAAAAGTTTCTGCAATTTAAAAAGTTTTCCACAAAAAGAAGAAATACGTGGCGTATCCATATTGGTCGGTACCCCTTCGGTAAATGATTTGTTTTGATTCGTCAGGCCGAGATGTAAGGGATGAAGACGAATATGGCTAGGACTGTGGTGCTGGCTCACCGGAACGGACGTCGGCGGTGTGTCGGGGCGTTCCTGGTCGCTGGGCTTGCCGACGATGTCTAGCGGGCTCCCCTCCTCACCGAGAAGACAATGACGTGGTCAACAACACCCCGGACACTTCAGATCGACGAATGTGTTGCAGATTCGAGCTTTGGACTCCGGCGATGTTCCCGGTCGATTCTGCGGTTGAGGTGCAAGATGATTATGTTAATCAGATAAAAATCGGAATTAGGAGTTCGGGAGACAAGGTTTGAGTGGCTGGGGTGGCCCAAGGTGGTGGCGACTTTGATCGGTTTCGGCGGCGGACGTTGATCTCGTTCCCGTCGACTTTCGTGGCCAGGTTCGACGAAAGTGGTGTTCTTAACGAGAGAGGGTAGGGGATTATATAAGGTTAGATTCTTGGGGCAGGGGTTAGGGTTTGAGTCGGTTTTGAAAATATTTGATTCAGTTTTCGGTTCAGAAACGTTTGGGCAAACATCTTGCATGCGTGCCCAACGGAGAAAAAAAGAAAGGGAAAAACAGACGGAGAGCACGCGGGCTGAGTTGGGCAGGTAGGCCTGCTCCACTGCGAGCGCGTGACGCTGGCTGGGCTGGGCCAGTTCGGTCCAGCTCGTCCGAAACATTTTTTATTCTTTTTCTCTTATTCTTTTCATGTTTTCTCTATAACTTTTGATTTTGAACTCCGAAATGAGTCAAACTGGTTTTGAAAATTTCGGAAAAATGCCCTCTGTCATAAAAGACTATTGAGGACTACTTTTATCCGAAATAAAATATAATTTTATCCCTATGCATATATATATTGCTTTTGCGAAATGTAAAATAGGATTTTGGAAATAATCCTTTTAAAATTGAATGCAAAACAATCAAATGCAAGTTTTAAATTGATGCCAAGATGAAATGCACATGCACTAAATGCAAAACATCCAATTCTAAAAATTGGGATGTTACAGAGATTGAGTATGCTAACTTTCCTTGAAGGTTTGACTCACTACATTGGACTATCAGATCTCATTACCATAATTCTGTAGGACCGAACCGGATGCATATGGAAACTCTCAAACCTAGTGCCCTTTGTTGTCCTTAAAGGGCATAAAAGGGGCATTTGGTCAGTTGAGTTTTCTCCTGTTGAACGATGTGTCATAACATCATCTGGTGACAGAACAGTCAGAATATGGCATGTTCCTGATGGCTCATGCTTGAAGACATTTGAGGGCCATACATCAAGTGTTTTGAGAGCTTCATTCCTTTCACGTGGAACTCGGGTTGTTTCTTCTGCTAATCAGAAATCTGCGCATTTTACTTGTTCTATTGGGTATCAGGTTGTGGGACACTGCTGACTATCTTCTTGTGATTTCCTTACTGTAGGAAGTGATGGTTTAGTGAAGCTATGGACAATAAAAACAAATGAATACATTGCTGCTTATGACAAGCATAATGGGAAGGCATGCTATATAGCTCTGCTCTATTTATCATTTGTAATATGAGCTCAGTAGACCATCATCATTTTATGATATCACAGTAACATAGTTTCTTTTGTATGGTGCAACATATAGTCTTTATGTTGCATTGGCAACTAAAACACTATGCATTGAACTGACCATTGTTTAAGTGAATCTAGTGATGAACCTGACTTTTGTCTAATCTAACAGAAACTGTCGGTGTTATGTTTCATTCTATAGCAGTGACGATGTGAAGGACTGTGTGATTAATTAGCCTCATCGGTTTCTATCATTTTTATGTTTTTTTGAGCTTTGCTTGGCTTTATTAACCAGCTAATCTACGGACAAAATGTATGATTCATGAAAATAATTATAATAGAGTAATAGCTGTTAGGAGCTAACTCACTTAGCTCCTTCTCAATACGGTTGCGCGTCACATACACGCACACACACTAACACATATGCATATATGACACTCACATATATGCTCTATATATCATACATATGCGAGAGGTTACATCTTGACTTATAAGCTTCCCAACTTCCAATCTTCTTCTCTTTCAACTTTCTCTTGCTTACATGGGAGGGGTGGTACCCCTATTTATACTTGTACATGAACCCCAAGATTGTTGCCATGTGGCACAATCCAAACCCTACACATACTTCTAGAATACTCTATAAGCTCTAGATATTTCATACTACTCCTAAATATCTTGCTCTAGAACATTCCTAATTCTAGAGTTCTCTCTACATACCCTGAAGACTTTTACCTCCAGTAAGACTCCTACATACCCTAGATACTTCCTGACTAAACTAGAAACTTCATGCATATAGATATGACAAGATTACTTCTAACAATCTCCCCCTTAATCTTGTCATATCAACTAGATCCTCTCATCCAGATCACCTGGACCATGCGCTTCATCTTGTGACGGCCTCACACCGCCTCATGTCTAGCAACGGCATCACACCGTGCTTGTCAGCCTCACACTGACTCCATATAAGATGGCATCACACCACCGATTCGGTTTCACACCGAGCTTCCATGCGCCTGTGGCATCACACCACAGTCGTCGGCCTCACACCGACTCTTCTACTTGAGGATGGCATCACACCAGCGTCGTTGGCTTCACACCAACCTTTCCATAGACTATGGCATCACACCATAGTGGTCGGCCTCACACCGACGCTTTCTATGACGATGGTATCACACCACCGCCGTTGGCTTCACACCAACCTTCCCATAGACTATGGCATCACACCGTAGTGGTCGGCATCACACCGACGCTTTCTATGACGATGGTATCACACCACCGCCGTCGCGCGCAGCGGCATCGAACCACTGCCACCTCGTAAGGTCATCACGTCGTTGTCTTCTCTTGGCAGCATCACACCGCCTTCTCCTCCTAGCAGCATCACGCTACAAGCAGCTAGCGGCATCGCACCGCCAACAGCCTCCACCTCACGTCGTCGTCCTCCACATCGCATGGAGTCCATCGCGATCGCCCTCGGATCATGAGGCTCTGATACCAATTGTTAGGAGTTAACTCACTTAGCTCCTTCTCAATACGGTTGCGCGTCACATACACGCACACACACTAACACATATGCATATATGACACTCACATATATGCTCTATATATCATACATATGCTAGAGGTTACATCTTGACTTATAAGCTTCCCAACTTCCAATCTTCTTCTCTTTCAACTTTCTCTTGCTTACATGGGAGGGGTGGTACCCCTATTTATACTTGTACATGAACCCCAAGATTGTTGCCATGTGGCACAATCCAAACCCTACACATACTTCTAGAATACTCTATAAGCTCTAGATATTTCATACTACTCCTAAATATCTTGCTCTAGAACATTCCTAATTCTAGAGTTCTCTCTACATACCCTGAAGACTTTTACCTCCACTAAGACTCCTACATACCCTAGATACTTCCTGACTAAACTAGAAACTTCATGCATATAGATATGACAAGATTACTTCTAACAATAGCTATCTAACATAAACTTCAGAAAGTTAGTTCAATACCATTGGCGGGGCAATAGGGGATATTTTTCCCCTTTGCTGAACTAGTTTTTCAAGAACATGCATAGAGTGCATGTCATGACATTAAGAGGGAACAAAGTGTTACAGCCGCTGGTTACAACGCAACGCAACGCCACAACACCCTACAGCAGCCAACCTGCCGCCTGCCAACTAACTTAGCTTACTCCTCCCTACGACCTGCCCCTGCTCTCGCCAAAACCCAGAGCTGGAAATCTTCCCTAATTCGCTGCAGCAACTGCTCCATAGTTGCCTGCTTCCTCTCAAAGTTCCTGTCGTTTCTCTCCAACCATAACCTTCTACAGACTGCAATAACCAAAGTGGTTAACTCCCTCTTCCGTTTCCTCGGACGACAGCTCCTTAAAGATACCCACCACATTTTCAGAGTTGCCGTAGCCCCAGGAACATAATTGAGGAAACCATGCTCAGAGAAGACCTGGAACCAGACTGATCTAGAGGTGGGACACTGCACAAGAAGATGATCCATGGTCTCAGGCAGCTGATCGCACAGCAGACACACCGAAGGGCCTTGCAAATTCTTCCTCCTCAGCCTCTCACCCGACCAACATCTGTTTCGTAATGCTAACCACATGAAAATTTTCTCCTTTAGCGGTGCCCAACTACTCCACAGGTTTTCTGCATAATCTACTACCACTTCCCCCGCAAAGAACTCAGAGTAAGCTGAGCGTGAAGAGTATACGCCATTGGCCGTGAGTTTCCAGCTGAAACTGTCCGCCTGTGGAGCTAGTGGTAAAATCCTCTGAATATCCTGCCACAACTCGATGAACTGCACAATTGCCGGCACCGAGAGACTACCAGATATCTTACTGATCCAGTGATCGTTGTCCAAAGCTTGAGCCACTGTCATCCGCACTGCACTTGCTGGTTTGATAAACTCAACTAAATCAGGTGCAATGTCTGTCGCGCTCCTTCCAAAAAGCCATTTGTCGACCCAAAACAGAGTAAGTTCCCCATTGCCGACAGTACAGTCCGTGGCTGCGAGAAACATGGACTCGGCAGTAGGAGACAGGGAGAATTGCAAACCCTTCCAGGAACGCAGCGGTCCTGTCTTTTCGAGCCACCTCCATCTTACCCGCAGAGCATCATTTAGCATTCTCAAATTATGTAGCCCCAAACCACCAAATGCTTTAGGTTTGCAAACCAATTTCCACGCCACTTTACAGTGGCCTCCCTTGACATCATCAGTTCCTTTCCAGAAAAAACATCGGCACATTTTGTTGATCTGTTTAAGAACCCATGGTGGTAATTCAAGCGATAGCATATGATAAACCGACACCATCATCAAGACAGAGGCAATTAGCACAAGCCTTCCTCCTTCCGTGAGCAATGCTGTCTTCCAGGTTGCCAACCTCCTGGCCAACTCATCAAGGAGTGGTTGCCAATCACTTTTACACAAGTGTCTCGGAGACAAGGGTAGTCCCAAATACTTACATGGGAAATCAGCCACAGGGCAAGGGAAAGCAGGCTGCACCTGCTCCACTTGTTCAGCAGTGCATCTAATTGGCATGATTCTGCTTTTCTGAAGGTTTGTGACCAGTCCAGAAGCACCCCCAAACACATCCAAAAGCTGTTTGGCCGCCACTAATTCATCCTCTTGAGGCCTAATGAACAGGGCCACATCATCTGCATAAACTGATAATCTGTGCCTCACACCCCATCTACTGAGAGATTCAAAGATGCCTCCCTCTTCTGCTTTGGAAAAAACAGCTGATAATACTTCCATAATCAGAATAAAGAGCTGAGGAGAGATCGAGTCCCCTTGCCTTAGTCCTCTTGCATGGAAAATTTGCTCCCCCGGAAAACCATTGACGAGAACCCTCGTGCTTGCAGTGGATAGACAGATCTCTACCCAACGACAGAAGCTCGGACCAAAACCACGACGTCGAAGCACCTCCAGTAAAAAAGGCCACGAGACAGAATCAAAAGCCCTAGCAATGTCGAGCTTAAGAAAGAGAGCAGGAACTCTCCGCCTGTGGAAGGTTTTCAGCGATTGGTTGACAAGCATGAAGTTGTCTTGTATCGTCCTTCCTTTTATGAACGCACTCTGGTTCGCTGCAATCATATCATCCAGCTTTGGTGCAATTCTGAGCGACAACGCTTTGGAGAAAATTTTGGCGATACTATGCAATAAACTGATAGGTCTGAACTCTGAAACATCAACCGCTGCCTGCTTCTTTGGCAACAAAGTGATGAACGCTCGATTAAGTGCCTGAAAACTTCTGCTATCATGCATGGTGAGGTGTTGTATCGCAGCCATTACGTCTCCTTTTACCACTGACCAACAGGACTGGAAGAAACGTATCGAAAAACCGTCAGGCCCGGGTGCCTTGTCAGCTGGCAAAGCTTTCACCGTGTTCCAGATTTCTGCCTCTGAAAAACCAACCTCCAAGGAGGACAGATCAACCTCAGGGAAGTCCAGGACATTAAGATCAATAGAGTTTTGCCTCGCCTGCGGTGTCCCAATCAGATCTTTAAAAAATTGGGTACTGATCTCATTCATGCCCGCCTGAGTTACTTCTTCCCTGTCCCCATTCCTCAGCCTGAAGAGATGGTTCCTTCGCAGCCTATTACTTGCATGGACATGGAAGAAAGAGGTGTTCGCGTCTCCTTCCCACAACCACAGAATCCGAGAGCGCTGGCGAGCAATAGTGCGTTGCAGCGAGGAAAACCCCAGAACCTTTTTCTTCAGTTCCTTACGCAGCCAGACCTCCGCCGGCTGTAAAACACGCCCGTCCTGCGCTGCTTCCAGCTGAAATATGATTTCCTTGGCCATCATCAGTTGCTGCTTAATGTTGCCAATCTTTCGCTGTGCCCAAGACATCAATGCCTTGGCAGTAGCACGAAGCTTCGAGTCTAGGGCAAACAGCGGATCCCTGTCCGCCACAGGAGCAGTCCACGCAGCAGAAACAACTTCTTGGAAACCTGGCATGGACGGCCAAAAACTCTCAAAATGGAACCTGCTCTTGTTCTGGAAGGTAACATTGGTAGACATCTGGATTGGGCAGTGATCAGAGATGCTAGAAGAAAGAGCTTGAAGCAGGCTATTTGAGTAAGCAGCATCCCAATCAGGCGAGCAGAACCATCTGTCAAGTCTGACTAAAGTTGGTGTGGCTCGTTCATTCGACCAGGTGAACCGCCTACCAATCAACGGTGCTTCGGCAAGATCGACAACATTGAGAAAGCGCCGAAAACGTCCCATCATTCTCCTGTTCAAAATGCCTTGATTCTTGTCAGCAGCTTCAAGAATTAAATTGAAATCCCCTGCTACAGTCCACATGCCGTTGCAGGTGTTGCGAATCTCGCGCAACTCATCCAGGAACAACGGTTTCCGTTCGTCCACCGTCGGTCCATACACCGTAGTGTGCCACCATTCACCGCCATCCACAAAAGAGAAGAACGCCGTAACCGAGAAATCATCTACACGAGGGTAAGATACCGTGACCTGGCTGGATTGCCATGCCACAATGATCCCGCCCGCCGTGCCAACCGCCGGCAAACACAGAAACCCATCAAAACGTGGGCCAAGGATTTTCATTATAAGGAAACGGTCTACATGCTCTAGTTTACTCTCAACAAGACAAATCACTGAAGCTCTAGAATCATCTGCCAACGCTCTTGCTTCTGGATGTCTGCTGCTGTCATTCAGCCCACGGATGTTCCAAACCGCCAAGATGTGGTTGATGTACTCCATTGATCAATCCTGCACATCAGCCAGAGCCGCAGCCTAAACTGCTGCAATGCAGTCCACCCCTACTGGCACCGTAAGGCCGAAGAGGGCAGCCAGAGCTTGCACTTGACTGATCGTCATCGGCCCCTTGAAGAACTGGGCGTATTGCTCGAGGTGGGAGTCAGAGATCACTTCCTCCTGCGCAGCGATACCCATCCTCGCCATGAGCACCTGCTGAGATCGCTTGACCGCCGACGCCGGCCTTGTACGCGCCTTGCCAGCCAGCCGAGCACTCCGCCTCTTTTCGCATTCTGGCACGAACTTGTAGCGCCGGCTGCGCACTGCCTGAACATCTGGAAGAGGAAGAAGTGGCGCATCCACATGTGCTCTAATCTGCGAGAGCAGCTCCTGAAGTTGCTCTGGATCCTTGCTTGTGCTAACTGCTGGCCGCGCAGGAGATGGAGTTTTGAAACTCAGCGCGGTGGGCCGGAGTCTTCTGGGCTTTGCTGAACTAGTAAGGGTTGTTTCCCCATCTGACTTGTCAGTTATTCAACAGGTTTGGGCATTGGCTGTTGGCAAGAAAACTGAAATGCTTGCTACTGGTGGAACTGATCCTGTCCTTAACCTTTGGCACAATTGCACGATGGAAGATAAATAGGAGGATTTCCTTAAAAAACAAGTGCGATATTCTATTATACTTTCAGCATAAGGCTTTGCATGCGAGACCATTTTCTTCGTCTAATTTCGTGGGTAAACGACTCCGAATGCATCTTCTTTCCAAAATATAACACTTAAAATTGATCTTTAGTCCTTGTAAATTTTATGTAACGTTGAGTCCATTGAACACTCACTGTCAGTAGTGGGATCCCTGCTTATATCGTTTGTTTTATGTGCTTACCATGTTCTTGAATTTTGATAAATTTTTCACTTTCTGTACACTTCTCCTTCTGAGTGTATACGGCTCCTTGGATCTATGTTTGACTCTTACCTGCATTCAACGTTGTTGCAGGAGGAGGAAGTTTTAAGAGGCCAAGAATTGGAAAATGCAGTGTCAGATTCTGACTACACAAAAGCAATACAACTCGCATTTGAACTTAGAAAACCACGCAGGCTTATTGAGTTTTTTCACAGCTTTGCAGGTAAAAATCATCCTCGAAAGAGGCAACTTGTCTCTTCTTTATGAAATTTGATATATTGTTTGGGCGTGCAGGAAAGCTGATCCAGAGGACCCTATAGAAAAAGCCCTTCTTGGTTTCCTTAAGGAAGGGCTTCGCGTGCTTCTTGAGTACATACACGAATGGAATACAAAGCCCAAGTTTTGTCATGTAGCACAGTTTGTGCTTTTTCGGGTGCTGAGGAGCTTGTCTCCCACTGACATCCTGGAGGTATTTGCTTTTCTCTTCTAAAGAGTTCTGTTGAATAACATTTCGTTAATCTGTGGCAAACTGTTGCTCTCTTGGTGAGATGTTTCCTTGGTTTGTGCAGATAAAAGGCATCAGTGAGCTCCTCGAGAGCCTTATTCCATACTCGCAAAGGCACTTCACCAGAGTTGATAGACTAGTCCGCAGCACATTTTTATTGGACTACACCTTGACCCGGATGTCTGTTGTAGATCCAGATGTGGTACATGAGGGCACACCCAGAGATGTTAAGAGTGGCTCATCAGTGGAGAACGGTGAAGAAATCGCGCTGTCACAACCTGCACAAGAGAGCCCTGAAAAGCCAAGCAAGAAAAGAAAATCCAGCAAATCAAGCACGAAAGGAAGTAAGAACGCGAAGGCTTTTTCAAGTAACATTGTTGCTGTCGAGGCAAACCGTCGACACTGACCAGTTATCTCTTCACACACACCACCAATTTTGTAGCTGCTGTTGTACCTGCTATTTTACGACATGGATCATATTTATTTTGATGCATGGCAAACATTGTACAGAATGTATTCGTTGGTGACCCCAAAAAAAACCTGGTTGATTCAGGCATGTATGAGTAGTCTGTTAAAAAAATCTGATGAGAGTTCACAGTTAAGAAATTGTTTGGACCATCTCTATGACTCTATCCGCTGGTTTAGTTTGCCTTGATTGTTTTCCACGGAGGCAGTACGTGGCCCAGCCATAAAGTTGCTTTGTTCCACTTGTAATTTGTTGGATCTGCGATCTGGACGCCGCAATGCTGCATAATTCCCGTCTTTGTCGGTTGGCAATTTATTTTTATGCTTGAGTGGGGTGTGAGGTGGATTACTTGTGTACCTCGTTTTGTAAGTTATAGTACAAGATAACATTTTATAGCAGTTGTCTAACATAAATCTGGGGGGAAAGGTATCTTACGTCGTCGGTAGTTCGTATGCTGTAGTTGCCATCGCCCTTTTTGTTACCACCAGTCATGTGCTATTGCCATGGGCGTAGTCGCCTGAAGAAATTGTGGTGCTTCCAGTTGGGCGACTACGTTTATACGTTGGGGGAGTATTGTTATGCGAATTTTGCAGGACTCAAGAAAAGCTGCTACTAGAGATCTTGCCACAGGTTAGGAGGGTGTTTGTACCTCCAACCCATCAGAGTTCAAACCCCAGCTTTGAAGCTGGTGTTTCTCATTTAGATAGAATATTCTTTCAGTGGGAGGCGACGTTCCCGTCGACAGCGAGGCGTCCGTGGTGACTTCGTCAATCTCAAGACATGATCCGCCGGCTCAATCTTTCGGATGTGCTCATAGGGGTAGAGTGTGCGTGTGTATGTTCATAGGGGTGAGTGTATGCGCGTGTATATGAACGTCTGCGTTGTACTGTGTTTCAAAAAAAAAAACTGCTTTATAAACACCCAGTGTCAATGTCATCAACTTGAGATTATGGTTTCTTCCACCAGCAACTCAGCATATTCCATTCAGAGTCTGGCTTCCACAGCCACAGGAAAGAGAGCACATTGCATTCAGGATGCTTGGACGTTATCTCACGCTCAGGGCGTTACTTACAAAGATACACAATTGTTGAGCCCAGCTTGTCCATGCTACCCATGTAATAATGGGCACGGATCGCAACAACAATTATGCAATTTGTATGGCATACAAGAAGCCCCTGCTCAATGAAGAAAGAAGCACAAACGTGCACAGACGGTGGGTTCAAATCTGAACTCGTTTCCACGCAAAATAGAAAGAATAAAACTGAACTTCGAAAGCAACACCTTGCCCCTTCGTATTATGCAAATCGCAAATTTGGAGTTCTGCGCAGGTGCAGTCCAAAAAGTGGTCCACCGTCTGCCCTCACATGAGAGCCACATGAGGACAGGTAAAAACAAGAATTCCCTGGTCATCGGTGAGATCCATGGACGGTTCATGGTCACAGAAAGAGGAGGAGCCGGTTCTGACACATACTACAAAATTCCCCTCTGTCAGTCCCTCCGACGGTTGCTAACTTGCTACAGAGTGTCTGGATACAATGTATTTAGTCATAGCTCCTACCAGCAGAAGGCCATGCGAGGGTATAGACTTCATAATTTACAAAACATAGATAAAGTCTGCATAAAAGACAAATAAAAACTTCGCATACGATTCGTGCTAGTCGACTTAAAAGTTTTAGAGCTTTGGTTCGCAAGATTTCCAAAGCCGAGAAATAAAATAATTTACATGGCTTCTAATCTTACAAACCAAACAACCAACACAGAAAAAGGTCCTAAGTATTAAAATTCTCCAGTTCTACACGTACGAGCTAGGTGTCATCATGGTTAGGAACTTTGGAGCCTCAAACTAGATACAATATTCATAAGTTGGCTGAATACAGTTGCGCGTGAGATATTGAACGGTTATCATATATTCATAATAGCATAAGTACAAAGAGAGCTCAAAGGCGCAAACCAACCTGTGGTTGGATGGTTAGCAGGGTGGTTGTATCCTCAGCCCACCAGAGTTTAAACCCTAGGTTTGACATCTGTGTGTTGCATTTAGGCGGAATATTCTTTCAGTGGGAGACGACGTTCCCGTCGACAGCGAGGCGTCCATGGTGACTTCGTCAATCTCAAGACTCGATCCGCCGGCTCAGTACTTCGGAGGTGCTCATAGGGGTAGGGTGTGCGTGCGTGCATTCATAGGGGTGAGTGTGTGCGCGTGTATGTGAGCGTCTGCGTTTGTACTGTGTTTCTCAAAAAAAAAAAAAGCTCAAAGGCGATTTTATTTATTTTGAAGTCAGATATACCCTTCATTGTTATTAGTAAAATAAGCTTAATTATCGTCCACATGTGGGTTGTGAGGAGATGCCCATTTAAAACCTTTCAGCCAAAAAACTAGGTGCATAAGCCCACTACCATATGGTTATAACCAAGGGTAATTTTGAAATTGTAGATGAGTGAAGGGGGATGTTAAGCCTCTCGTCCGGCCACCACTAGGTGAAGTAACGAAAACTCTTAGGTTAGCTTCCATTAGAGAGGAAAGAAATGAAACCAAGAGAGGAAAGGAGAGAGAACATGGTGGTGAGTAAGCATTATTTACCATTTTCGGCCCCCGCGTCGCTCTCGCGAGGGCGACACGGGCGGCGGCCCCAACCCTAGCCCCTTCGAGCTTCGTCCTCCCTTCCCCCGCTCCCCGCCGTCGCCTGAGGACGCCGTCGGCGCTGCGGCTGAAAGTGGTGGCGGGGAGGCCCCTCCCGTGCGTGGGTGTGGCGTTGCGTGCGTGCGTGTGTGTGTCTGGCCATGGTGCCCCATGGCCCCCTCCCGCCTCTCCTCGACAGGGCTCGGCGCCGTGCTCCGGCGTCGCCCCTGCTCTCCCCGTCGTTCGCTCGGCTACTGCAGGTTGCAGGTGCGCCGCGCCGCGCCGCCCGTGAGGCTCTCCTCGCTCGGGCGCGGGGATCCTCCAGATGTTCGATCTGACGGGCGGCCGGCCGAGGGCGTGCGCCGCCTCGCCGGCGTTTGGCCGGCCGAGGGTGTGCGCCGCCTCTCCGGCGGTCACCCTGCGCAGTCTTGCCGGCGGTGCCCGGCCCCCATGGTGGTTCCGTGAGTCTGCCATATCCAGAGCCCGTTGGGCCGGATCTGGGCTGGGCCAGGCTGGCCCAAGCTTTCGCTTGTTTTGGGTTCCGATCTGACGTGCTTTTTCCGGTGCTCTCAGTGCACCGAGTTCCCGAGGTTTGGAGGCCGGTGGCGGCGTCCATTGGTGTCTTCTCCGCGTCCTCGTGGCGGCGGCCGACGTCTGGTTCTCGATAGGTCTCGGTGAAAACCGTGCATTGGATTTTGTCCATTGCTGGCGATGACAACACCTTCGGGTGTTGTTCCCCCTGTTGAAGGCATCGCCATGAAGATCTCTCCTTTCTCTAGATTGTCGGACACCGTCTCTCCGTTCCTCTCCGTTTCCCCGGTGCGTGTGTCCGATGAAGGTTTTCCTTGTAGCGGCTTGTGAATCGCCCTACGATCTGCTTGATCTAGGGTTGGTGTCCTGGGGTTTTGGTGAAATCTTTGCAGGTCTTGTCTCTGCCGGCAACGACGACGTCTTTGAACGCCGTTCACCTTCTTGGAGGCGTTGCTGCAAGCCCCTACCTTTGAATTCCCAATCACTGCTAGGCCCCTTCCCCGACAACGGGTCTTTGGTGGTGGCGTTGATGGTGCGGTGGAGGTCTGTTGGTTTTGATATCTCCGACGTCGTCTCCGTGTTACAGAAGTCCAGGCGCCTCTCTTAGATCAAGCTACCTCTTTTAGTTTGTGCTTCATTTAGTTGCTTGGTTTTTCTCATTTGTGGTACTCTGTTGCGTGTGAGGAGTGTGTGTGTGTTGTGTCTGTTGCTGGTTTCGCCAGCGGGTCCTTGTAAGTTGTAACTGCTAGCCGGTTGTTGGCTTCGTTAATTCAAAGCCGGGTTCATTTCGAGCCTTCTGTCTAAAAGAAAGAAGGAGAGAAAGTTGAAGAAAGAGTTTAACATCGGGTGTTAAACTCTTTTGTTTATTGCATATACTCCCTTCGTTCCATTTTAATTGACTCACATATTTCTACATATGTATGTATCTGGCACTAAAACGTGTCTAGATGCATCCATATGTAGATATATGTGAGTCAATTAAAATGGAACGGAGTGAGTAGCTGTTTTAAAGTAACGGTTTTGTGGACAAGAATCGGGAAATATAAACACGACCAATGCCCAGAATAAAATCAGCCGAAAGAGCTAGGTGATACCTTTACTGATACGAACCAAACAAAACTGTAAATGGTGTGTTACTTTTCTGATCCCACCGTAATCTAATTACATTACCGATTACGTTGAACCAAACACGTCCTTAATGTATTAGATCCTCTGGTACACTCGACTCGCTCATACCACCGTTCGTGCTCAGAAGCAACGTATGACTGCAAACTCCTCTGTTTATTATTGCATATGGCTGTCTTAAAGTAACGGTTCTGTTGACAAGAATCAGGAAATACTGACGCGTTTTAAACACGACCAATATCCACAATAAAATCAGCCGCGGATTTTCTCATCTCAGAAAAATAAAGGCAGCAGTGACAGCTCTCGGATTTTGCCTTGTAGCCGGACGACACCGACGTGACCATGCATGTCTCGCCGACCCGTTCGGCTCACGCTTGTACGCAACGGGTTTCACGTTTCTCTTCGTTCGGACGCGCAGAAGCTAGCTGCAATCTTGCTAAGAACAAACGTGGCAACTTGTGCAATCGACCTCCCGATCGACGATTCAGCTCGCTCGTCCATTGTGTGTCGTTCGTGGGTGCCTGTGGTGTGGTTATCTTATATCGGAAGAAGTAAACAAACATCTCGATCTGTGAAAAGAAGCGCGTGGGTTTAGTCTGACCGCAGCGGTGAGTTTTGACCGGAACCTCATGTGCGAGGCAGTGGGGTGCTCTGTAGTTTAATCCGACATTAGCAACGCAAATGCTAATCGCGAGAGTTTCTCACTCTGAGATTTTTCTTCAAGCGTCATAGTATAGGTTCACGATCCCGACCATATTTGCATCATAATGGAACGTTTATTTTCCAGTTTGTTTACGGTTCAGCTAGCTGCAAATCTAGCCATTCCGATCGCGCAGCACATGCCCACTAGTGTTGCATATGTTAGTAAAACCGGAAAATGTCAGTGGCAGTTAGCGGAGGAGTGCGTGATGAGTGCGGGGTGGTGGGTACCTGCAAGCCAACAGAACACACATGGGGAGGCCGGTGCGATACGACGAGCCAAACGACATAAACGGTAGAGAATCAAACACATTCGAGGGGAAAGCCCTCCTTCATGTGATGCGATCTTGCGACAATTCAGATCGGCTAACTGTCAGGAGGGGAAAAGTCGAAAATGATTCAGCCTTGGTCAGAGGCGCACACAAGACAACATGATGGGATTCCACCGGCCATAGGCATTAGTTAAATTTATGACGTTTCTCACCCGGAGGAACCAAAACGAGAATGGAGACGTGACCGCAATTCAGGAAATGCTACGATGTTTGTTGCTGTTTGCAAGTACTTACAAGATTCCTAGGACACAGGCGCGCACGTACGGCAAAAACGACAAATCTGACCCTGACGTCGAAGTTCAGCACAAAATGAACCCTTTTCGAAAATTTAGCCGGATCTAACCCTTTTTTGTACCGCTCAACATAGCGGCGGTAGACTACAAGGGGTACCGCCTGGTTCACCGGCGGTATGCATCCTGGTCCACGGTCCGCTCGTGCTAGTTGACCGAGCTGACGTGGCGTTACCGCCGGACAAACTGGCGGTAAGGTTGGTTAGGTACCGCCAGGTCAACTGGCGGTAGGCTTGGTGGGCTACCGCCATGTTAGCTGGCGGTACACTTGCGGGAGTTAAGTGCGACGCCGCCGCACCCCAGCCACTCATTCTTCCCCCACTCCCGAGCTGCTGCCCTCACCCCCGAGCTGCTGCCCTCACCACCTCTCTCCTCCACACTCAAATCTCTCTCAAATCCTCCAAATCGGAGGGTATAGCTCGTGGAATCGGGCCCTCTCCATCCTCTGAGGTAGCCCCTCTCGGATCTCTCGTTTTTTGTTGGTTGGATTTGTGTTACTTTGTAGCATTGTTTACTTTTGAGGCAAACCATAGATTTGTTGATTTGTTGTAAATCTACTATTTGACTTGGTGCATTGCGGGTTGTATGTTGTTTGTGACGTGTAGAAATCATTGTGGTTAGATAGATTCATTGTTTTGCTTACCTAGAATTATGGTTGATTCTAGGGTTGGAGGTAGTGGGTAGCACACATGTATAATTTAGATAATTGTGGTGTGTTTGCTATTACACATGTATGTGATACATTTGTGTTTCTTGTCATTTAATTATAGATGGCAAGAATCGTGAATGTCCATCATGTTGACAAAGAAGCATTTTTTAGTAACAATGAAGAAGATTGTTGACAATGGAGAAAAAGTTATGGTATTTGCCAATAGTCCGACATATGCCGAGGTTGTTGCAAGAGTACGGGAAGTTTTCGAATGGATGGATCCTAGGGAGAAGGTTGAACTAGATGGAAGGTATTTTGTTGGATCGGGACACCGTCCGCGGAAAAAAAAAATACCTTTGACATGCGAGTTAGATTGGGGGGCATACAAAGAGGTTGTGGCGGCTTCCAAAGACAAGTCGCTCGAGTTATTTGCTACCAAGGTTGGCGGTGATCGGTTGCATTTTGACTTGAACCGGTGTGCCTCCCCCACACATGATGCAATGACCCCCACTCGAAATGTGTCACTTGATGATGCGGTCGAGTTGAATAATATGAGCCAACCTCCTTTGAGCCAACAAATTGACTTGGAGATGAATGATGACGACCAAGTCGATGAAGAAGAAAAATATGTCAATGTGGATCATGGTTATGGCTTTGGCATTGACGATGAAGATAGGGAGGAAGGAGACATGGAGGGTGATGTGTCCGAGCGGGAGGACGAGTATCATGACATTTATATTGGAGATGTAGAGGCACAAGTCGAGGAGGATGGCATTGACCGTGACACCTTCTATCGCCGTTGCTATGCCTCCGACTCGGAGGACGAGGGCCCAGAAGAAGTGGACGAAGATGGGTTCACGGCGAGAGAAGCCCAAGCCTTTTTAAAAGTGGTAGGCCGGGATCACCGAATTCCATTATTTCGTGATCTCACGCTTGCCGATAAGGCTATGGTGGATGGTGGCAAGTATAAAGATCTAGAAGCAACACCAAGCACAACTCAAGACGACGATGACAACAATTCTCGCATAAAGAAAGGTTTGAAGTTTCCGGACTTGGTAGAATTGCAAATGTGGCTTAGGGAATATGCGGTGAAGCACCATAGGCCATTCATAGTGAAGCACTCGGACGAGAAGCATCGTTACACCGTGATTTGCGACCAAAAAGGATGCCCATGGGTAGTCCGTGCAAGACCAAACCGCCACGGGCAATGGAAGATAACAAGTTGTGAAGCCCATCACATGTGCAAGAAACGGGGCCGGAATCCATCCACAAAGCACCGTCAACTCACCTCCGACTTCATCGCATACAAATTCATCAATAGTATAAAGAATGAACCAACCATTAAACCGAGGTTTTTGATGGGTCTTGTAAAGGAATTCTTTGGATACAACATCGAATATGGGAAGGCATGGAAGGCCAAGCATGCCGCATTTAAGATGTTGTATGGTGGATGGAAAGAAGCGTACAACCGCCTCCCGAGGTTGTTGGGAGGGATGGCCTATAGAAACCCGAGCATGTTTTACGCGGTTGAACATGTTGATGGAGTGTTCCGCCGTGCCTTTTGGACCTTCGACCAATGCATTCGGGCATTTCACCATTGTAGACCGGTTGTATCAATAGATGGTACATTTTTAACCGGCAAGTACAAGGGGTCGATGTTGACTGCAATCGCGCACGACTCCGGTGACCGGGTGTTACCTGTGGCCTTTGCTTTGGTGTCTGGAGAGAACAATGACAACTGGGAATGGTTCATGAAGCATGTGAGGACTAAGGTGTTTTCTCCTAGTAGAGAGGTATGCATCATATCGGATCGACACCAAGGTATACTCAATGCCATGGAGATTGAAATTCCGGGGTATGCACGGCTCCACCACCGATGGTGCATGAGGCATTTCGTCGCAAATTTTTATAGGGCTTGCAAGAATAAAGAATTGGCTGATGACCTAACAGATGTTTGTGTGGCATTCACCAACCGGTCTTTCACAAGACGGTTTGACAAGCTCCTTGCCGCGTCTAATGCCGGGGGTAAAGAGTTCTTGAGGAGGTATTTGGGAGAGAGGCACAAGTGGTCAAGGGCCCATGATCATGGAGGTAGAAGATATGGTGACATGACAAGCAACATGGCGGAATGTTTTAACAATGTTCTAAAAGGTGTGCGTGCACTGCCTGTGACGGCCATTGCGGAATATACCTTCGAGAAGTTATGCGCTTATTTCCAGAAACATTCCATGGAGACGGATAAATTGATAGACGAAGGGAAATTGTATCCTCCTAAAGTAGAAGAATTGATGGAGCTGCAAAATAGCAAATCCGAGAGACAACAAGCGTATTGCTATGACAACAACGAGTGGATTTACCAAGTCAACGAGCCCGGTGGGACAACAAAAGATGGCGTGCAATTCGGAGGTCGTGCATTCAAGGTTAAGCTAAAGACACGTGAGTGCTCTTGCGAGAGGCCCAAGTTGCTGCACTTACCTTGCTCGCACTTGATTACGGCGGCAAACATAAGATCTGTTGATCTAAGTCATCCGGATACGGTAAGGATGAACGAGCACTCGTTGGAGAGGGTGGCTATGACTTGGACAGCAAGATTTGAGCCTTACTTGGATCAATCTCAATGGCCGGAATATCATGGCCCTGTAATTAGGCCAGATCCGGAACTAATGGTTAAAACCAAAGGTAGAAGGAGGACGAAGAGGTATAGAAATGACATGGATGCACTTGGTGGATACACAACCCGCATGGGAGAATGGGGCAGCGGGCATTTTATGGAGCCTCGTACTACCAACCAATGTGGTCAATGCAATGATTCAGCACACAACAACAGAACTTGCTCTCAAGGGAGGAAAAAATCGAAAGGAGACAATGGTGGTGGTGGAGCTAGTGGTAGTGGGGGTGGGAATGGTGGTGGTGCTAGTGGTAGAGGGGGTGGGAGTGGTGGTGGTGGAGCTAGTGGTAGTGGGGGTGGGAGTGGTGGTGGAGTGGTGGTGGTGGTGGTGTAGCACAAGCCACCGTGGTGGTGGCGGTGGAGGTGGTGGTGGTGGTGGTAGCACAAGCCACCGTGGTGGTGGCGGTGGTGGTGGTGGCGGTGGTGGTGGTGGTGGTAGCACAAGCCACCGTGGTGGTGGCGGTGGTGGTGGTGGTCGAACATCAATGTTTGACGAGCTAAGAGGGGGTGCTCGTAGAAGGCGTAGAGGTGGTAGTCGTAGATGATTGGTATGAACATAAATTATTTGGTTATTGTCTTTAATTTCGAATGTTGTTCATTTTACTGTACTAACAATTTTTCTAACTTACGTAGGTATGGGGTCGTCGAACTGGTTGGAGAGGCCGTGGGCATGGAGGAGGGCGACTCAGCAGCCCGAGGAGGACCCACCGAAGTGTTTTTGCCAAGACATTTGCAAGGCCAAGCAGTCCGATGATTGGGATGAGACAAGAGGACGAAGGTTTTGGTTGTGTCCCAACTATTGTAGGGACAAGGAAGAACCCAAGTCTGCTTATGACCGTCCCAAGGTATGTGTCCTCCTTACGCATGACAAATTACGTATATTTGTGTAATAATTGCTAATGTGTATTGTCTCTTTTGTAGTCACCGCCTCCCCTTTGTCCCTACTTCAAATGGATAGACTTGGTCCAAGATAGCTACTTCAAGAACGAGGTCGAATGGGCTCGAGAGACTGCTCTTAAGCACATGGCGGAGAGGAAAAAAGATGAGGAGAGGGAGGAGAAGTTGAGGTTGAAGAAGGAGAAGGAACGTAAGGAGAAAGCGAAGAAGAAGCGTGAAGAGGCCAAGGCTCGTGAGGCCGAGCGGGAAGTCAAACGTGGAATAGCTCGTCGTGCTATGGAGGATGAAGCATCGGGAAAGCGCAAGGGAAAGTATCCGCGTTGGACTCAATAGAGCCTTCAACATCTATGTCTTAGAGATTGTGGACGTTGTCTTCCGACTTTAGTTATGGATTTGGTCATGTAATGGATTTTAGTTATCTATTTCGTGTGAACTTGTAATGGATTTGGTCATGTAATGGACTTTAGTTATCTATTTCGTGTGAACTGGTCATGTAATGGATTTTAGTTATCTATTTCGTGTGAACTTGTAAAGTTTCCGGTTTCAATCCGGACGTGTTTCCGATTCGCTGGTGTTTTCACTGACGGATCGCGTGTTTCGTCGAGTTTTGGCCAGCGCGCGCTGCCGCGGCACAGTTTCTGCAAATTTTCCTGCCGTGCTTCCGGGTCGGATACGGATTCAGTGTTTCGTCGAGTTTCGTCAGGTTTTCGCCAGCGCGCGACACAGTTTTGGTCAGTTTTTCCTGCCGTGAGTCCGTATCGGATACCGCCGGGATCTGGTAAGATTTTGTTTATGTATGTATTTAGTGCTGGATTTAGTTCCATTGATTTAGTTCCAGGTAGTACCGCCGCTGTAGCTGGCGGTAGGATACCCGAGGTACCGCCGAAGAAATGTGCAAGACAGGAGCCAGTAATTTCCAAACGTTTCAGGTGATACCGCCAGCTAAGCCGGCGGTACCGTCCCGCACGGTACCGCCCCGTATTTGCCACCAACAGGAGCTGGGCCAAATCGCCGAGGTCATACCGCCGGGGTACCAGGCGGTACCAGTGCAGGATCTACCGCCGCATGTCCTGGCGGTACGGTCCTGATATGTTTCAGAAAATCAAATTTGTGTACCACAAAAGAGTACAACAATTTATAGTTCATGACAATACATAAGTTCATGACAATTCAGCAACAGCATGACACAGGGCATACATATCACATAAGTTCATGACAAAATATAGTAATATATATCACATAGTCGACTCAAACGACATAAGCATCACACATGTCATATATATCACAACATAGGGCAATTTTTCATGTTATCACTTTTTCCTTCCCCTCTTGGCTGGCAACTTGCGGCGGGGTGGGACTCTTTGCCCTTCTGGACTGAACAGTTTCTTCTGCTTTCGGTTCCTCACGGGCGGTTGGCTCGGCTGAGTTGGTTGTGGTGCATCCTTTAACTGTGACAATGGCATCTCCTCCCAGCTCGGGTCCTCTTCGTCCGACTGCTCCTCCTGCTCTTCCTCCGATTGCTCCTGCTCCTCTTGCTCCTCCTCCTCCGACTGCTCCTCCTCCTCCTCCTCTTGCTCCTCCTCCTCCTCTTGCTCCTCCTCCTCGCCCTCATCGTCTTCGTCCTCCTCGTCGTGCCCTTCGGTTGCCTTGGCACCGTGGCAGGCAAGCATAGCCGCCAGCCGACGAGACCGCTCCATGAACCTCTGCAAGAGAAAGAAATTTGTCCATGCATTAATATCACTACCACAAGGCACACCACCCGGAATCCACTCATGGATATGTACAATTGCATACCGTCATGCCGTCCCTAAGAGCCGTCTCGGACTCCACCGTACCGGGCGTATGCGAAAGATAATATGATGCCTCGTTAACGCTCCGAGTAAGCTCCAAGCCCTAAAAACATGGAAGAAAACTTTAAGTCACAAATAGACATGACACATTAAATTTAAGCTCAACTGGTGTCTTACCACACGGTTGAAAACGGGTGCGTAGTCCTTGGATGTTCCCGCACTCTCCTTAACCGCCAAGTTATATTCATTATCACCATCTTCGGTGCCCAAATCCAAACAATCTTGTGTGGTCCATGTGGGCTTTAGCTTAAGGCGGTGTTGTTCTTCATGCCAAGCAAGGTGCGCCACATAATCACTCTCCCGCCAAATTGTCATGTCCATCTCACGGTACTTATCTCTCTCATTCCACATCTCAACCCACTGGATGTGTTTACGATCCCATTCCTTCTCTTTAGGGCACTTCTTCCGATCAATCCTATGCACAAATACCAAACATATCAGCAAGAATTGATATTGACAAGTTAAATATGTACCCAGGTTTTCCAACACAAACCTATGAAGAGCAACACTTGTGCTCTGGATTGCCGGCGGGGTTCGTTGCCTCATTCCAAATTGTGATGCAACTCGTTGTGGGAGGTGCCACTCGACGGCGTAGAAACATATCATCGGACACTTAATGCGCCATAGGTCCTCGTCACGCGTACACATCGCGTTGAGACGGAAACCCCTATCCCGTTGGTACGGCCTCCATATGACCTACAAAACAAAAATCATTAGTTTCAATGCTAGATGTCACAAAAGTGTCAAATTTAACGTTACCAAAGCATACCAAGTTGAAAGACAACGTGTCAAGCTCGTTGGTATAGCTCTTGTAACGGCCCATGGACAAGTCTTTGTACGCCTCCACTCTATCCCATGTGTGCGCGACAGTTGGCAGCCGCCATTCGTCATCACCATCAAGGTCATAATCCCATGGAGTTGGTGGGAGTTTGCGAGGACGTCCAACCGGAATCCGCTCCCACATCCAAATCGTGAGGGGCCAGGCAGCGCCGTTTAACGAGGCTCCCTTTCCCTTCTTACGACATGCATGGTCCAGCTGCACGATAACAATCATGTCAAATGCCAGATGAAGGTAACATACACAAGAAAGTTATGCAAATAAACTACCTGACGGTAAAGAAAGGCTAGACCCGCCGACCCCCAGCTGTACTTGACGTTCCAATCACGTAATGCGTCAAGCCACATCCACGAGGCCGTGTCCCCTGACCCATCTGGAAAGATCACCCGGGCTAACACATACCACATGTATGCCCGGGCATACTGCTGCACCATCGGTGCCTCGGCATCCTCCGGGCATGGCCCAAACTGTCGAAGCCACGAATACGAGACACCCGCTGACCTAGTATCTTTCACTCCTTCCGGCGGCACCGGTGGTAATCTGCCGGTGAGACCAAGAACCCGCTGGCGCCACCCGACAAGATCCACCCTCCCAGTCAGAGCGGCTCCGTCGATCGGAAGAGCCGTGATCATGGCAAAATCCTCAAGAGTGACCGTCATCTCTCCACACGGCAAATGGAAACTGTGGGTCTCGGGTCTCCAACGATCAATAAGGGCGGTAATGGCCGTGTGGTTGAACGCCGGCGGCTTACGCCTGAACTGAAGGACAAATGGGAGAAGACCAGCCGCCTCAAAGTATGGCTCGTACCGAACATCGTAGGGCATGTCCTCCGCACTATGGCCCCTCATGCGCATAGGACCGATAGGCTGCGAAAGAAACAAACATGATGTGCTCACTATCTTTGTAATTGCAACAAACAAAAATGGAGAACATTAAGCCATACCTTCTCAGCTAAGTCCATATCTCCCCTCTCGATAAGCCGGGCACGATGTTCCTTGTCGTACACCAAATCAAGCCCGGGGTAATAATGTTCCGGTGGGTGATCCATCCTAATGCAAAACATTCTTGTAAATGACCACAAAGAATTGCTCAAGAAACTAGATCAAATAAAACATCATCTACAGAAAATCATCTACATTTGGCTTCATTTCATCTACAAGCATATCATCTTGAGCATTACACATCATCTACACCAAAACATCAAGAGCATCTAGCGTTTGAACAAATTTAGCATCTAGTTTCGGCCAATACAAAGAATCTAACCTAATCATCTAGAATCTAACCTAATCGGCCAAGTTTATACCATCTACAACAAACATATCATCTAAGGTTTGAAAAAATCATCTACATTTTCCTAGATTAATCTAGGGTTTCAACAATCATCTAGATTAGGCCTAATGTATGGACGAAATTGAGAGAGCTAAGGGAGGGGAGGCTTACCTGACGGGAGAGAGGCCTCGCGCCGCGCCGCCGCCGTCTGTTCACACCGCCACTGCCGCCGCCGAACGGAGAGGGGAGAGGGGAAAGCTCGGGCCGCCGCCGCCGTCTGTTCTTGGGGGCAAGGTGGATTACGGGAGAGCTCGCGCCGCGCCGCCGCCGTCCGTTCAAGCCGCCGCCGGATGGTCGCGCCGGAGGGGAGAGGGGACAGGCAAGGTCGCGCCGCCGCCGCCGTCTGTGGAAGAAGAGGAGGAAGGGAAGAAGCGGGGCTGGGTTAGGGCGCTCGAGCCACTTAACCGTATCCAATGCGTACCGCCATCACGCGCGGCGGTACAGTGCGGGATTCTACCGCCAGGTCAATGGGCGGTACCCCTCAAAGTCTACCGCCGATGTCAGAGGCGGTATCGCCACGTCAGCGCAGTCAACCGGAACGAGCGGACCGTGGACCAGGAATCATACCGCCAGTGACCATGGCGGTACCTCGTGAAGTCTACCGCCGATATGTTGAGCGGTACGAAAAAGGGTCAGATCCGGCTAAATTTTCAAAGTTGGTTCATTTTGTGCTGAACTTTCGTGTCAGAGTCAGATTTGTCGATTTGTCGATTTTGCCCGCACGTACAACACCTCAACGAACTCTGCAATTAGCTAGCGTCATGCAACAAGCGCGGCAGTCCCGTCGCGGCGGCGGTGAGCGGAACCTCACATCTGACGCCATGGGTGGCCGTGCACCGCAGCATTTACGAGTGGGCGACCTCGCCTCTTGGGCCCCAACCGAGGCACCGACCCAAGACAAATCGCCCATCCTTTTTTGCTTTCACTCTACGCGTCAGCTAGCGACGGACGGCGCAAGAACACACACGCTCGGTTCGCTCTGTCTCGAGGTCGAGAAGAGTTGCATGTCCTGAATTCGTAAGAGATTCGGTGAAATGAAACTCAATGTCGAAATTCTTACCGATTGAACATGAAATCAGCAATCTCGGTCTAAAGTGAAACCTGTACCTATTTTTTAGAGAAAAATAAAATCATAAATTTCTACTCCCCTTGACTAAGTGGGCCTACGTGTCATATATGTCTTTCTTCTCCGCATCGTGCTCCTCCCCGTCGATGTAGACCTCACCGGGCCCTGCTGCCATGTACAACTGTTCTGCCTCGCGTCCCTGAGTGTGTGTGAAGGAATCGAAATGGGAGGTCGTTGGCACGAGTCGTCGCTCTGTTTTCTTCGTCTCCAGTTTGTCGCTGTCGTTGCGTCGTCCTGCTTCACTGCCCCGTCTTAATCCTTCTCCTCTGGCTCCTTGTCTTCCCTAGGTCCTCCGTAAGCTGTGTGCACTACCCTCTAAGTCTGAGCATCCCCAACCCGAGCTACCCGAGTCGGTCGGCCCTACCGTTGTCGCGCATGGAAAGGAGTTGCTTGGTCGTCGTCGCCCTGAGCGTGGCGAGGAACGGAAGATGGCGTCACGACGATCCGGTCTCACGGGAGACGCGGAGGGTGTGTGTTCCTAGGATTGGCTGAGGGGAGGCAAAGCTCGCCGGTTAGTAGCCAGAGAAGATCGAGGAGGGCGGCCGTGCATGTAAGAGGAAGAAATTGAGGGAAGGAGATGAATATGACAAGTGTAGGGTTCGGTTTAGACCGGATTGCTAAGTTCAGCATACAATCGACAAGGATATCGACGACAGGTTCATTTCGCCGAATCTTTACGAGTTTAGGGTTGAAAATGGATTTTTTTTCCTTTCTCAATCACGTTACTATGAAACGAAGGAATAAATGAATGAGATGATGTGTGAAGTTGCTGAGAAGCTAATGATGTTGTGAAGTTGTTCTGAAAGTAGAGTGCGAATATTTTGCAACTAGTTGCACCCGCAACACATTATCGGATGTCCCATTTCGGAGTTTTCAAAAGTTGCGAAATAAATCATGGACATGGATCATGTTGTGTCTTAAGCATCCACAAAGTTTCATCAAAAAATATGGTCATATGTGACCTGTGTAAAAAAGAGAAGATCTAAATGAATAGTGGCATGTGCTATTCACACTATATTTGTCCTTTTTGGACACGTCATATGGTCAGAAAGTAAGCCAAGAGTCCATATGCTCTAGAGAAACACAGGAAGAAAGTGAGAGCAACGTGTTTACTATTTAGATTTATGTAGATTACATGTCACGTCAAGTATATCTGGATCCGATTTGATTCAGCTTACTGTGGCTTAGCAGCAGTCTACAACACTGCAATAGTATACTATACAAAAGTAAAAAAAGAAGCGGATGTGGAAAGTCCCGTTCCAAGAAAGTGCTTCAAGATAACCTTAGGTGGAGAGTGGAAACAGTCACCATATCCTCCAATTTTACAAGCAAAAATCCCATCTCAGCAGTAGTCCTTTTTCTTGGGACAAAACGCAGATTCAGACCAGCCTAATTTCGCAGTGCCCCAAAACGCCACAGACCAAACGAAACCTGAACAAAAAGCATGTTTATCTTCACACAAACGCCAAAGAAACCAACAGAAAATTGTTCAGAAAAGGGCTAAACAGGCAAAAACCAGGAGAGAGGCAGAATATTCCAATCCTTTTCCTTTCTCTCTCCCTCACCAGCCCTCTCCGATATAAACTTGGCCAAGAAAGGCAACCGGAGAGGAAAACAGGAGAGGGCCAAAGAAAGCTCTCCCCCCTCCCCCAGCAATTTCATCTTCCGCTCCTCGCCCGGACCCCGGATTCCTGCAGCGGGGGCAGAGAGGAGGAGGAGGAGGGGATGGGGAGGGAGGACAGGTTCCCGGTGTGGGAGGCCGCGGTGGGCGCCGGGGTCGCCGCCGTGTTCGCCGCCGGCCTCGTAGGGGTCTACATCTCCATGCCGGACTCCGACTACAGCTTCCTCAAGTTGCCCCACAACCTCCAGGAGCTCCAAATCCTCACGTAATTTTCTCTCTTTTTACTCCTCCCCCTTCCTGTTTCGGTTGGTGAGTCCTTGCGTCTTTCTTGGGTAATCGCATGCCCAAAGTTTCCTCATTCGCGTTGGTTTCGTGGTCTGAGCATGTTGTTGTCCCCCGTTCTTCCTTTTTAAAAAATATATGGAGAGGCGATTCGTCTCGCGTTCATCGTTGGTCTAGAGCGCATCGGCTTAGGTGGATCTGCTCAGGAGTAGTTAGCCTTACGGATTTCTTGTGCCATTGCGTTGGCTATGAAAGATTTGATTTTTTTTAGGGTCGGATTTCAATGCTGGGATTGATTACCTGCTTTTCGTGGATCGAATGAAACAGTTGATTGATGGTAGTTTATACGGATGAAAAATCAGCAGTGCTGGCGTGCTGCCCCTCGATTCGGTAACGGCCATACCCTTGGTTCGGTAAAGTTTTTTTTGTCTCTATCTGAGAAATAGAGCATGGATCTGGTAAAAAGAAACCAGTTCCTGCTGTATATTTGGTAAATCTGGGGAGCTGCCGATTTATATCAAACTGCCCTTCAAATTTGGGAACAATATGACCTTGGTATAGTAACGTGGATCACACATCAGAAGAGCTCCGATTAATGCATACACTCCTTGGAACCTTGTTACAATTTGGCAGCTTGCTAGTCTAACAGGATAGAGTTGGAATTAATACTTGCCTTTCAAAAACCAAGTTAGCATAGTTCCGTGGACAGATTTAATTAAGATTATTGAACTTATTTAGTTCTTGATGCACTAAGCAGTCCTTTATTTATTTTTGTCAAATCACCATGTCACTTTCTTGCCAGCTATTATCGCCATATGCATTGGACTTGGTCCTTGCATGTTTCATGTGCCTTCTGTTTAGTATTGGTAAATCACACACGTAACATGTATCTGCCCCACACTCGTGAGCTATCTGCTCGCTAAAGTTACCGCAATGCACATCGTGTTATGAATCTGTTGTTATTATTGATTATTTTCTTAAGCTGAGTATACTCAGTGTTTGCACTCAGAGTATCCAATTGCTTGTGCTGAGTGCTGACAATGGAAATGTTTATCAGTTTCTAACCATCAAATGGTTTCCTTGCAGTGGCCATCTTGAGAACTATACCAGTGACTACACCGTACAGGTGTTGGTAGGTTACTGTGCTGTGTACATCTTCATGCAGACCTTCATGATCCCAGGGACAATATTCATGTCATTGCTTGCTGGCGCTCTATTCGGGCAACTCCGGGGCGTGGCTCTGGTTGTCTTTGCTGCCTCTGCTGGTGCTTCTTCATGCTATTTCCTGTCAAAGATGATCGGAAAGCCACTGGTGTTCTCGCTGTGGCCAGACAAGCTCACATTTTTCCAGAAGCAGGTAACTTTAGCACCAATGTTTGGCAATGTTGTCATGTTTAGCTGCGAATGTGTAATTTTGTAGTTTATAACTGAGAATGTGTGATTTCTCTTTGTTTTCAGGTTGCGAGAAGAAGACAAAAGCTGTTGAATTACATGCTTTTCCTGAGGGTCACCCCGACATTGCCAAATACATTCATCAACTTAGCTTCACCCATTGTTGATGTGCCCTACCATACCTTCTTACTGGCAACCCTAATCGGTCTCATCCCAGCTGCCTACGTGACCGTGAGGGTAAGTTTCTAGCTTCACATATGATCCCTGTCAATCTACTGCCCTTGAGTGTATGCAATGTTTGTGCCAACTTCAGTCCATTGCCTGATTCATTTCTTGCATACAGGCTGGGATTGCTCTAGGAGAGTTAACATCGCTCAGTGACCTGTACGACACGCAGTCAGTAGCCCTGCTGTTCTTGATCGGGGTTGTCTCGGTCACACCAGCACTGTTGGGCAAGGATGAGGCGCAAGAAAAAGCACCGGAAATCGCCACAGCCACTTCGTGATCACCGAAGACGTCGCCTCACCTAGTCACCTGTACATACCAAGACACAGGCATGCGGCGACTTCACTGGATTTGGGCCTACAGACCTTATGAGGTGGATGACACATGGTTTGCGAGTTCGCAGGACTACACAGCAGCATGGCGGGACCTTGGACCCCGAGTTTGTCCATCGCCTGCCTAACTGAGATCTGTGTTGTTGTCATAAGAACATTGTTTTATTCATGGTCACTCCCCACATTGTTACGAATGAATCTGGGAAGCACATTGCCCAACCATGGCAAGCTGCTTCGGATATGTAGACAAGTAGCGTGTGTGCTGTAAGCCTGTAATGCTGTTTAGATGGAACAGGCAGCTAGTCCAATCCTTGTATATATATTGACCAGATTCATTCAACCCATATTCGGTGGTTCATTGACAAATTGTTTTTCGTCGTGCTGATCACTTTCTTCTCTGTATGTGGTTTTTTCTATCTTCACCTGTGCAATCTGCTTGGTAGTTGCTCTCACCTGTGATCATGAATCATGATACCTTTTTCATGGAAAAATTGACGATCCTTCTCTTTCTTTGGGATACCATCTTGATGAACTTGATGGTTTTTTTTCAAGGGTTGATGCATTTCATTTACAGTACTAAGACTAGCTGTGTTAACTTAAGAGCAGATATTTAGATAGCCAAAGTGGGTTACACAGGCCAAAATAATTTAACCGGGCCGGCCACATCGTGCAGTATGGGCTTTGACTGACGTTGGCCCATGTAGCGACCACCATCCCGGCCGACTCCTCCGGTCAGAGCAGGGCGGAACACGCACGCACGCACGCGCCACCAAGCCGGAGAGCGGAGCACATGCTGGGCCTTCTCCGCCGCCGCCCCGCATCCTCGCCGGCGGCGAGCCTGCAACTAGTGAGTCCAGCTTCCGTCCTTCTGTTTGTGTTCCTCTGTGCATGAATCGCGCTGTCTGCTCCGCCGCGTGTGCTGCTTTGATGGATTTGTAAAGTAGTTGTCTGTTCGAAAAATCGAAGCATCCAACGCGCGTAGCTTTGCTGTAGAACTCAGACCTAGTCAGGAGTGGGATTATGATTTAGTAGAGGAGCTGATTTGAATAGTTTAGGTCTGTGTCTGTGCGATAGGTCACTGGGTGATCGAAGAGTTAGTTATAACCCTCGATTTGTGTAGAATTTGCCCGGGATTCAGTGTAGAGCGACAGGTAGTTCACCAAAAATATTTCGATTTGTTTTCTAGTTTCAGTAGTGAAGTGCCAATGCGCTTTCATGTCCTGATATTTTGGCCTCTGAAATGTGCAGTTCAAGTGCGCTTACCATCGAAGCAGTGAGAGATTAGTACCTTGCCGAGGTAAGTGCGGGTTTGATGGTAGCATACTGCTCTCTTCTTCATTATGAATATGAAGTCTGATGTCTAATCACCGGTGACCAAAAATAGAAAGTTATGTTCAGCAAGATCATCACACAATGACATATCATTTGGTACTGTATATTGTACAAAGTTAAGTTAGTCTGTTCATTCCAATTGGACCAATTAGAAATGTGTGCACATTTTTCATATACTCTGTATTGCACAGAGAAGACCAAGAAGTTTCGTATGGTCTTAATTGGGCTATCGCCACCAGAGGTGTTGTCGTAAAAGATAAGGTCTTCTATAACTTGGAGCCATCAGAGCTTCAGAAAGGTGGTAACATTTATACAGGTACATGTAAATTCATGTCATTCAGTTATGATGTGCACATACAGTTGACGCTACACATATGTATAACTTGGTGCCTGTTTCTGGAGCATGTAGAGCATTTGTCTGGTATTCCGCTTCATGTTAAAGGAAATGTCATTGGTGGGTTCCCTGATGTTTCAGGAGCTCAATTTGCAAAGCTTCTGAAACAGGTAGGTTTGGGGTTTTATATACTTTTACTCTCCATGGAGATGTATCACTCAATTTTTTTGAACTGATCTGAAATTCAGAACTACCGTTAGCCTCATTTGTCAGCAGATAGAACTTTAGCTACTTTGCAATTGAGCTCCAATGTGCGTATGTTTTGATTGTCTGTTTGCTTGCATTAGGTGACCTTTCACCTTTCATCCATCTCAAGTCTTTACGTCCAAGATGGTGCCATTGGTTCATCTGCAGCAGCAGAATGTGATGCAAAGGTTCGTGTTATTAGTGATAACAGCTCTGCTATCATGCTACTTTCCAATATCCTTCAGAAAGTACCAGATCGCGCGATTTCCCATGACACATGCCCTTTGACAATATATGTTGCCAGTTCCATAAGGTAATATACCCTTTTGGTTCTTCCACACATAATTTAAATTGTGCATGCATTAAAGTTAGAAGCAACAGCCCATAGCACTGTAGTTGGTCACGATATGACGACTGATATTCTGTTTGTCCTTTTTGTTGGTTGACACTTGACAGTACCAACATCAGGAATGCTCTTGGTACTGGAACACAGTATGCTAATGGAGTTGCAGTAGCAGACATAGAACGTTCATCACTTATCCTATGTGGTAAAGCATTTGCTGATTCCAGTATGCTAAAAGATGCTCTTACCGCTTTGGCTGCCCCTATATTATCTGCAAGAGGAGGCCTCCCCGTCCCTGGCTGGTAAAGTTCGATTGGCATTATTTTTTTAGCGGATCTGCTTGGTATTTTGATTCTACTCTTTCCATGACTATCTTACTTATCTTCCATACTGTGTGTATCAGGCTTCTGTCTTCCGGCGGTTCAGTTACACTGTTGTTTGCTCCAATGGAGGTCATCAAGTCATGCTCGGAAATTCGGGATGTTCTTTTGTCCACTGATAGCGGTGTGGTTATCTCTTCTAAACAATCTAGTGTGCTTTTCCCAACAAAGTCAGGAGCACCAAAATTGTTTACCAAACCAGCTACAGTGATTATTGTGTCATCTGATAGGTAACGAGAGCAGGTGTTTCATGGGTACATAGCATTATTTTCTTTTCCATGTTCTATTTTACGGACTACTAAACAGAATTGTTTGCTAAATAGCAGGTTAGCAGCATTTAGCATTGTGTTTTATTGATGGCTAAAAGAAAAAGGGATGATACTAGAGCCAGCTATTGCTTTCTCCACACCTGTTCTATATGTGTTTGCTAACAGTTTGTTACTGTCTTCTTTACTTTCAGTACCGATGCCCTACCATTAGTATCAAAGCTCTCTCCAGGCCAGGCGGCTTACCATTTCTTAGCAGGATATCAGGATGGTAAATTTGTCCCGGCTTACAACAGGGCTTCCTCTCCTTTTGACCCGCCTGCCTTCGCAAATTCCTTATTTTTGCATGTATGTTGCACGATTTTCTTTGCTTGTCCTCTCTAGCCTTTAGCCATTTTATTATTATACCACTGTTGTTGGTCTAGCATGAATGCCTGAACATAGAAATCGATTCTATCCTTTGCAGTTGAAAGAACATAACACACCAACTTATCTGATCAATGCCAAGAGCTGTGGAAAACAAATTGATGGTAATTTAAATCTAGCATCCCCTATTTATTATCCAGTTTGATTTTCTGGAATGGAGGACACATGACATTATTAATTGCAGGCAAGGACTTCCTGAAACTAATCGAGCTGGCGCAGTCTAACGGTACGCCAGGCAGCAGCAAACCTGAAGAAACTAGAGGTAAATTAGTTATGACACCAACATATAGTCAACACCAAACATATAGTGTACTCGTTTCTTGCATTGAACTAATGTGCCGTTTGATTGCAGTGGCGGAACTGAAGGGAAAGTACAGGAGCTTTGTATCCGGCAAGTTCGGGAAATACCTTCCCGAGGAGTTCTCCTTCTGAGAGATATTTTGGTTTTGGACTGGGCGTTACGTCTAAACTGAGATAGGCTCCCCCTTCTACTTCCATACCAAAAATACATTACTAGCTTTGTTTCCTCTGGGTAATGTGCCTTAATAAACGCGCTATCAAGCTGTGTACAGGCTAATCATTAGTGACATTAGCAGGCTGTGTACAAGCAATCATTGGTTCTGCAAGTACTAGTAGCTGTAGTTTTCAGTATACTTGTGATCTCCAGTATCTGTCTTCCTGATCACCTTCCTGTGGAGACGCTTCGCACCGACCGGTTCATGGCCCCAGTAAGCTACTGTGGCCACGAAGGTAGTAACGCAGATGCAGTGCAACGTCTCAGGCAGCGGCCAGTCAGGGTCATTGCCATGTAGGAATGTTGAACCCTGCTGCTCTGTTCATCACGCCGAGACGTCAGAGCTCCACATGGTTTTAAGCGAGGAGTGATGCTGCTCCGGTCCCCTCGGCTTCTCCTTTGCGTTGTAGCCATTTCAACGTCATTCAATCCACAAAAGGGAACAGGCTGAGCAGCAGACGCCTCTCCAGGTTCAGACTTGCACCAACCCATCATTGTATTTTTTGCCAAATCTGGCCGTTTTCGTGAACTAATAACGTATCTGGCCGCTCGCGGAAACTATTTGCAAATCTGGCCCCCTGAGGTCGGCGCCAACGCAAATGGAGCCGAACTTGTGCAGTTCGGCGAAAGCGCCGAACTGCACAAGTTCGGCTCCATTTGCGTTGGCGCCGACCTCAGGGGCCAGATTTGCAAATAGTTTCCGGGAGCGGCCAGATGCGTTATTAGTTCACGAAAACGGCCAGATTTGGCAAAAAAATACCCCATCATTACTGAATTGCGTTTTAACTCGAGTATTTGGCATATATCCAACTGACATGGCGGTCGGCGGTGGAAGTTTGCAGTGGGAGATGCTGGTGTAGATGTAGTAGACATGATGTTTTGGTGCTGCAGATACACACTTCCAAAACACACTGCCAAATTCATGAAACAGTACACGTTGCCAGTTAATTTGGTGGGTCTGTGTTGACCTGGAACAGTAGGGACTTCTCTATTGACGGCTCATCATTCAGAGACAGAATAGCCTAAGGTACCACTGATCTGGACCCAATTAATTTGTGGGTTCATCATGTCATGCAAAGTTCATCACTCACCTATAGGACCTGGTAGCATAACTACATATTACTCCCTATGATACGGAGGGAGTATATGGCTAGCATTCTGTCTTTCCATGTACATCTTTCTGAGTTGTGAATCACATGGATGATATAAAATGCATGCATAGTGCAGCCTGTTGTGCTTGCTGGCCTTTTAGTTCAGGTTGTTGGGGCAAATCTGGAGCAGAACAAATTAGCTGGAGCAAACCCATTATTTGATGAGCAACAGCCTCATCAGGAACCCTACTAGTACTGGTCATCACATGTTCCGGTCCTTCTCCATCAGACAGCACAAGCGCACAGCAGCTTTTACCAAATTGCCATTATCAGGTCAAGAACATGGAGGAGCACTGTGATTGCTTCTTCAATTAATAGAAATCCATTTTACAAAAATCTGCATTGATTTGAAAAATCTCTGTTCCATATACAACAGCATCATTACCAGGGCATATATGAATAAATACAATGGCTACAAGATGAATTATCACTGAACTTACACAAACTCTAAGAAATGAAACGCATGGCTGTAAATACAATCGGCCTTCTGTATTCTCTGAAACATCCAACACTTGCTTTACCATGGCCAGGCAAGACTCAGAAACTAGATGGCTAGTCAAAGAAAGGAGATGTCACATAGCATACAACAAAGGAATATAATATGAGATGATCTTGTGCTAATTTGAGCTTTTCTTCTTCAGTAAACCACCAAATTTAAATTTCTTCTTCTTTTGCTGCTGCTGTTGTTTGGTCGGCGATGTGCTACCATTGTTTGTCTTTGCTGACTGCAATCCGTTGCTGTCGAGAGTAGTGTCTCCCTTGTTGGACTCCAGATCGACTTCCGACTCGCCGTCATTCTCCTTCTCCTTGGATGAGTCGTAGTCGGTGACCTTGCTGTTCTCCCACATCTTGGCAACTACCACCACCGGTTCGTCATCCACGCCGCTTCCGTTTTCATTATCTTCTTCTTTGTTACCACCATTTATTGCTCCGTTTGGCACTAGAGAAGAGAGCTCTTTTATCTTCTCGGAAGCAGCTGATTCCTTTGCCTGCAAGTCCTCATTCTCCTCTTGTATGTTCTGCAATTCATTTTCTTTGTCTAAGAGTTTATCCTTCAATTGGAGGCTCTCGGCCTTGGCTTCCTCGCTAGTTTTGTTAGCTTCTAGTAGCTGAGCCTCAAGATGATTCATCTTCTCCAGCAGCTCAGCATTTTCAGCTTCTTTTTCGCTCACTACGGCCAAGTACTTATCCATTTGATTTTTGACAGCGATCACCTCTTCTTCCGACTTCCTGATGGAGTTGACAAAACTTTCTTCTTTGGACTGCCATTCATCGGACACACCCTTAGCTTCTGCCTCCAGTCTTTCAACAGACTTCTTGAGGCAAACTTTCTCGTAGTTTACTTCATCAAGCATCACCTCATAGCTCTCCTTGGCGTTCTGCAGACTCGTGTTGAGTTCCTCTACCTGTGCCCGAGCACGCTCAATCTCTTCTTGTTTGATGAGGTATTTCTCCTGCGCATCTCTCGATTCAGCTGACATTTCGTGCAAGGCAGAGGCTAGACCTTCCATTGCCTTCTTAACCTTCTCAACTTCATCATTGCTAGCTTCTAGCTCCTTGGCTAGCTCGTTCTTTTGTTCAGTCAGGGCGGCAATTTCTGAACTTGCAAGCTCGTCGTTGTGCAGTGCTTCTATTTTCTCCTTTTCTACTGCCTGTAGTTTCAACCTTAGCCCTTCGACCTCCGCACCTAAGTCAGCTGATTCTTTCTCTGCAGCATCAAGACGTTCACTTGTCACGTCAATATCTTCCTTGAGCCTAGTCACTTCATCCTCCAAGGATCTGACGTTGTCATGAAGTGCAGCAGCTTCAGATTCCTTATCTTTAAGCAAAGTGCTTGTTCCATCTAATTCTTCTATCACTGAATCCAAAGACTTGCCCTTCAGAATGATAGACTGCTCGGCTTCCTCCAACTGAAACTCCAACAGCTGCACCTTCTTCTTCCATTTCTCAACTAACTCGGCTGACCTTGAGCTTGCCTTCTCGGCCTTTGCAACGTCAACTCTAAGCTGTCCAACCAAACCCTCCAATTCAATCACCCTCTTCTCAGCTAGCTTTGCTTTCTCCAATTCAAGCTTTAACGCGGAATTCTCTGCCTCAAGCTTCACAATTTGCTCAGCAGCTTCTCTTGATTTGCTCTCCACCTCGGAATCAAGTAGCCCTTTCATACGCTCCACCTCCGCATTGAGGAGCTCGATTTTCTGAGCATTCACCTCAGTAGCCCTCATGGCATCATCTGCCTGGCTGAGCGCCCAGTTCTTTGCATCAATTGCATCTGCCAGTTCAAACCTTGCCTTCTCAAGCTGCTCCACCGTGGAATGCAGCGCAGACACGTCAGCCTCCTGCTGGCTCTGCATGCTCTTTAGCTTCCTCCGCAGCTCATCTTCCTCGCCGCCGGGTGCAGGTTCATTGCTCACCTGCTCCAATTCAATATCATGGACCTTCTCGATCTCCACGGTCCTGCTCTTCGCTTCGAGCGCCTCCTTGAGCTTCGCGTTGGCCTCATCAGCCACCTTCTTGGCGCACTCTAGTTCATCCAGAACTTTGCATTTCTCTTCATCCTTCTCCATCAACTGCCCCATAGCCTTCTTGAGCGCTTCCTGGACCGCATCGAGCTGCGCCTGCAGCTCCTGTGACGGCTTCGCAGCCTGCGGCGGCTCCGGAGACGGCTTCACGGCCTTCCCTTGCTTCTGCAAGCCACTAAACCAGCTAAGATTCCACTAAAGCACGAAGCTTTCCGCATCACGGCAAGAGCAACTGTGTAAATTCCCGTACCTCTGGAGGAGTGGTGGTGCCGATCCGGGTAGCGCTCTTGGGCGACCTGCGGTCGGTGGACTTGGGAGACCTGTCGGTGGCACGTGGCGCGCTGGGCGGCGTGCCGTGGGCGGCATTCGCCTTTGGGACCGCCGGCTTCCTGGGCCTCTCGTTCTTGGGCGTCGGCGGCGTCTCGCCCTTGGGTGTCGGTGGCGCACCTTTGCCGTTGCTTTTCGCCTCCGGCTTGCTGCTTGGCTTCTTGGCGTCCGGCTTGCCGTCGCCCTTGGCCTCGGCCAGACCAGATCTGCGCTCCAAAAAAGAAAAGAAAACACCATCAGATCATGAGCTCCCAAGCTCCATCCCCAACCACCAAGATCCAAACCAGATCTGCGCTGCAAGAAACCAAGCAAAACATGGCACCAAGAACCACGGTCCCCCGCCCATGCCCACCCAGCACTCACAAAAAGAGAAAAATCTCGCGGCGATCAGGAATCATGGCGGAATGCAGAGAGCGTCACGGGATCACTTACTTGCTCTTGGCGCCCAGCATTGTGGCCTCCCCCTACCGCCGCCGCAGCTGCTCCTATCTCCAAACGGGGAGGGCGATGTGAATATGCGAAATCGGAGGGAGGGGTGGTGGGTGAGGTGGTTCTCTCCCTCGGTGGGCGGTTATGGCAGAGGAGCAGCTCTGCGCCTAGTAGAAGAAGAACATGGAGGAGTGGAGGAGGGAGGTGGGGGCTGTGGAATGCAGAAAAAATAGGACGAGAGGAAAAAGGAACAGGTTTTGATCAGTGTCTCTTGTGGGGGCATCGCATCGCTCGAATTTACCTTTCCAGCTCGCTTTTATCGGAGAAGAGCCGCGACAGGGTGAAGAAGGTGAAGTGAAGGACAGGGGAGCACGCACGAGACAGCTTTGGGGCGTGTTAACTTAATCCGAGGGATTAAGAGTTTAATAGTGTCATTCCCGTCATGATCACTGCGCCAGCCAGCAAACTCTGGCCGAGCTTGCGGCTGCGGCATCACTTTCGCTAACCACCTCACTATGTTACTCTATCCTCTGAAAGCGGTGGCTGTTTTTTTTTCTATGTGTGTGTGTGAGAGAGAGGAGGTGTTTGTGGGGAAAAATAAAGCCGCATAAATGCTATCCCTTGTTTTTATTCGCCACTTATTTATCGGAAAGTGGTTTTACTCCCGAGCTCTCCAGTGATCCCTTTGTGTTAAAGAAATTAAAAACTATATTTAAAAGTTTCAAAATAGTCTGAAAAAAGTGTGCATGTTCTTAATGATGTACACTAAATCTCAATGAAAAAATATTTATATTATAGTCTACACAAAAATCATAAAATTTAGAAATTAAGACTGTGCATTGTTAACTATAATCAGATCCGTAAATTTGTTATTTTTTTGCTGGTCGAAATTCTTTGTATTTCGTATTGGAGATTTAAAACTATGCACGTCTATAGGATACATTATCGAGAACATGCATGACTTTTTTACAAATGATGTTGAAACTCTTACATATATTTTTTTGAACTTTTTTAAGTAGCGGGAGCACTGGCGCTAGGAAATTTCTACTCCCTTTTTTCTCCTTGGTAGTAGTATAGTGCAAAGTTCAGTGTGGTCCCTGTTGTTGCAGAATTTATATTGCTATTTCAGCAGAAAAACTCATGCAATGTACTTTGCCATAGGCTTGACTGCTCAAACTGGGGCTAGCTCTTATTTTATTTTGTTTCCAACTTTTTCTCGGGTATCATTTGTCTATCTATGGTTTATATAATACTAGTATTGCGTAGTATGCCTTTCTGGCGAGACGTGACTCTTCAACCGCGACCCATCTAATTTTCTTCTCACTCTCTCAACAAAC
This sequence comes from Poa pratensis, assembly GCA_947311845.1. NCBI lineage: Eukaryota > Viridiplantae > Streptophyta > Magnoliopsida > Poales > Poaceae > Poa > Poa pratensis. The sequence continues at coordinate 59,329,763 of CAMZMU010000107.1, forward strand.
AGTGACCATACGTGCCAGTGTAATTCAGGAACTATTCCGAGGATCGACTGGCGCTGCTGCCGTTGCCTGTATCAAAAGCTAAAATCGAACGGATAATGGGAAGCGCACCGGAATTTGGAGGCGGTCGCGCGCGGGGAAGGGCGTCGGTGGTGCGTCGCCTTGTGCGTGTGCTTCCGGTTTTCCGGGGAAGAAACGCACGAACCGACACCCTGCGCGTGATTAGGAAGCTCCGTTGTTAGTTTAAGCGAGAGCACCGTGCAACGATGCGGCTCCAGTCCTGCACGTAGCCGCGGCGAAAGCTCGCTTTGGAATTTCGTCACCGTGGCGAGCGGTGGGAGAGGAGAGGCTTGGGAGTTGAGAGATGCCGCCGTAAACGGTCAGAGAAGTGGCGTAGGCATGTCTTGGTTTGGTGCGGAACGACCGTCGTCCGGAGCTATAAATTAGCCCCATCAGAGTATCTCTCCGGTCGCGGCGTCCAAATGGCCGCACAAAGCTCTTCCGGACGGGCCATTTGGGCGCTGTCCGGACGGCCTGCTGTCTTTGGACGTCGTCGCTCCCCACTCGCGGCGCCCAAATCAATTTTTGTAAAATAAAACTTTGGCGAATTTAGGAAATTTTACAAATTTCAATGAAATCTAAATAAACCTAATCTACTGGTGGCGCCTGAAGGCGAAGTAGGGGTTCTCCTCCTCCTCCTTCTCTTCTTCGCGCCGGCGCCGCCGCTGCTGGTCCATGCGCCGCCGTCCTCCTCCTTGGACTGCGCCATCGCCGGTGAGGTCGAAGAAGGGCACGCCCTTGTACTTGGCGTGCTCGAACGCCGGCCACACGCAGGCAGCGGGCCCGTCGAGCGACGGAATGTCGTCGATGGATGCGGCGACGACGGCCTGCGTGATGGCATCGTCGTCCGTGCCCGCCTGCGCCGCCATGAGCTCGGCCAAGAGTGGCGACACCTCCGGCTCCGCCTTTACCTTCATCAGCTCCGGCTTAGGCGTGAGCAGAGGAGAGGTGCGGGAGCGGGAGGAGGAGGCCGCCGAGCACGACGAGGATGAAGCCGAGCGCGACGTCGCACGCGGCGCCCAAAGGTTCGCCCGAGGAGGAGGAGGCGGAGCAGGCGCCCGGCGACGTTCTTGTCTAGCGGCGCCGGCCCAGGGCCGTCCCAGCGGCTCATCCCCTCGTCGAACAGGCGCTGGAACGCCGCCTCGTAGCGGGCGAAGTTGGCCGGGTTCTCTGGGTCCCAGCGCGAGTCCTGACGCATCTCCGGCGTCAGCTCCTGCCAGTAATGTGTGATCATGGCGGCGCGGAAGTCGCGGTTCGCCCGCGTCAGCGGGCGCAGCACCGGGATCCCGCCGACAGACCGCCCAGCGGCCTCCGACGCACATGTCGGGCGGCACCGGGTAACCGTTCTCCCGCAACGCCACCGACTGCTCGCGGAGGAGGGTGCGCGGCCCAAAGCCGTTCGCCGCCGCGCCTCCAATTGCCGGCCATCTCTGGTTCGCGGTGGCGGGAGAGTGCTTGGTTCGCGGCGGTGGGAGAGAGACAAGGGAGAGGAGAAGGCGTGTGTGAGGATGGGGGCGGCGGCGAGGCCTTTTATGGCCACCGGAGAGCGGTGGCATTAACGTCGTTGCTCTCGAAAAGGCGCGCCGCATTGACGCCGCCGAGAAGGGGGACGCGACGGCTCACTGGCGCCGCCGGCTGTGAAAACGAGGCGCGGCCACGCGTCCACACGGCTTTGACCACGACGGTTGAATTCGCGTGTCTCACTGGCAGGTGTGGCCCGCGCGTCAGAGGGGTGCGTGGCGTCGCGCGCCGTTGTGTTTGGGGCCGCCCGAGGAGTACCCAAGATGATGGCGTGGGTTGGGCGTGCCGTACCGAAAACTGGGCCGCGCCGGATCCAATTCGCGTTTGGGCGGCGCGAGTGGGGGCGAAAAACTGTCCGGCACGTCCCAAAGGCCTTTGGGCGGCCGTTTGGGCGCCCCAACCGGAGATGCTCTCATGTGTGCATATTACATCAAAAACCATTTGATGTACTAAAAACAATGATAGGGGTATTAAATTTGCACAATATGAGTCGGAAAAAATCGTATACATCATGGAATTATAAATTGCTCTAATATTTCCTCTAGCGAATTGAGCTCATACAACACCTCCTTGTCTCCGGTCATATACATCCGTTATCTAGCACCCATTTTTTTCCGACGGAAGGAGTAACTCTACCTAAATGATTTAGTTTCTGTTAGGAACCCAAACCTTTTGGAGTCATTTTTAGCATGGTTGTTTTATGAACATATAACTCATGTATTACATTAAATTCAAATATTTTGCCGAATGGAAGTAAAGCATCTAATTCCTCGCCAAGAAGGTGATTATCACTATCATTTTTGCCATTGGAAGATATTACCTTGGAACCTTTGTCATGAGGCAATATGTGTTGAGGTTGTGTATCTCTGACATCTTCATCCGGGTCGAAGGAACTTGATTCTGAGCTAAAAGGAGGTGGAGGTCCAATAGTGATGGTGCCATGCGCGAGTCATGTTTCCTCAACTCATGAACATAATTTCGCAAGTCTTCAATGATGAGTCAATATTTCCCCATTAGAGGAAGAACTTCATTCATGGAAAATATTGGTTGATCATCCAAAGATAAATTTAGTCAATCACTAGCTAAAAATAGGATATCAATGTTATCACAACATACTGTCAATTACTGATTAAACATTAAAAGATAATCACATGTCAATCAGTCAAACTCAAATAACTCTTGGAGGTGTTCTCCTTGGCAGCCTCCACTATCTTCTCGACATCTGATGACGATATTATTGGAGATATGCCCTAGAGACAATAATATTTAGTATTATTTTATCTCCAAGTTTATTATTAATAGTTTATATCTTTATGCTACAACTACATTGGGTACTTGAATAGCGAATTAAAAGTATTCAAGAGCAAAACCTCCGATGCACGTGTAGAGATATGAACAAGTAAAAACATTCCTAGTCTTTCTCTAAGACTAGCCTATCTTGTTACCTGATGATCGTGTTTTCCTGATCATGGACTTTGTATAAGTCATGTAACTATAGGAGTTTATTGTCGGAATGATAATAGTACTGAACCGAACCATCCTATGATATTGCTATGAGACAATTCGTCAAGATGAAGAATAGCAAAGATCATACAGAGTTTTCATTAGTTAGTTCCTATATCTTGAGAACATCTAGTGACCGCTTATTCGACACTCACGCTTTGATTGTCATCTAACGTTCGGCCATAACTGGTGACCATAACGATGAATATTGGGTTTGAACTAGAACAAGTAATGGAACTGAGATTGTTCAAGAAGGGTACTTATTCCTCCAGGCGATGGAGAGATACATCCTTTAGGCCATCTCAAGTATAATCATGTCACCCAATCGTCTGGCCAGACACAGTGTGATTTATCTGAGGACATTGATAATACGGTATGAGAAAAGAGAATGATATTGGTACGAGTTTCATATGTGTTATGATCAAAGGGTTTTGATCACACTAGAGCACATTTGTCTCATACTCTAGATATCATTGGTATCGTGTACGTAAGGGGATTAGCGTAATGAGAAACATAAAGAGGTTATGTCGTTCCCTCGGTAATACATAGGAGCCAGTACAGACGTCTAGGTCCCATGCTGGTTATTGTCTGGTAAGCTCCCAGGCATGTCTATGTGTTACAGCGAACCTTTCGGGTCACACACTTAAGCTGTGAGTCAATCTTTTATTGAGAGAATAAAGATGTAGTATTAGTGGTCATGAGATAGTGTCGGAGTAGCTCCGATGTCACTAGGAATTGTTCCAGTGAAGGTATAGAGAAAGAGAAGGCAGACATTCTATGTCTCGGGATAATAGGAAGTGTTTCTATTATTGTCGGATTTATTCCGAGGGTGTTTTATGTAAGTGGAAATATTTGTCCAGAATATTTTGTCTGCGGACATGGGGTGTCCCGGATCATATAAAAGTGTTTTATATGATAGGTAATTAATTCAGGGAATAGTTTGTAAAAGGAAATATTCAAATAAGAATTAATTAGACAAAATATTATTTAATTAAATATTGATTTATTTAATTGATAAATAATTATGGGAAAATATTAAATAAAAGTTTTATTTGGAGTCCACCAAAAGGGGCTGCCAAGTGGGCCCGTGGGCCCACAAGGCAGCCGCACCCCACATGTGGGGCGGGTGACCGAAACCGACCGGGGGGAGATCCCCCCATGGCCGAAACCCTAGTGGGCCGCATGGCCCATGGGGGAAGGCGGCGGAGGCGGGGGCGGGCCGGCGGCGGGCTCCACCCAAGGCGGTGCACAAGGAAGGAGGGGGAGGCGAGTTGGAGTTGGACTCCAGCTCCCCCTCCCAATCCGAATTGGGCTAGGGGAACTTTCCCCTTGCCCAAGTTTCCCTCCCCTCTGGCCACCTATATAAACACCACCAACCCCATGGGTTGTAGACACACCAATTGCAATGCACACGTTCCTCTCTCTAGATATTGTGCAATTAGAGGATGCTCTAATTAGACGGCGCTCTAATTAGACATTGCTCTAATCTCTCTCTAATAGATCTCATGTGTTGAGAATTAGATCTCTCTAATCTCATATTGCTCTAATCAACTTTGATTAGATCAACCACTAAAACTACGCCGCAAGGTAGTCTCTCTTCGTCGGTTGCAAGTAGCTCTGGACGGCGAAACGCTGACGGATTGGCGCGGTGTACGTGTGGATACTGGTAGAGCGGGGTTGCGCGAGTAGTCCCTCGACGACAAGAATCAAAAGGCAATCTCGCCTCCCGACGCGGACGTGAAATTCTTCATCAGGCTTCACCAACATCTATTTCGACTACAACAAGATCTTCCGCAACGGTTGTAGTAAGATTTCTAGATCTAGCATTATGGGGTCTTCATAGTATAGATCTTGGGTTGTTGCGTAATATGCTTAAGCGAAATTTAAATTTTCCGTTGCGCAACCCAACAGATATGCATTTGTAGCATCGCCTGACACCTTGCGGCCAGAGAGTGCTGAACCATAGGGGGGGCAAACAAGGCAACCGCAGTAGGGCCTCATACGAAGTGGACCCAAATATTAAAATATACTCATAACAAATATACTATTATGCTTTACAACCAAAATATTATTCAATATGTGAAAAGTAAAAGCTTTAATTCATATGAGCAAGTTCACAACACGGGGGCAACAACAAAATATTTCCCAGCAAAAAAACGATATGATCGAGCGATAGTGAGTTTAGTTTGATGGTAATCCCTCTGCGAGGGATGTTTACAAGTTAAAATCTATGCTACCTAGATCTCATTGTTTAATGTTTTACATAAAAATTTATTTTAGAAACTGGAAGGAGCATTGTGTACACGAGATGAAACAAAACACACGACCATACCAAATAACCAAATCATACACATAATTTATGGAAATATTGTGTTTGTCGATGAAAACTATCATTTGTACTATCTCCATACCAAGTAGAGAGCATGCACATGTTGTCTAATTATTATTGATCCCGACTTGTAAGATACATTTTTTGTCAACATTTAAATTTATAGTATATAAGTTTGTATAACTATACTTATCAAATAATACACTAGAACCACAACCTAAGATATTTTCCGACTAGGCTTTAGGGATTGCTGTCATGGTACTTAGAATGTTAAACCATATATCGCACACACATATATACACTATAATTTATACAGCTAAATATGAAAAATACATAAAAAAAACTTATGTTACACAATAAAATTTAAATTAATTCAAAAAAAAGTTTAGTACAACTAACTTTTGCAGTTATATATGTACAACCAAACAACAAAGAACACAATAAGTAATGATCTAAAACATTGTTATGTGGTTAACTGTGCAATATGAGTAACATAACATCTTACTCATTAAGACTATAATATGATAAAAATCATTTTAAAATAAATATAGAAGTCTAGTATAAAAAATATTTACCTAATTGGTTAAACTGCTAGCACTAGCGGGACACAACCTTGGAAGGGGATCCAGCTATTGCTAGCCAACAATAACACACACAAGTTCTGCACAAAAGAGGAGGCAGGTGAAGGGTTTCGTAGCAGAAAACAATAATTTTTCTAACTAGCGAATACCAAAACATAGCCAGGATCTATCTATCTAGTAATGTTGTAACGGAGCGGAACATCGATAACGTACCCTCGTAGATCGATAAGCGGGAATTACGCTCCCGCACAAGCGTTGCTGATGAAGACAACGTAGCCGACCTCGAGGTCGCGAAGAACTTGACGCGACAAAGATGAAGACCGACGCGACGATGACGCCTCCGGCGCCCCAAGTGTGGCGCCTCCGAGTACTCACACACGTGCGGAGCTTGACGACAACCCCCGGTCTCTCAGATCCAGCTGAGATCGCAGGAGTAGAACTTTGGGTGGAATTCCGCAGTACGACGGCGCACTGCGGTATAGCTTTAGTGGGAGAGAGAAAGACAAGCGGGCGAAGAATTAACTCTAGCCGGCATACAAAATTAATTGTGTTTTAGATATATTAAAACAATTAATATGCCTTTCTTTATATAGGGGGAGGGGTGTGCAACACACCTTGCCTCCCCCATGTGGGACTAAAAATTGGAGCCGGCCGCCATGCACGCTGGTGCGTGGTGGCCATGGTCGTGTGTGGTGGCCATGGGCCCCATGCATGGCCCATGCGCCCCACCCCATGCAGCCCCACATGGGCCCCACTTTGGGAATTGGCCCATTAAGTGGGTTGCACCCATTTTCTCCATTTTAATTAATATTAAATTAATATAAAATATATATAATTCATAATTAATATATTTGTATATTATTTAATCTCCCGTGACTCCGAAACAATTTGCGGACCACCCGAACTTTCTTCGAACATTCTCGAAACCCTTCCGATACTACCGAAACCTTTCCGGATTATTTCTCTCTCCCTATTTCTATTATTCCAATAAATCCAAACGATCTCTATGTGTCGGCAAGACCTTAAGCGTGTTACCCTACGGTTCGAGAACACTCCAGACATGGTCGAGACCCCTCGCTCGCCAATGACCGCCAGGGAGACCTGGATGCCTGTGACGGTCCCTGTGCATTCTACAAATATCGTCGTTGAACCATAAACATGATATTCATTCCTTTTGTTCCTTTGATACTACCCTAGTCCGAGATATGATCGTGAACATCCGATGTTCTGTTTTATCTCGTTACCGACAAGGGTTAATTAACTCGTTCTGTGATATTACATCCCCATGACCTAGTCATACGCTGCGCAGCTTTTCAGATGTAATCTCACCAAGTGGGCCCAGAGTATCTTTCCATCACGAGGATGAACAAATCCCGCTCTTGATCCGTATGCCTCAACATACCCTTTTGTGATCCACAAGATACACCTTTATAGTCACCCATTTATGGACTGACGATTGATGCACTTAGAGTATCCTCCGGGGCAGCAATTAATACGATCTCACGGTCTGAGGAATAAGCTATCATATTTCTTTCCTATTGCAAATGATGAACATTGTGATACGATCCTATTGCAATACTTTGTTGGGTATGTCCACCACCTTATTCTACTAATAAGATGACCTCATTGTCAACCGACGTGACTGTCCATGACCGGGAAATCTCGATCAACAGTTGCCCAATGAACTAGTTTTATAGAGGCTTACTAGGGACTCTGGTTTGTCTATATATCACACGTGTATTAACAATTCCGATTAATACAGTTATAGCATGATACAAAAAGTATTATAAACATAATGAGATAATGCGATAAATACTCTATATTTATTTGCCTCTAGGGCATTTCTCCTTCAGTCTCCCACTTGCACTAGAGTACAAATAAACCAGCTGCATTTTACTTTAATCATATCACCTTATCATATAAGCATTTTATGATAATGCCTGCTTGTGGAAGAGTTTTCCTTTCACGATTTGTACCATACAGAATCGTGTGTTCTTTGCGATTCAATGATATCACCTTGTTTGATATCATTCCGTTATCTTTATAACACATGTACATATTTTGTGACTAAATGAGACTTTTGTTTTCCTGCTCTTACTCTGATTCTGTTAATCAGTCAATTGCATTGTAAACACACTTAGTTTTAGAGAACACCTTTCTCTTTCAACCGTAATATGTATATTCTCGCAGTATCTATATGCCTTTTATACCTATGTAGTGAATTGACATTCTATTGTCAATCTAGTGTCTAAAACTTCCTACGACCTTTTACCCTCCATTGACCTAGGACAGTCATTTCCACAACACTTGTTGGTTTTACTGTTTTCTATAAATTCTAAATTTATAGATCCTAAACTTATTTTTAGTTTCTGTTAAACTATGGAGGATACATTTCTTCTTCTCGGATAAGTGTTCTTCTCGCAAGAACATGGGTTACACTTCATCGAGCACATAATATGGTTCCCATATGATGCCTATTATCACAACATTATAATAGGTCAACATATCTTATAACCACTATTATCGTGTAGTAATATACTAAATGTTTTAATTAGATTTCCAAGGACATTTCCTTGACATTATTCTATTCTGATCTTTCAGAATCTAATCTAAAGAAAACATCTCGACCTTTTATTTAAAACTCTTGTTCGATTTGAAAATAGACACCATCTTTTAAGTCGTTCACAACTTCATCTTAATTCTGATTAATTCTACTAGTACTATCCATGATATGTCATTTACATACAAGGATCTTATTTAAGCTCCCACTCAAAATGTCAATTACATATGAAGCTTTATTAAACTTTCACAAAAATGTCAATCACATTTTTATCCTACTAAGCTCCCACTCAAAAAGTCACTCACAAATCAAATTTTGAGTAAACTAATTTGACTCCCACTTAAATTATTAAAATCATAATTTCTTTCGATATTTTGGTCAAACCAAAATCATTGATCATTTATCAATTCTAGTCCCAATACGATATAACAGTATTCTACTAATACATATCCCACAGACTTAAGCATGTCTACATTTCTGTAGTCAACAATTTTGATTTTGTCCAACACACTTTTCTTGACAAAATTTGCTTCTATGTCTTCCTTATAGTTCCATTTCTTTCATATAAGATTTTATATGATTATTAAGTAATCTTATTCACTTAATAAGATTAGAGTAACATTTACTGTTTTAATCTTTTAAATGTAACTCGGGATTTAGGACTCCCAGTCTTTATTCGTATTTTGACATTCCCTCGATTTTCTTTGTAGTTTGAAGGTGTATCTTGTTCTGTTAACATGATCTAAATTATGAATATTAATCTGTGACCTGACAGAAAATAATCATAATGTATAACACCTTTACAAAAGCTTCTTATTTGAAAATACTATGATCTTTTATCATCAAATTTTCATTTCCATTTGTAGAGATATTCTTTTCGGAACAATTTCCGATATTCTACTTTATGGAACAAGGTCAAATACCTCATTTTAAGCTTCTATTTTATTCCCCTAACCTTTATTCGAAAATCTTATTTTCTCTTAAATCACCCAGCCAGCAATACAAGTTTGGCTTATGTTGGTTTTGGTTTACAAAATACACTTTCATACCTAATATGAGTATTCTACAAAGAACTATTCGTGTACAGTTTTGTATTATCATATAAACATCTACACCACGACACTCATTGTCGATTACACGAATTATCGGTGAAAACTTATTTCTATAGTGGATGTCGACTATAAATATTATTCTAACTTATTAGGAGATATTATTTGAGACCACACTTTATCTAAAATAGAGTATGATTATAATACTTCATATATCATTATATCTGGTATTATAATTTGTGGAACAAAATTTCACAAGTCCTTTTAAGTTGGAACCACAATTCAAAAATACTGTCCTGTTTGATCGAATCATGTGGATCTAATTTCTATCCACCTTTCTTCTGAAAATCCCCTTTGATCTTTTATCAAATTATTTTCAGACTCATGTTTCTTTTAGCAAATACATTTATTTACTTAGAATCATAGAAAATTTTGAAACAATGATGTTCACCACTTATTTAATTTAATAATCATCTAGTATGACTTTCAATTAATTTCCTCTTATATTGACATTTCAATATCTAATTTAATCAATTCGGCATATGTAACTTAAATAGATCGAAACATCTATATTTCTTACATTTGATGCATGTAAAATGCATACATGAACTTTGCACTATATTACTTATATTCCAGTCATATTTGCATCATATAAGGGTTATATCACTGTTTTATAATGATTTTGGGAATATTTGATATGTTTCCTATTTTTATGGAATTAACCCTGCACAGGCAGAAAACCCTATTTCTATATTTTAATGTTTCAGGGACCCAAACGACGTCCAAATGACCTGGAAATTTACGAGCATCAGTTTTTGGAAGGAACAAAGCGTGGGAGCGAAGGAAGCAAACAAGCGGAGGACCGAGGGCCCAGATGAGTGGGCCCACGCGGCCCATGTACCTGGCCGCGTGGGACCCCCCTTTTGGCCCTCGGAGCTCCGTTGCCGTCGATCTTTCCTCCACCGACTCCGTTTTGACCTAAAACCGCCTATAAAAAAATAGTCCCCCGACGTTCTCTGGAAGGAGCGCCGCAGAAACACAGAAACACCGAAACAGAGACCTGGAGTTGCAGATTGGAGGGGGAAAACTCCGGCGGGGCGCTGCCAGCGTGGTCTCCATCTTCTCCAACGATTTCTCCACCGTCTCCATGATGAAGAGGGAGTAGTCCAGCTCTGGACTATGGGTTTGTGGAAGTAATTTATGTATCTCTCTCTCTTGAGCTTCACTAATTAGTACCGTATGAGCTGCTGAACATGATTACGGTCATTTATGTAATACCTTTGTGGTGGATCTTTTTATGAGTTAATATATGTTTGAAATTGCAATGGTTTTGTTTCAGTTATGAAAGTAGATGCATATTATGTACCCGTTCTTATTTACTTGTCATGATCAAGCATGTTTATGAGAGCGTGTGAGGGGGAACGTGTGCATTAGTTGGAGTAACGGGGGGTGGCTAGTGCAGTGAACGTGAGAGAAAGTTCTGCGATCCACTTGGGTATCTCTACCTTACTTTGTTGCCGCACTAGGGATAAAAAGAAATACCATGTTACCGGAGATGTGGGTGTGACCATTGCCACTACTCCATGACTAGATCTAGCATGTTCTTATTTTAACTTCATGTCATGATACTTATTGCTATACTCTGAGTTATCTTAATTACTGAGGTGTTATGATTTAGTTCGCATCTTGGTGGAGTATAAGAGAGACTAAAAACCAAAAGGTCTCTATGTTAGGACGTGATGCCCATATAATTATAACTTGTCATTAAACTGTTGTGTTGCAATCTCATATGTCAACTCTAGTGTTTCATTGTCTACCACTTTATTAAAGTGAGAGTGCATTTGTGAAACCATGAACCCCGGTCCATTTTTAATCATAAGAAACACCTTTCCAACCACTTTTACCACTTTTCCATTTTCTGCCATTTAAAAATCTGAAAATACAAAAACACTTTTACATCTTGCATTCATCATATAAAACCCAAAAATATCATTTATCATTGCTACCACCATCCTTGCATATTTATTTACCACCATTGCATATTTATTTCTTGTTTGCATTGCATATTATCTTGATATCATTCTCACACCTTGTGTGATGTAGTGCAACCTAGGCACACTACACCAAGTAGCCCAATGACAAGAGCAAGAGTCAAAACTCTCCATGATAAGGTGAATTCACTCCTATCTATGTGTGATCTTGACACTCCTTTGAATGGTTTGCTACTTCATTCGGATACTTTGTGCATACTCAGGAACCACTTTGATGACGACCCTCAATGAAGTGAAGAAGATGACCAAGAGAAGACCCAAGAAGATGGCCAAGAAGAAGAGCGAGGAAGAGAAGCTGGAATTCCTGGAGAAGAGCCGGCCGGTACTACCGGGCCAGAAAGGCCGGTACTACCGCCGAGAAGCCCGCCGGTACTGGATCGGGAGCAAACCTAAGCGGTACTACCGGAATTAATTCCGGTACTACCGGACGTCCGCGCGTCCGGTACTACCGGCCGAATCCGGCCGGTACTACCGGCCTGGCGCGTGCCTGTGAGCAGATCTGGGAGTTGGCCCATGTATTTCGCCCCCTTTTGGCCTAGACTATAAATAGGACCTATCCATCTAGATCTAGGGTTAGACTAAGATTTGAGAACTAAAGTAGAGCCTTGCTCCTTCTTCTCAAAGTGTCTCTTTCCTCCTATGGAGATGAATCAAGACCTCCACTTGTGGAGATGAACCAAGGCCTCCTCTTGAGGAGAAGATCCCTGCGTGGATACCAAGGCGCTTGTAGTTGCGATTACTTGCTAATCTTCCATCTTTAGGTGGCTAGTTGGATTGGTTGGATTGACCAATTGGACAAACAATCCTAAGAGTAAGGTGTGCTTGGGAGAGGAGGATTGGGGGCTGCCCACGGGGATTTGTTACCATCGATTCTTGCCGGTTGCTACTTGCTATTTACCCTTGTGTGTTTGATTTCCCCTCTTTGTGTTCATCGTTCTTCGCGTGTTCTTCGTGTTCGTCGTCCCTCCGCACAAATCCGTGAAAATCGGGACCTACCCGCATCATATGGTATCAGAGCTCTAGGTTGACACGGATTTGATTTGTGTTTCCACCGAAATCCACCAAATTTTTCTTTGTTTTTGAGAAATTCGAAAATTTCCACCAAAAATAGCCTTGCCTTGATTCGAGCCGATCTGTCGATTCGTTGCGTTTTTGGTAGTTTTTGTCCATGGATCTGTTGCTTTAGGACCCCTCCACCCTTGTTTGCGTTCCCTAGCCTTAATTTGCCAATTTCCCACGAATTTGAGGATTTTTCGAGCTCAATTTCCGCCCAAATCGCGAAGAACACTCCAGATTTCGGGTCGGCCGGTACTACCGGCCATACCATCGGTACTACCGGAGCATCGCGACGACCGGTACTACCGGGGCAAAACGTGCGGTACTACCGCCGGGCAGGATTTTCAGAGCAAATTTTTCTTATTTCTCCTCGGTTCGTTTTGGCATTTCCTCTTTGGTTTGAGTCCTTTCTTGGTGTGCCCTACGTCTACGACATCGACAAGCTTCCGCAGCCACGCATCATCAACGCCAAGCGACGACGCCACCAAGGACTCGACATTCCCCCACCACCATAATCCGTTGTGAGCCCTTCTTCCTTTCGTGTACCTTGACCTATTGGACTAGCTCGGTGATATTGCGAGGCATTGCACGTGTTGAGTGTTTGTCTTCAAGTATTGGCGAGTGTGTATCGTTAGAGAGCTTGGCACTAGCAAAAGAGAAGGAATCATCGTCAAAAAGAAAAAAAAAAAAAAAAGAGAAAAGAAAAGAATCAAGTGGTGCCAAGTTCATCTCTTGTAGGTTGCGACAAAGCTAAGACCGCCAAAGTGAGTGTGAGTGTTAACTCTTGTGCAAATCCGTTGCCCACAAAAAGCAATTGAGCTAGCGTCCTTCTTGTGTTGGGTGACATTTGAGCACGTAGTCTTCGTTAGGTTGTCTATCTTCGAGTGCTCGCCCTTTGGTCGCCCAACCCCATTATTCGCTTTTGTGTGTGTTTCTTGATACTTTGTGGTTGGAGTTTCTTTGGTAATTTGATCATTGTGGATTTTCTCTACCTTTGACAATATACTTGTCGTCGGGTTTGCTTGTTTCGTTTGCCACTTCATACCTTCCTATCCTCATAAGTGTGTGTGTTGGGTGTTAGAACCGGATACTCTCCTCTCAAGCCACATTATACTTGGGATATAGTTTGTCTTGGTTTTTCTTTACCACATATCTCACTTGATCTTGAGAAAATGTTTAGGGGAAGTACAAACGGAAGCTCAAGCTCGGAGAGGAAATCCATGGTGGAGTTCGCGGTGATCATGGCTATGTCACACAATCGGAGCTTGTTGGCATGCGACACTTTCTTCGTGACAACCTAGGACGCTACGAGCGCCGTCTTCAAAATCAAGAGAACACCTTCAACGACCGCATGCATGCTCAAGAAGCAAATATGGAGCGGTTGACCGAAGCTATCAACAACCTTGTGCGACAACGAGCTCTTCACACTCAAGCCGTACAAGAAGCACCTCAAGGTCGACACAAGCACGTCATGGACGTCATGAACCTCGACAAGAACGTCAACATGATCCAAGGCGCGACGCCCATGAACGACCTCCTCCTCACGTTGAACAACCACATGATCTTCACGCGAACAATGCCAATGCGCATCAAGACAACCTCACCAAAATGTTGAACGTCATGAACGCATACCATCACCACCACCGCAACAACGTGATCGTCATGACCCATTGGCTAATGACAATGGCGTTCCGGGTGCGAATGACTTTGGTGAACAAGGACGTCACCCTCGTCATCCTCCAAGGCCACGTCATCAAAATCATGACAATGCGAACAATGTCGAACAACCCGTTCCTCAACAAGAGCTACCTCCTCAACATGCGCCTCGTCAAGAGCTTCCTCATGATCGTCACCAACACCAACGTTCCGAGTCAAGTGATAACGAGTCAAGCCAACACAATGGTGATGGACTCAATCGAAGGAGACGTGGACGTGCATTCCCACGTGGTGGCCATGTGACAACTATGATGACTTGACCAACGTCCGCTTTGACATACCCAAGTTCTACGGCACAAGTGATCCGGAAGCTTACTTCTCATGGGTACTCAAGGTTGACAAGATCTTCCGTGTGCAACGCTTCTCCGACAACAAGAAGGTTGCCTTAGCCTCGATGGAGTTTGAAGAGTATGCCCTCTTGTGGTGGGAACAACTACAAGATGCTCGCGTCGCTAACCACCAACAACCAATTGACACTTGGGTTGAAATGAAAGAAACAATGTACAAGCGCTTCGTGCCAAGCCATTACACTAGAGACTTATACAAGAAGTTGCAAGAGTTGAAGCAAGGTTTGAAGTCGGTTGACGAGTACTACAAGGAAATGGAAATCTCCATGATGAGAGCCAATGTCAACGAGTACGAAGAGCAATCCATGGCTCGTTTCATGAATGGCCTCAACTATCCAATCAAGAAGATCGTGGAGTTCCAACCATATGCCTCTTTGGTAGAGCTAGTACATCAAGCTTCCAAGGCCGAGCGCCACGTGCTTGAAGAGCTCAAATACCTCAAGACAAAGGCATTCTTCGCCAACAAGCCTTCTTCGTCAACTCCTACACCTTCACAAGCTCTTCCTCAAGCGAACACTCGAGGTCCTCCAAGAGTCTCTACATCGACACCTCAAGCGCCTCAACCTTTCAAGAAAGTACCTCCCTCCTCCAAGGCGCCTCAAGGATCTTCGTCCGGCACAAGACTTTGCAATGCTACAAGTGCGGCGGACAAGGGCACAAATCTTTTGAGTGCACCAACAAGAAGGTCATGATCATCAATGACATGGGAGAGTATGAATCTATGAGTGAAGATGAGTACAATGCTTTGAACAAGGTCGCCACAATGCAAAGTGCTCAAGAAGAAGAAAGTGAGATCTATTGTGATGGCGACAACAACCCTTCCTTGGTTGTGGCAAGAGCTCTAACCACCAATGTTCAAGTGGAAGAAGACCAAAGATGCAACTTGTTTCAAACAAGAGCGGGAATCAATGGAAAGTCCATCAAGGTCATCATAGATGGTGGAAGTTGCCACAACCTAGCGAGCAAAGAACTTTGTGATAAGCTCAACTTGAAGTTCAAGAAGCACCCACATCCTTACCATGTGCAATGGTTGAGTGATACCGGAGCCGTCAAGATTCAACACATGGTGCAAGTGTCCTTCAAGATTGGAGCCTATGAAGATACGGTTGATTGTGATGTTGTGCCTATGAACGTTTGTCACTTACTCCTTGGGCGTCCATGGCAATTTGACAAGGGTGCTATGCATGATGGACGAACAAACTACTATAGCTTCAAGAACAACGACAAGACCTTCGTCCTTCGTCCCATGACACCAAGTCAAGTCATCGCCGACAACGCCAAGACTATTGCAAGGGCACAACAAGATCGTTCGTCTAGTGAGATGAGTGGTGAGCGAGAGACCCACCATAAAGTGAGTGAGAGCCACAAGCCAAATGAGTGTGACACTTCAAAGAGAGTTCCCACAAAACTTACACTATTTGCCACAAAAGAGAGATGAGGGAGTTGAGAGAGAACCCATCCACCCTCCACTATGTGCTCATATGCAAGGGTGAAGTTTCTATGACTAACACTTCACAAACCTTCCTCCTTCTTTGTTGTCTCTTTTGAAGGACTTTGAAGATGTCTTCCCTCAAGAAGTGCCACCGGGACTACCTCCTCTACGCGGAATCGAGCACCGCATCGACCTTGTTCCCGGCGCACCGCTACCAAACCGCGCTCCTTACCGCACCAACCCCGAAGAGACAAAGGAGATCGAGCGGCAAATACAAGAACTTCTTGCCATGGGACACATCCGCGAGAGCTTGAGTCCGTGTGCCGTGCCCGTCATCTTGGTACCCAAGCACGACAACACTCTTCGCCTTTGCATGGATTGTCGCCCCATCAACGCCATAACCGTTCGGTATCGCCATCCTATCCCTCGACTTGATGATATGCTTGATGAGCTTTGTGGTTCCGCTATATTCTCCAAAATTGATCTTAAAAGTGGATATCACCAAATACGCATGTGTGAAGGTGATGAATGGAAGACCGCATTTAAAACAAAGCTTGGTCTTTATGAGTGGCTCGTCATGCCATTTGGTCTTTCCAATGCACCTTCTACTTTTATGCGTCTCATGAATCATGTTTTGCGTCCTTTCATTGGAAATTTGTTGTGGTATACTTTGACGACATCCTTATTATAGCAAATCTTTGGAAGAGCACACTTCTCATGTTGCTCAAGTTTTGTTGGTTCTTCGCAATGAAAAGCTTTATGCAAATCTTTCTAAGTGCACTTTTGCCACCAACAAACTTGTTTTCTTGGGTTTTGTTGTTTCTTCGGATGGAGTCGAAGTCGATGAAGCAAAGATACAAGCAATTCGGACTTGGCCTTTTCCGACATCACTTGAGGAGTTGAGACGTTTTCTTGGTTTTGCCGGATTTTACCGCCGTTTCATCAAGGATTTTTCCACAATTGCTTGCCCCCTCCATGAACTTACAAAGAAGAATGTACCTTTCATTTGGGGCAATGCACATGATTTTGCTTTCAATGAGCTCAAACGGTTATTAACCGAAGCACCACTCCTTGCCCTTCCGGATTTCTCTAAGACATTTGAGATTGAATGCGATGCAAGTGGATTGGGCATTGGTGGAGTGCTTATGCAAAATGGTAGACCCATCGCATACCATAGTGAGAAACTAGATGGAGCTCGCTTGAATTACCCCATTTATGACAAAGAGTTATTTGCTTTGGTTCGTGTTTTGGATGTGTGGCAACATTACCTTCGTCCTAAGGAATTTGTCATTCATTCCGACCATGAATCCTTGAAATATTTGAAAAGTCAAACAAATTTGAACAAAAGACATGCTAAGTGGGTTGAGTTCATTGAGTCTTTCACTTTGTAATCAAATACAAGAAAGGTAAAGACAATGTGGTCGCGGATGCTCTATCCCGCAAGGCCAACCTACTTACACGTCTTGACATTAGTGTCTTGGGTTTGGATGAGATTAAAGAGTTGTATGCTACCGATGCTTTCTTTGGAGACATTTTCGCTCAATGTTCGGAGCACAAAGGAATTGGTGATTTCTATTTGCACAAAGGTTTCTTGTTTAAGGCTAACAAACTATGTATACCCGAGTCTTCGCTTCGTTTGGTCCTTTTGAAGGAATCACATGGAGGCGTCTTAATGGGACACTTTGGACGTGACAAGACCTTTGCCATGCTCTCCACAAACTACTATTGGCCAAGGATGTACCGGATGTGAACCGCTTGGTGCGACGATGTTCAACATGTCTCAAAGCTAAGTCTACTCTAAACTCTCATGGTTATACACACCTTTGCCTATTCCACATCACCCATGGTCCGATATAGCTATGGATTTTGTCTTAGGACTCCCACGCACTAAAACAAACAAGGATTCCATCTTTGTCGTCATTGATCGCTTCTCTAAAATGGCACACTTTATACCTTGCAACAAGAGCGACGATGCTTCACACATTGCTACTTTGTTTTTCAGGGAAATCGTCCGTCTTCATGGAGTGCCCAAGACCATTGTGTCGGATCGTGACGTCAAGTTCGTGAGCTATTTTTGGAAGACTTTGATGGCCAAGATGGGAATCAAGCAACTATTCTCCACCGCATACCACCCTCAAACCGATGGCCAAACCGAAGTGGTGAACCGAAGCCTATCCACACTCCTTCGTGTGTTGATCAAGCCTAACTTGAAGAATTGGGAAGAGTGCATCCCACACGCCGAGTTCGCCTACAATCGAGCACTACACGCGCAACAAAGAGAACACCCTTCGAGGTCGTCTATGGCTCCAACCCCTACACCGCGCTAGACATGCTACCACTTCCACTCCGAGAACAAGTAACATGGACTTCGACAAGCGCGCCGCTACATGAAGAAACTACATGAAGACACAAGGGCCACGCTGAGAAGCAAGGAAGACCATGCTACGAAGATGAACAAGAACAAGCGCCCCATGATCTTTGAAGAAGGAGACCTTGTTTGGCTACATCTACGCAAGGACCGCTTCCCCGATGAAGAAAGTCTAAGCTCGCGCCAAGAGGAGATGGTCCTTTCAAGGTTCTCAAGCGCATCAACGACAACGCATACAAGATCGACATACCAAAGTCCAAGTACGGCGTTCATAACACCTTCAACGTCGCCGACATCTCGCCTTACCTTGGTGACCCAAGTGATGATGAGGACGAAGAGTCGAGGACGACTCTTTTCCAAGGGGGGGGGAGATGATGTAGTGCAACCTAGGCACACAACACCAAGTGGCCCAATGACAAGAGCAAGAGTCAAAGCTCTCCATGATAAGGTGAATTCACTCCTATCTATGTGTGATCTCGACACTCCTTTGAATGGTTTGCTACTTCATTCGGATACTTTGTGCATACTCAGGAACCACTTTGATGACGACCCTCAATGGAGTGAAGAAGATGACCAAGAGAAGACCCAAGAAGATGGCCAAGAAGAAGAGCGAGGAAGAGAAGCTGGAATTCCTGGAGAAGAGCCGGCCGGTACTACCGGGCCAGAAAGGCCGGTACTACCGCCGAGAAGCCCGCCGGTACTGGATCGAGAGCAAACCTAAGCGGTACTACCGGAATTAATTCCGGTACTACCGGACGAATCCGGCCGGTACTACCGGCCTGGCGCGTGCCTGCGAGCAGATCTGGGAGTTGGCCCATGTATTTCACCCCCTTTTGGCCTAGACTATAAATAGGACCTATCCATCTAGATCTAGGGTTAGACTAAGATTTGAGAACTAAAGTAGAGCCTTGCTCCTTCTTCTCAAAGTGTCTCTTTCCTCCTATGGAGATGAATCAAGACCTCCACTTGTGGAGATGAACCAAGGCCTCCTCTTGAGGAGAAGATCCCGGCGTGGATACCAAGGCTCCACTTGTAGTTGCGATTACTTGCTAATCTTCCATCTTTAGGTGGCTAGGTTGGATTGGTTGGATTGACCAATTGGACAAACAATCCTAAGAGTAAGGTGTGCTTGGGAGAGGAGGATTGGGGGCTGCCCACGGGGATTTGTTACCAGTCGATTCTTGCCGGGTTACTACTTGCTATTTACCCTTGTGTGTTTGACTTCCCCTCTTTGTGCTCATCGTTCTTCGCGTGTTCTTCGTGTTCGTCGTCCCCTCCGCACAAATCCGTGAAAATCGGGACCTACCCGCATCATTGTGCTTGACAACCACTAGGTGAGGTTGAGGACCAAAACATTTACTTTGTTTTGTAGGTAACCAAAAGAAGGATAGGAAAGATAAATCTTCACTACTGATTTCCCGAGAGTTCGATATTAAACCCTCGAGTCACCCCTCGTGGGGAAAACACGTCTTCCACTTACTACACACTCTGCACTTGGAGTCTCAACCTAACTCATTTACTTTTCACGCAGGTAACTACGTGAAGGGCCATCAACATTGCTTTTATGATTAAATTCGGTGGTGTTTGTTCTTGAAACAATATCATTTGATCTTTGGACATTTTAATTTTATTATTCCTAGTTTATAAATGTATACCGGGTTATCATTCAAATATTGTAATCGAGATGTGATCGCAAGAAAAACTTTATTCATGATATAAAACAACTGACTTGTTCCATGACATAAAACAACTAATTTGCTCTATTACATATATGAATAACTTGTCTTGTAACATTCAAGACACTAAACAAAATCACACCCTCACTATTACAAAATCTCTTTATCAAAAACTACTAATGATAACTATAATGATAACTTGAGGACGTGAACACCACTGGCCATCAACTCCTTTGCTTGCCATCACTTGCGCACCGTCACATCATAGTTCTTCGCATACTTGTGATAATCAGGACCTGTTTCATAAACAGAATAAGTATCAAATACTTTTCATCAAGTATCATAAGAAGAGTACATTTATAACTTTGTATATCAAATATACCTGTAGCGTCGAAGATTTCTCCTTCGATGGGTTCAACCTTTACAGATCTGAACTGGCTTATGAACTGGAAGAAAGTGATCGTATCTCTCTTTACAGCAAAGCCACGGATATGTTTCTCATAGCTGGGAGGTAGAGACATCAACGTAGCAGCTATCGCACATGAATCCGCCATCCAGAAGTCGTAGACATTTGTAAGCTTCAAGTAAATGTCATACATTTTCTTCAAGTGAGTTTCCAAACAGGTGTGTTCCTCCATCTGGAGTGAATGGAACTTCTTCAGCTGTCTGTACTGCTCATACTTAATTTCATCTATAAAAAGTGCTTTGATCGAATCTATCATGTCGTAAGTTTCCATGTGTTGAAACTGAGCTTTCAGTGCTGGTGCTAAGCTTACGGACATGACGACTTGCACTTCTATGAAAATGTCACAACGCTGGCGAAACTTCTCATCTTCTTCTTCGCTAGCGGAATCTCCTGGTTTCTCTCCTAATCCTTGTTCTATAACATAGAGTATATTATTGAGTATGAGAGCTTCTCTCAGTTTCTTGTACCAATAGATGAAGTTGGATCCATCAGCCAAAAGGGACTGATCTCTAAGGAAGTAACCGAAGTAGAACTTGTCGTTTGGGTAAAGAACCATCTACAGATATAATCGCAAAGTTGGTAAGGCTAAGTTTAGAAAATATTGAGCTTAGTTTATAATCAAATTATTAAACATACTCCACTAAGATTATTATCCCTAAAATCATCTCAGCGATTACACGATCCTAATTCGCTGTACTACCCCCGATCGTCACAGCCGGCAGCACAGCTTCAAAGGTGGACATCGTAATGTCTATCACAACAATCATGTGACTCATGCTCGATCTTTCGATCTTCCCGTGTTCCGAGGCTATGTCTGTACATACTAGGCTCGCCAAACAAACCTCGGTGTTTTTGCGCGTGCAACATGGCTTACACCCACTGTATGCGAACGACGAAATGTATGACACCCGATCGTCACGGCCTGCCTCATAACGTAGAACTTTCTTGGTGGTGCACACTGAGGAAGAACACAATTTTGGGTATTTTATTAGGGATCATCCTATTATAGCTACCGTCGTATATCTTATATATAAGCAATCAATAGGATATACACACAACAACACAAAATCTAATAATGTAATGAAGTGCGATATGACATGGCCGTGTGTCTGGACCTCCACAACGCCGCGCGCCTGAACCTTCATGGCGCCGTGCGCCTGGACCTCGCACCCCGGCATGGCTCCGAGTCTACGGCACCTCCTTTCCCTCCAATAGTTCGAACAATTCAAAAACTTACCGTAACCATGTCATATTAAAATGCCTCTGCAAAACAAAGTTAGACGCTTCTACCTTTATTTAGTTTTGCAAGTTTTACGTGGCTTCTAAGGCTTTCGTGAGAGAACCGTTCCCTACCTACGAACTTGTACCACAACGTCGATCAAACAATTGCATGTTGAATATCCCTTTCGGGCCCTCCATTGAAAATGCTCTAGACCATCTAAAGAGAGAGAGAGAGACAGACACCCGCCAGCCGCATATATGGTACAAGCCATATGTCAGTTGCGGAACCAGTCTCGCGTAAGCGTACGCGTGAGGTCGGTCCGGGCCACTTCATCAACTCAATGCCGACGGCAAACAGCAAGTGCACGCGAGAGGGTAGCATATATAAGAAAGACGCCCTCATGTTCAACACGAGTTCTAACCGTACCAGCAAAACTACACATAGATCAGCTCTGATACCACTGAAGGGTTTCGTAGCAGAAAACAATAATTTTTCTAAATAGCGAATACCAAAACATAGCCAGGATCTATCTATCTAGTAATGCTGTAACGGTGCGGAACATCGATAACGTACCCTCGTAGATCGATAAGCGGGAATTACGCTCCCGCACAAGCGTTGCTGATGAAGACAACGTAGCCGACCTCGAGGTCGCGAAGAACTTGACGCGACGAAGATGAAGACCGGCGCGACGATGACGCCTCCGGCGCCCCAAGTGTGGCGCCTCCGAGTACTCACACACGTGCGGAGCTTGACGACAACCCCCGGTCTCTCAGATCCAGCTGAGATCGCAGGAGTAGAACTTTGGGTGGAATTCCGCAGTACGACGGCGCACTGCGGTATAGCTTTAGTGGGAGAGAGAAAGAAAAGCGGGCGGAGAATTAACTCTGGCTGGCATACAAAATTAATTAAACAATTAATATGCCTTTCTTTCTATAGGGGGAGGGGGTGTGCAACACACCTTGCCTCCCCCATGTGGGACTAAAAATTGGAGCCGGCCGGCCATGCACGCTGGTGCGTGGTGGCCATGGTCGTGTGTGGTGGCCATGGGCCCCATGCATGGCCCATGCGCCCCACCCCATGCAGCCCCACATGGGCCCCACTTTGGGAATTGGCCCATTAAGTGGGCTGCACCCATTTTCTCCATTTTAATTAATATTAAATTAATATAAATATATATAATTCATAATTAATATATTTGTATATTATTCAATCTCCCGTGACTTCGAAATAATTTGCGGACCACCCGAACTTCCTTCGGACATTCTCGGAACCCTTCTGATACTATCGAAACCTTTTCGGATTATTTCTCTCTCCCTATTTCTATTATTCCAATAAATCCAAACGATCTCCATGTGTCGGCAAGACCTTAAGCGTGTTACCCTACGGTTCGAGAACACTCCAGACATGGTCGAGACCCCTCGCTCGCCAATGACCGCCAGGGAGACCTGGATGCCTGTGACGGTCCATGTGCATTCTACGAATATCGTCGTTGAACCATAAACATGATATTTATTCCTTTTGTTCCTTTGATACTACCCTAGTCCGAGATATGATCGTGAACATCCGATGTTCTGTTTTATCTCGTTACCGACAAGGGTTAATTAACTCGTTCTGTGATATTACATCCCCATGACCTAGTCATACGCTGCGCAGCTTTTCAGATGTAATCTCACCGAGTGGGTACATGGTATCTTTCCATCACGAGGATGAACAAATCCCGCTCTTGATCCGTATGCCTCAACATACCCTTTTGTGATCCACAAGATGCACCTTTATAGTCACCCATTTATGGACTGACGATTGATGCACTTAGAGTATCCTCCGGGGCAGCAATTAATACGATCTCACGGTCTGAGGAATAAGCTATCATATTTCTTTCCTATTGCAAATGATGAACATTGTGATACGATCCTATTGCAATATTTTGTTGGGTATGTCCACCACCTTATTCTACTAATAAGATGACCTCATTGTCAACCGACGTGACTGTCCATGACCGGGAAATCTCGATCAACAGTTGCCCAATGAACTAGTTTTATAGAGGCTTACTAGGGACTCTGGTTTGTCTATATATCACACATGTATTAACAATTCCGATTAATACAGTTATAGCATGATACAAAACATATTATAAACTTAATGAGATAATGCGATAAATACTCTATATTTATTTGCCTCTAGAGCATTTCTCCTTCAGCAGGCGCACGGGAGATGGGGAAGGGGCACGGTGTCACCTGCCTCGATAGAGACAGGATGAAAAGATAGAGATCGTGAAAAGAAGAGAAAGAAGGGCGTTACAAAAGAGCCGTGGGATAAATGCACCACATGATCAGAAACCGAAGTTAGTGTGCGAAAAACTTCAGAAAGTTTTTCAAATATTGTACACTCGCTTCTCTCCATGTTAAATGTCGACAATAAACAATGTACATCGAGTAGTGGTGTAATCCTGAAGACTGAAGTGGTCTTTCATTTCAATGTTTGAAGTCCTCTGCATAAACAATTTATGTTATTTCTACCATACGGTTAATCTTATCAAGAGTAGACATTTCTTGAAAACACCTATTATTACATGATCTCCCGCAACAACGCGTGGGGTATGATCTAGTTACAGAAGTATCTTGGTCATATGCCCACAAAATTGTCCAAGCTCCGGATCTGTATCAAGGATATAAACAACCCAAAAAGTACACAACAAAAATGCTTAAAATAAACCTGGTAAAAGTAACATCAGGAAAACAATTTTTCTTATGCTGAACTCTTAGCTTTATGACGCAATCTGAATACCATACCGTCGGCAATATCGTATATGCACGCGGCCCATCAACATCTCGCAATCCTCTTAACGTTGTATAGTAGCCAAGCGCCGAGCCAACCGATGCTGGAGCAATAAGGCATTTTTATCTGCCGCGGTATAATATTTTAAGACTATTTAAATAAACTTTTTAAAATGTATTAATTGGAAATTTTCTCTTTCATGAATATATATTTTCTAACAATCTTGGAAACCCCCTAAAAACGAGGAAGAAAATTTTGAGCTTATTTCTAAACACCATGACACGTACATACCCACTCATTTTAGAGATTTTTTTGGTGTATCAATTTTTTTAAAAAAAATTTACACAACATGTAATACAAAATTTACATTCATCTGTGAAGTTTCAGATTAACAAGTTGTTCTATTTGAGAGAAGAAAAAAACCTAAATTTGATAAATTTATGTTCATATATATTTGCTATCTCTTGTTATTTTTGTGTAGGCTATATACTCTAAGTTTTCCCTCCGAATTTATTTGTGACATAGTATAATTTGTGCTACACTCACTTTTTTGTAGACTTTTTGTTACTTAGTGTCGAAAGAAATAAAAAATTAGTGGGTGTGTAAGTGTTATGGTGCTCACTCACAACTTTCTCTAATATGAAGAAGCCGCCAGATAAACTTATCGGGCATAGCTCTGAAAAAATAAAAGGTTGATGGATTATTGTAAAAAATACAATTCCTAAATGACTAGGAAAGAAAATGAATCATCCAAAATATTACCCTTAGCAATTAGTACCAAGCAAAGAGCACATGTCTTGATTTATCTACTATTGTGTGAGTGTTGTTGCTAATTCTTATTCATGAAACAGAATATTTAAAATTAGCGCACATAAATAATGAGTCAGCTACATTTCTTATTCCGGTCATGGTGTTTAGAAAAACGTATACTTTACCCTCTCACGTATGATTGGTCCACAGAAAGTACCTTCGATTTATATGCAAGAGGTCTCTTTTGGTAGTTATTTAGAAAGGACAACAATTTTTTTTGGCAAAAAATGTATAAAATATTTTTTTTAGGTCCAGTGAAAAAATTCCAATTCAAAACTTGAACAAAAACTGACCTTTTTTGTCACGACAATCTTGGCTTTAACTTGGTTAGTTCAACACCTGATATATGTGTAATTTTTTAAAGAAGAATACACAAGAGAGTGGTTTTGCTAAACACCGTGAACCGTAAAAAGGTATAAAAAGAGAAAACGCGGGGCGGTCTTGTGTAGTCTTGCGAGAAACGACCAAACTGAACCCAAGATAAACGTTTAACACGAATATGCCTTTCCAAAAGTTTAACCCGAATCGACGCTTTTTTGAAACGCCACACACATAGTATTTGTGGTCATGTGGAACCGTCATTGTCTTTGGTGTTTGAGTTCGTGGTATATGGTTTCCAACTCGAATTGACCAAGCCGAATGTCGCAATCTAACCACCTCAGAACCACCGGTTTAATGTCGAACCGCCACCATGCGTGCCGGTTCGGTGCCCAGCCTCACTGTCTCCGACGGTTTTCCATCTGAAGGTTAATCTTGATATGCTTTGCAATCACAGTGCATCATCCTTCGTGATACCACAGATATTGCACAATAATTAATCTAACTTCTAGCACCTAAAATCAACTTTGAAAGCTCAGACGCCATAGGCCTTGGCGTTTGTCGACCAAGCGCCGTAGCTCTTGGCCACCGGGTCTCCACGTCAGCTCGGTCAACCGTGATCAGTTGACCTGTCTACCGATAACCACACGCCATGACGGTTCTCTACATACCCAAACGCCATCGTGCTTGGCCTTTACAAAAACTAGTTGAAATTGGTGCGGCGTCACGCCGCACCCGTGTGGGAAAATTTAAATTTGAAAGTGCTGACATTTAAAAATTGTGTAGATTTGAGAATTGTTGGAATGCAAAGTGAGGTTACGCTTGGAAATTGTTTTACATTTCAAAAATTATTCGAATTGGAAAGTTATTTAGATTTGAATTCTGTTCACGTTAGTAAAATGGTTAGATTTGAAAGGCATATACAATTTTGAAATATTCAAATTTGTATGCTGTGTTTTTGTGGTGAAATTGAAATTTGGGAAATGTCTAGATTTTAGAAGTGCGTAGATTTGGAAATTATTGAGATGCAAAGAAAGGTTGTGGTTTAAAATGGTGTAGATTTCGATATTTGTTCAAATTAGGATTTTTTTGTAGGTTCGATGTGTTTTGGCATTTTTAAAATGATCATATTTGGGAGAGTTTTAAAAGGTTGGAATATTTGACGTTTAATCTTGAATACATGCCGTAAGTAGTACAATAATTTGAATTTTTTTGTTTGCATTATTTTTAGGAGTACAATAAAATATATATAAAAAATTAGGTTTTGAAAATTCATTAAATTTTGAGGTGTGCACAATGGGTTTTTTTTGGGTCAACTTTTATTTGAAAAGTCCGGAAAGTCGTTATATTTCAAGTTTTTTTCTCATATGTTGTTCAATTATTTTGTGCATCTCTTGAAAGAAAAGCTTGGATATTTGTAAAATTTTAGGGAATTTGTTTTTTTTTTGAATTATTTTTAGCAGTACAATAAAATATATAAATTTGTTGAACTTATTTGATGTTTTTTTAGAGCTTTGTTGAACCGTAGAATAGAAGATATCTTTTTTTTTAATTTTAGCATTTTCCCCTGTATATATTTTTTTTTGCAGTTGTTGTTGAAATTTTTGGGAAAATTGTTCATTTTTTTGGGTTTTCGGCTTATTTGTTCGTATTATTTGGAGCTTAGAATAAAAGATACAAATTTTTTGAACTTGTCTCATACATGTTTTGCATTATTGCTGAACAGTCGAGCAGGAGTTTGGAAAATTGTTATTTTTGTTAAAATTCTGATATGTTTTTTCCACATAGTTAGTAATTTTGAACCGTACAATGGAAGATATATTTATTTTGAATTTGTTCGGTACATTTTTTTGTTGCATTATTTTGAATTGTGAAATGGAAGTTTTTTTTATTGTCATTTTTTTTGAATAATGTGGTGTAAAAAAATTAAATTTGGAAATGTCCATATTAAAATTTGTTTAGATTTGAGTGTACAGAAATTCGGGTAAAGTTTAGACTTATTGCACTTATAAGTTGTTCAAATTTCGGAAATTGTTAGAACCGGGAAGTTGTTTACATTTGTTTTTCATGTTTGCAATTTAGACATATGAAGAAATTTGAATGGATTTGGAATGGATCGAAAATAGCATTTCAAATTACCTTCGTATATAAATAATAAGTGATTGCTGTTTTAATTTTAGAGTAATTTTGATTCAAACATATGGTCATGTTTGCAATGTAGGCATTTGAAGAAATTTGAATGGATCTGAAATGGATCCAAGATAGAATTTAAAATAATTGTCATATTTAAAATAATAAGCGAATTGTTGTTTCACTTTTAGAGTAATTCAATTTTAGTCAAACAAATATTATAAGTATGTAAACAATTAGAGTTGTTTTTTCTGATTGTTTTGATGTATTATTTGTATTATTCTGATTAGCAGATAAGAAGTTATGAATTTTGCAAATCTTAAATATTTTCTGTAATTCGCGAAAACGTTAAATTTCTGACAATGGACCCCACTATCAGCCTTTTTTATTAATTACCAAAATCAATTAGGAGAAGGCTAAAATCCTGCCAGGCGGGGCCCGTCTGTCAGTGGCAGCAAAATCGGCGGCGGCTCGGCCGTGCTTGCTCTCGCCGGCGGCGAGCAAGCTAGCACGCGCGCGTGCGCGCGCTGGACGCGGCCGAGCGCGGGGTACCTAAATACGGTGGCGCCGCTGGCTAAGGGTCGCCGGAGCAGCGCCGGTGACGCGCGGACGCGGCCGCGAACGCCGGGCGCGGCGGCGGTGATTCCGGCGCGTGGGCGGCGTGTTGGGACGTGATACGCGGCGAGGGGAGAGAGGGTGCGGCGGCGCATTCCGGCGTGTGGGCGGATCTGGGCGGGGGAGGCGCGTAGTGGCGGCGGCGCCGCATCGGCATCGCCGGCGAGCTCGGCTGGCGCGAGGAGAGAGAAGGGAGAGAGGGGGGGATTTGCGCGTGATTTTTTGGGGGGGTCCCTGACGTTTTGCGATTTTTCGTTTGGGTCCCTGCCTTCGGAAAAGTGGAGGACTGCGGGGTATATTTTGGGCTTGCTTGTCGTTTGTTGCAAAACGCCGGCGCGCACTGAGGCTGACAGGTGGAGCCCACCACGGCACTGTTCAACACTGTAGCAGTGAACAGTGCGTGGGGGGCTGAGAGCTCGCTAAACTTTCCATCTTTCATATAGGTAGTAATAATGAGTGTCAGCTAAGGCCCCGATTGGATGGTCGTTTTTTTCCAAAACGATCGGAAAATTTCCCAGACCTGTTGACCTCCTCCTAAAAATAGGAGCTGGCTGAAGAAATGTTACGGAGCCGGAAAGTTGTCCGACATTCCAAGCGCGGCCTAAGCCTTTTAAAGAGCGTTTATTTGGTGTTAAACTTTCGTCTCAGTTTTTTCGCTACTCATGCTCCACTAGACAACCCTACGAACCTACGATCGATCCCCATCACCGTGCACCTGCCATCCGTAGCCAAAGCTAGCTAGCATCCCCCTAGGAGAATAACTCTTTTCCTTTTGCCAGGATTAGCACGAGAATACGTCGAACAGCAGAATCACCCCTCGTATAAAGTATCCGCTGTCCCATCTCCCCCTCTCTTTTTTGGGGTGCAATCACAGGAACTAATTGGCCATCGATCCAGGTTTGCTCGCATATATACCCCAAAAAGCAAAAGTAAAAAACGCCCGACCGTCGACTCATCTCTGTAAGATTGCGGAATATTTGCTGGGTTGTATTGATTCTAGATTGATTACAATGAGCCATGATGGGCTGTATATAAAGGGGTACAACACTTGGAGACTACGAAATCTACTAGAGATAGACTTAGATTACAATCCTAAACTACCAAAACTATCCTAACCGTGATATACTCTAACACCCCCGCAGTCGGATCGGTAGTGACGTGAACAGCTGGAGCGTCGCGGACGGTCTGACTGGAGCACAATCCGAAGTCGCGAACTGGAGAGGAGCCGAGTTGATAGCCCTTAATACCGATGTCGATGTAGCCGAGTTGTGGGCGTTGTAGTCGTGGTCGATGTTGCCGTCGTTGGGGGTGTAGTCGCCGTTGAGGAAGTTGGTGATGTTGTTGGTGCTGTGGTCGATGTCGTCATTGAGCCTTGGGAAAGTTGCCGTTGTTGTTGTTGTTGTTGTTGTTGTTGTTGTTGTAGACGTAGTTGAGGAAGAGTTGGACGTAGTTGAGGTAGACGACACGCCGTGCCGAGCTTGCCAAACTCGGGAGAGTGTCGGGGACGAAGGCACGCGCCGGTGTTGCCAGTACCGGTCATGCGAAGACAGGGACCATCACGGACCATGCGAGTCAGAGTCGGTTGGAGGAGCAAAGAAGATTCTCCGTTTGACGGTCGGTGTCCGTCGTTGGTTTCGGAGTAGACGAATTGGTTGCAACAAGAACAAAATGAAAAAAACGGATATTCCGACCCCGCTGGCGAGGTCGTGATGGACGAAGACGACGTTTGTTGAAGTAGATCGAGTTGTAGAAGTAGTAGATGTCGGGGATTTAACCCGGATCTGGCGAAGAAGGACCCGTTTGACGTTGACGTTGACCACGATCGGTGGTGGCGGCGACAATGCGACGATGTTGGTGTAGATGGTTGTCGGCGATGATGACCATGGTGATGTTGGTGCAGCCCGATGTTGACGACGAGGCGCGTACTTGGGGACGAGCTTGTCCCGGTCGATGTTGTCGAAGACGATCCGGCGTGATGGCGACGTGCGGAGGTTGTAGCCGGCTACGACGCGTGAAGACGTCCCTTGGGGCGCCGCGCAGGGCGTCCTTGGCACGGTCGATGACGAGGAGTTGCCGGAGACGAGTCGACGATGTGTTGGAGTAGTGGCGCACGAGGACGGCATGCGGCGGTGGGCGACGCAATCCGATCGATGATCGGCGAAAGAAGAAGAAACGTCGGTCAAGTGGCCGGCGAGAAAATATCGATGACTAAAAGATCTAATCTACTTGCGCAGCCCCCGGCGGAGATGAATCTCCCCGGGGGCGGCGCGGCGGAAGCTGTGGTGGCTAAACCCTAAGCCGTGGAGCGAATTGCTCTGATACCATGTAAGATTGCGGAATAACTCGTATATTGATTGATTGATACGGCCGAACTTACATTGTTTATATAGATGAGTAGGCAACCGACATAGGCTAACCTAACTTGGACTGCAAGTCTAATTAGAGCCCTACTCGTATAATCTAACGTGATATACTCTAACACCCCCCGCAGTCGGATCGGTAGTGACGCAGACAGCTGGAGCGTCGCGGACGGTCTGACTGGAGCACAATCCGAAGTCGCGAACTGGAGAGGGAGCCGAGATGATAGCCCTTATGCCGATGTCGATGTAGCCGAGTTGTGGGGCTGTACTTGTGGTCGATGTTGCCGTTGTTGGGGTAGACGAGATAGACTTTTGCTGGAGTTGATTTAGACGAGGTAGGCGGCACGCCTTGCCGAGCTTGCCAGACTCGGGAGCGCGTCGGGGACGAAGGCACGCGCCGGTGTTGCCAGTACCGGACATGCGAAGACAGGGACCATCGTGAACCTTGCGAGCCAAAGTCGGATGAAGAAGCAGAGAAGATCTCCGAATTCGGTCGGTGCGTAGCGCAGATTTTCCGCCGTTTGTTGCCGGAGTAGACGAAAAGGTTTGGGGAAAAAAAGTAAATTGTGTAAAATAAAATAGACTGCAACTTTGGCGGCTTGGTTGCGGTGGACGAAGACGGCGTGGTGGTTGTTGAAGACGTTTGTTGGAGTAGAAGTAGTAGATGCCGGGACGTTGTTGGCGTAGATTGTTGTCGGCGATGTAGAGGTAGAATATGCTGGAGACGTTGTTGATGCAGAAATTTGTCGGCGATGATGACCACGAGCGTTGTTGGCGCAGCCCTATGTTGACGGCGAGGCGCGTACTTGGGGACGAGCCTGTCCCGGTCGAAGTTGTCGAAGACGATCCAGCGTGATGGCGACGTGCGGAGGTTGTAGCCGGCGACGACGCGTCCTTGGGGCGCCGCGCAGGGCGTCCTTCGCACGGTCGATGATGAGGAGTTGCCGGAGACGAGTCGACGACGTTGTTGAAGTAGTGGCGCACGAGGACGGCATGCGGTGGTGGGCGACGCAATCCGATCTATGATCGGTGAAAGAAGAAGAAACGCCGGTCAAGTGTCCGGCAAGAAAATATTGATGACTAAAGATCTAATCTACTTGCGCAGCCCCGGCAGAGATAAATCTCCCCGGGGGCGGCGCGGCGGAAGCTTTTGGTGGCTAAACCCTAGGTTGCGAAGCGAACTGCTCTGATACCATGTAAGATTGTGAAATATTTGTTTGATTGTATTGATTCTAGATTGATTACAATGAGACATGGCGGGCTGTATATAAAGGGGTACAAGACTTGGAAACTACGAAACCTACTGGAGATAAACTTGGATTACAATCCTAAACTACCAAAACTATCCTAACCGTGATATACTCTAGCAATCTCCACCGCACCTTGGTTGGCATCTGATCGGGAAACAGTTCCTGGTTAACGAGAAATCGTCGTCCCCATGCATCCACCTGGCCCTTATCGTGAATCACGATCTTCATCCAGCTCAGGACACCAGGATATGGACAGGCACCGCGGAATCATTCCCCCTCGGCTAATCATCCCCACCGGCAGTATATGCTACTACGAACACTCATCAGCACATAATCCATCCCCTACGCCCGAGCTAACTATACTACCAATGGTAGCTAGCAGGATCAATCAACCAGGCAATGTAGGATACTCGATTGATAGCTTAGGGGTACGATCAAGTATATCATTATCCATGTCGTCCCTGACGCCGAAACTTCACCAAGAAACTGATCGATCGTCGGTCGTCGCCGCAAGTATGTAATTCAACTTGCTCTCATGCGGAGTGGGTACTCCTGTACGTAGGCACCGTAAACGCTCGTGCTGGGTGCTGTTGGAAGGTCGCCGTCCGTCGGCGGCCATGTGACCACCGCGTTTGATGAGGCTGGGGTCAGCCCCTGCATTGACCTCCGGTGAAGACGCCGCTGCCAGTTGCCACCCAAAGGGCACGACGGCGACAGCTTATAAAATTTGGGTGTCTGCGTTCGTATGTCTGTCTCTGCCGGAATGTTTTGGAGGTTGAGCTAAAAATATATCGGGAGAGTGCCGATTAGCATGTGCAAACCTGCTTGGATCATGTGGCTTTGTTTTGGATGCCTGCAACTGGGCGGTGGATTAACAACCAGAGACCCGTTGGCTCATCTAAAAAAAAAGACCCGTTGGCTGAAGTGGAACTTTAATAGGAAAAAAAGAATGGGGTGAGAGAGGCTCGAACTCTCGACCTCAGGATCACTCGCTTTAGCTATGAGACCTACGCGCTAGCCAACTGCGCCACCACCCCGTTGTGATCTGATTGCTAATCACTTCTACTTGTTCAATTATTCGATACGTAACCCCGAAAGACGCTTGAACTGGCTTTGTAAGGAAACCAACCGTGGCATCTTTCCATTGTATAACCTGTCAGAATCTGCTTTCGAAAAAGAAAATATGTCGTATGGGCTTTTCCATGGACAAAAAAGGATGAGTGAACGAACGGAGCACAAAAAAAGTAGAGATAAAAGATGGGTGAATTCATTTCTTCCATGGGTAAACCTGGCAAACACTTGAACTGGATTTTAGAGCAAACCAACCGTGGGAACTTTCCATCTTGTAACTTGTAGGAATCTTCTTTTGGGAAAGAAACTATACCGTATCTACTTTGCCATGGATAAAAATGGATGAGTGAACGAACGGAGCCTCAGAAAAGTTGAGATAAAATTCGACAACAATACCCAGCACGAATTGCTCAAAGTGATGTAGACCCTTTTATTCTGTAGCACCTCTTGGCTGTTCTTTTAGGTGCCTCTGGGCTGTTGTTAGCACCGCAGGATCTGGGCTTGTTTGTCCTCAGGTGACTACACGTCGTAAGGTACGACCCGACGCACTCAATTTCCACCCATCACGGCCCACTAACAGTCGCATAAAACAACCCATGCCTTGATCCATCAAGCGCTGGGCTCCCGGTACAACTCACTCGCCTGCTTGAATTATCGCTGCCGGCAGCTGAAAAAAAAACTACAACGCCCCTCTGTGTAGTGCTTCCGTTTGGTAACGGGGACACTAACCACCGGTTATTGCTATACCTTAAACGTCCCCACGAAACAAAGTTTTTCCTGTCCTCATCCCCAATAATTGTCACGGGACAGGTTTCATACCATAACCACTATCCAGCGGGTAACAAATAACCAAAGAGCAACAATTCCTCTGTACTAGCAAAGAAATAAAACAGATATGAGCGCAAGCATAATATAGTTAATTGTTCACAAAGGCACGCAACCACAAATAGTTAATTGTTCGACACATACATGCCATAAGAAATAGTTCGAATTTAGCCATTACAATACGTAAATGGGCAGTTCAATATTCTCACAAATGCACATCTAATCATCGCACAATATCCAAACCTCAAGGAATGGCTCACCGGTTTGGACTTGGGGTAGCAAGGTGGGTCTTGCGGCTGGCACCAATGGAGATGGCCGTTGGAGAAGCTATTGCCCGGCGTGGAGGACGTTGGGCGGCACCTTGACGACGACCGGGGGTGCTCACGCTGTCTGGATGGCGGAGGCGGTTGATGATGGAGGAGGCAGTGTGTAGAGCCCCAGGGCTGGCGGGGATCTCGGTGGAAGGTCGCCCGGTACTGGTTGATCGACGACGAGTTCTGGATCAAGCCGATGCTCGGTGGCACCTGACACCGCAGCGAGGTCTAGGGACCCCATCTCCACCGGAGGAGTAGACAAACTGGATGGGAGTGGGACGAGCTCGCTGGGCGTCGTCGTTCTTGCTGTGGGCATGCCACGGTGGGTAGGGTCGATGTGGAGAGTGGCGGCGGCCGACGCTGGATCAAGCCGATGCTCGATTGCTGTGGACGGCGACGACTGAAGAAGGATGATTTGGTGGGTGTGCGGTGGAGGGCGTGTGGGCAACGGTGCGTGCGGTGGAAGGCGAGGGTGACGGCGGCCGGAGTTAGGTCGGAAATCGTGGCGGTGGGCGGGAGTCGCGGGTGGGAGGGAAAATGATGGGTTGAAGTGGAGAATGAGAGAGGGGTTTGTGGCTTGCGTGTGGCGTGCTGGCGGCGGTGAAGAGGAAAAGAGAGGAGATGCGCTTGTGTTACGGTTTCCATGTATAGATACATACTCTATGTATCTGGGGTCCCACATGTCATACATGATATCGTTGACTAAACGGGAAGCAGGTATGGTTAGCTATAGACTACACCCGACACCCAATGGGGATCAATCTGTGCCTAATAACATCCCCACGGGAATCAAATCTCCTCCATAGGTGAATTAACCATCGGGTTTCTATCTCGTCGTGAACTTCTTGTAAGCTAGGTGCTTAGGAAAAAAATAACTTACGGGTGGTCGACTCAGTCGAATAGTTTAAAAAACCAGACCGGACCGGCGACCCTTCCGGTTTCTTAAGCACACTGGACCGCCCCGCCAATGGACCGGAATAAACCGGTCAGACCGGCGGCGGTTGAACCGGTTGAGAGGAGATATTCCGCTGGGAAAAAAAATTATTCGTGAGAAGCAGGATTCGAACTCAGGACGCACTGCTTCAGGGGCGTAGGTGCTTCAGTTTCCACAGTAACCAACTCAGCTATGCTTTGTTGGTGTAGAAATAGGTGAATTAACCATCGGGTTTCTATCTCGTCGTGAACTTCTTATAAGCTAGGTGCTTAGGAAAAAAATAACTTACGGGTGGTCGACTCAGTCGAATAGTTTAAAAAACCAGACCGGACCGGCGACCCTTCCGGTTTCTTAAGCACACTGGACCGCCCCGCCAATGGACCGGAATAAACCGGTCAGACCGGCGGCGGTTGAACCGGTTGAGAGGAGATATTCCGCTGGGAAAAAAAATTATTCGTGAGAAGCAGGATTCGAACTCAGGACGCACTGCTTCAGGGGCGTAGGTGCTTCAGTTTCCACAGTAACCAACTCAGCTATGCTCTGTTGGTGTAGAAATAGGTCTATTTGGCCAAGTTTACGTACTATATTAGGATAGATAAAACTACATTTTGTACCAATTGAACCGGCAATCGAACCGATCGAACCAGCGGTTCAACCGGGTGAACCGCGAACCAGAGGCGTGGCCAGTTCATTCACCGGTCCGGTTTTTTAAACTATGCTCAGTCGACGCACTCATCCGTCCACATCGAGAGGCACGAGCTGAAATGAACCGGCCCGGTAGGCACAAACCGGCGCTAAAAGTTTTATCAACACTGAAAGGGACGGCCTGAGCCAACCTCGTTGACAACGAGCAGGTCATCGGGCTCTCCGACTTTCTTGCTCGGATTCGGGCTCACGCTGAGCCCGGCCAGTGGTCCGACTCTCTTGCTACCACTCGGGCTCCCGATGAGCCCGGCTCTGCGTAGAACTCTTTTTTAACGGACCAGTGCAACGGGCCATCCATCCCTGTCACACGTTCGCCCGTCCAATTTTGATCGGGCAGTACGCCTCGGGCTCGGCCGCTCCGACATGCGCGCTCATCCAAATTCCCTATATATACAATTTGAAATGAAGCACAGTGCAACTACCTCTTGCCTTCTCTCAGCCGATCGACCAGCTATAGCTTCAGGCTGCCCAACACAGAACGAGCCATTTCTGGAATTCCGATCGCCCCCCGATGGATGCCGCCATTGCCCTCGACACCGAGCCCGGCAGCACAGTTGCCGACATAGTGGACGCGAGCCACGACCCAACGAAGCTGCCTCGTGCCATGGTCACCGGCGGGGTCGGCGAAGCCGCGGCGGCGCTGTACTTGGCGCTGTTCAGGACTCCGGGAGGCCTGTTCGTCCGGACAAGCTCCATGTTCTACTCCTACTATGGTATCCTCGTCGTCATCGTGCTCTTTGGGCTCGTGGAGGCGTGGGCGGGGCTCTGGGTGTCGCACGACCCGCTCCGTCGGCGTGCCGTCGGGATGACGGTGCTGTGGGCGTCGGTTCTTCCGCTGCTCTTCTTGGCCGGTGTCGCTGGCCATGCGATCCTCGAGTAACAATGTGCGTGCGTGCGTGCAATCAGCCGATGCTTGTTGCCTTGTTGCATTAATTTGCATTATGTGCGTAATTTGTAATTTGTGTACTCACACATGCGTGTCTGTATAAAGCTACTCTATATCTTTCTAATGTTGAACTTTACATTAGTCTGTCAGAGAAGTATGGATCGACTCCGTGATAAAAAGAAGAGTAAATTTTACTCCCTCCAATCCTATTTATGTGTCGTAGGAATTGAACTGACCACCTACAATTTATAGTACAGTCCACAACACTTTTTTAGGATCATAGGGAGTACATTTTTACAACCTACGTATACATTTGTGACACTAATTATCTTATTTAATCAAAATAATATAGACTACCTATTTTGGAAATTTTGTACCCCTTATTTCTGATGTATGTCCGCTGGGTAAGATGTGAAGGGATGATTGAGATTGAAAATGTGAGGACGGTGATGAGAATTGGAACAAATTTACAAGAGAAGGCTGGATATGATCACCGGCGATGTCATCCTAGCTTTACAAAAGAAACAGCGCCAAATTGCCTAAGACGTCCGTTTTACCTAGAAAAATATTCAAAATGCCAAAATGAGGCAAATACCATGTTCAATTTTGTTTAGATGGGGTATGTCAATATAGTTCTCACCAAATGGGATAATATATGTCACAGAAGCTGCACGACTATGGGATCAAAAATGGAATTCACTAAAAGAATAGATTGCCATTTCTCGGTTTCCTTTGCTTAAACATTTTTTGTGAGTTGCACATCATTAAATCAATTGTAAAAATGTTCCCACAGGGTTGGGATACCACAACTTGCCGCGAGGCAGACTCATTTTGATACAACTAGTTGTATATCAAGACGATTTAGTCCACTAACTTGTAATGACAGGTAAATTGTCTAAATTAGTCCGAATTAGACATTTGGCAGTAGTAATTTTGCAAAATCGAACACAAAACCCGATGTGCTTACTCAATCCAGTTCTCAAACTAAACTGGGTCGCATCGACCAGGAATTTTAATTTTAATATAGTAGAAAGTCAGTATACAACGTACGACACTTTTTCCGAATCAGACGAGTATCTCTTTCATCAAATTCCTTCGGAATCAAGGTGATAATACAAAATTATGCCTGAAAACATCCGGGGAACCATTTTCAAA
Organism: Poa pratensis; assembly: GCA_947311845.1. Classification (NCBI taxonomy): domain Eukaryota; kingdom Viridiplantae; phylum Streptophyta; class Magnoliopsida; order Poales; family Poaceae; genus Poa; species Poa pratensis. The sequence continues at coordinate 59,367,845 of CAMZMU010000107.1, forward strand.
ATCCCTCACAAGAGCCATGGAATCATTTTCTATCCAATCCCACAAGATTTGATACAAAATTGAAAAGGCAAGGCGTAGGACCAAACAAACACTAAAAGTTTTATCAGCACTGAAAGCGACGGCCTTGTGTTCAAAAGAAAAAGAGCGGCGGCCTGAGCGTATCTGGTTGACGAAGTGCAGGTCATCGGGCTCCGTCTCGGGCTCTGGTATAGCTCTCGGCCAGTGATCCGGCTTGCTCATGATGAGCCCGGCTGCCCGGCTAGTGTTCTGCCTACGTAACGTAACTGGCGTGGCACTCTTTTGCGACCGGCCATCCCACCTGCGCCCTTCTTCCGATTTCGATCGGGCAGTAGGTTTTCGGGCTCGGCCGCTGAGACAGTCGGGCTGGCCCCTTGTCATGCGTCGTCCCTATATATTCTACTATATATAAAAGGCGGAAGAATCCGCAGCGTCTCAGGACGTCCACGTCGCGGGTGATCGCTGGCCGTCCGATCGGCGCGACGGACGGCCCAGATTCATCCACGTTGCCCCATTCCCGCGCGGCACTGTAGCAACCGATTTTTGTCCAATCGGAAGGTGCCACGTCGCCCGGTCACGCGCCGGTCGCGCCGGTTCCATCCGGTCGCCGCGGACTTTTCCAAAAAACCCCGCGGAAGGACCTGTTTGTGATCGCGGGAGGACTGAATCGCAAATAAAAAAACTTCAGGGACCTCCGTGCAAAAAATCGCCACAGCCCCCCTCCCTCCTCTCTCTCTCCCGCGACGCCGGAATCGCCGCCGCCGCCGCTCCACGCCTCCCCGGCCAAATCCACGGCCACGGCGAGCTCCGCCGCCTCCGCCTCTCCCTCCTCGCCGGAGATCAGGTGCCGGGACGCCCGAATCTCGCCGAAATCGCGGCCGCCACGCTCGCTGCCCTCCGCCGCGTCCGCGGCTCTCCGGCGACGCTCCGGCGACCCAGCAGGGGCGGCGCCGCCACCTTCTGGCAGCCCGCGTCGAGGCGCGTCGAACGCGTCGAGCCGCGCGGCCCAGAACGCACTGCAGCGGCCGCGCCGTCGCCGGCGGATCCGCGGCCAGATCCGCGCCCGCCATTGCTGACGTCAGTACGACGTCAGCGTGGGCCCGTCCTGTCAGCGGCTGTGCAATTTCGGAAAATATTTAAGAAATTAAAAAAACCCTGACAGGTGGGCCCGGCTTATTATATAAAATCCAGAAAAATCATTAAATTTGCAAAAACAATATCTTTTCACTGGTTTATCAGAAAAATATGAATTATATATCAAAATGTTCAGAAAAATAAATCTAATTTGTTTGTGTTAAAATCCATACATTTTGGAACATTCCAATTTGAAAAATATTTGGAAACAACCTAAAGCCATTCTGTATTTATAAATTTAAATTAATCAACTTATTTTCGCTGGTTCGTCAGGAAAATATGAAACAAATATATAAACACAAAAAAAATATTAATGCGGAAATGTTTTATAAATATTTGAACAATAACTACAACAGTATTTCGAACCTACAGATATGGAAAAACAATACTTCAAAATACGATCAAAATTCAATTTTGCATATACTAAAATCGTGTATTCCTACAAAATTCAAATATTTAACAAACGAAAAAAAACGAATTCACATACAAATAAGTCCGTTTGACAGGTAGAATACTGTTCTCACCCGCTACCATTCGTTGACAATTAACAAACACCTCTCAAAACTTTTTACCTCTGTTTTTAAAATAAAAAGCTCTAGCACGTGTTAATCCCTGCTTCCCTCTGCGAAGGGCCAATCTTTTATTTTTATGTTGAGTCACCATCCTTTCTTTGAGCACTTCTTCGAGAGCATAACTGTCGTTCTTAGTGTAATGTGCTTGTCCCAGGATACGATTAATTGAGGCATAACTATGATACTCTTCGACCGCCCTTTCCCGAAATGTGGAACTGTCCAAACAGGTACTTGAAAAATATCGTCTCCTTGTCATTTTTATCTTTGGTCGGTGTGTTCGTTTTAAAGTTGGGTTTACTAATATTGCAATCCTGAACCGGTGGTGTGGGAGAGAGAGAGAGAAATAAGGAGGCTAAGTGTGGATAGGTTTTTGCCCTTTCTCACTACTGGGTGGACCAATTGGTCTCGTGTTTGATGTGGCAGGCGTGTGTCCGAATATTAGGAAGGGGGAGGGGACTTTGGTGTGTCCGGATAAAATGAGCCTAAGGAAAGCCCGTTGACGGGTAATTTATGTCCGAACAATGATAGAAGGGTGGGTGAGTTTGGAGGAATCTGTTGGAGATGCTATAAGGGCACCGAGTTTTGGAAACTACAAATAGAGACCGAGCTCCAAAGAGCTCGGTTTTTAGAAAATAAAAAATCTGGATTTTTCTGTTTCAATAAATCAAAAGAAAAATCCTAGGTGTAGTAATGTCAAACTCTACCGGTGTCAAAAACTCAATGCAAAATTCAAATTATTTCAAGCTTCACAAAAAACAAAAATTAAAAAAAAATGGAATCAGTCTTTTAGAGTGAATTCCACCTTTTACTCCATAATTGTGCGTGTGTGACACATATTAACCTATTCAATGAGAATGATATCGAAATACACCATTTAGAGAAAATATTACATGTTTTTACCTCATTTTAACATTTTGAATTGTTGTTATACAAGACCGACATGTTAGACTGATGTGGTGCAAACACTTATATAAAGCTAGGATGGCATCATCGGTGATCATATCCAGCCTTCTCTTGTCAAATTGTTCTATTCCTCATCATCGTCATCACATTTTCAAATTTCAGTTATCACCTCACGCCAAGGACGGAGCCAGGAATTTTAGGGGTGGGGGGGGGGGGGGGGGGGGGGGGATTGAACATGATGAAGCTTGGAGGGGGCAATTTGGAGATCAACTCCACCTAATTTGGAGGTAAGTTTCACACACAAAAGGTTAGGCCCCTGCTAGGTTCTTCCTTGCCTCACACCTTACCCAACGGATATGCCTTAGGAAAGAAGGGTCAATTTTTTAGAATAGGTAATCTATACGAATTTTGAGTAGATGGAATAATTAGTGCCACAAATGTATAATTTGGGTGTAAAAAGTGGAATTCACTTGTTTAAAAATGTGTACTGTTTAACGATACATTTGCCATATTTTTCCAGCCTAAATATAACGAATTTTGAATTAAGTTTTTGCACACTTGAAGATCTACATCTAAGATTTTTTCCTGGATTTTTAAAACTTAAAAATACGAATTTTGAACGTTTCAAGAAAGAGCTCTCCGGAACATGAACTTCAAAACGTCACACTCCGTCGAATTTTCCACTCTTGGCTCTTCTTCTAAGGGCTACTATTCTAGAAAAACGTGGATAGGTTTTTTAGGAGAAATCCTTGTCGGCTCTCCCGACAACAACGCGATGCCGCCTTCGGGTGGCATTCTCCCTTCTTTTGGTCGATTGATGCTCAAAGAATTCTAAATATTCCTTTGGCCCGAAATTTGATGGAGGACTTTGTGGGATGGCACTTCACCAAGACTGGGGTATTCTCTGTACGTTCTTGTTATCACATGGAGTGGGAGCATCAACATGGACAGAAGCTTAGACGAACTAGCGGCTTCGGGTCATCATCCACACTTCCGATCTGGAAGACTTTGTGGTCGCTCAATGTGCCAGCAAAAATTAAGATCCACTGTTGGAGATCGCTCCTAGGAGCTATACCATGTAACGGAGTTTTGGCTAATAGGCATATGCAGCCCAATTCGCAATGCTCTCTCTGTAATGTGGAGTGTGAGTGTATCCGCCACGCCTTCTTTGCATTCCCCAGAGTGCGTGAAATCTGGAAAATATTGGGGATGGAAGAAATTATTACTGAAGTTTGTACAGTTGAAGTGGAGGGCAGATCAACGTTGGAAGTCCTCCTGCGTGGCATTCTCCCTTCTTGAAGGGCGTCGTGGCTACCCTTCGTCCACTTTCCTCTTTGTGCAGGGGAAACCCTACGTCCAATGCGATGGTCCGGGCGGTGGTCCTCCTTGAAGGTTGTCGTTGCTTGGTACTCGACGAGTCGGTGGTAGGAGCGTGGTGATACTTCTTCCGACGGCGCAGCAGCTGCGGGTCATCTTCGCTTACACTGTGTTTGGATGTAGGAATTGGGGGCTGGAATTAGGGAATCTGGAATTGGATAGTAATTTCCACCGTTTGGAGTGGTCACGGAATCTGGGCCGGGAAACGCCGAGCAATTCCCAGCGCATCCCCGCAGGTGTCCGCTCGGGCCAAATGTTTCGAGCCTGGAGGCTGGGAATCTCGCGGAAACGGAGCGAGCACCGCGTTCGCGAATCGTTTCGTCCTCGCGAAATAGGTCTCTCCCCCTCGTGAGCAAGGTTGACCCAGGCGAAACTGCGGCACCGGCGCCGCGGCCAGGTACCTCCCGCTCCCCTTCCTCTCCTTCGCGCTGCCACATTCTCTCCCGCCTCTGACTGGTCCGTTCCCGGCCAGGGCCGCACCGTCTTTTCCCTCTCTGAGCGACCTAACCCTAAAATCATCGATTGGGGATGGGAAGGACGGCGGTATAAGTAGTTGCTGGAGGGGAAGGGCAGCGGCGAGCTGGCCATCTCCAGTCCTTCCTCTTCTTGGGCTTCTTTTTCTCCGACCTCTTCTCGTCTCCTGCATGGCTGCGTCCACCCTCATCTTCTGTGTGTCTCCTCCTCCAATGCAGTTTATTGAATCTGAATTTTTACTGCCTAAACGTGTGATTTATTTGAACTGTGCAGGTCTCCTCCTTCTAGGGATGGCAATGGGTACCCATTACCCTTTTACCCTGCGGGTAAAAACCCTATTAGGGTAAGGGTATGGGATAAAAAATTACCCATGGGTACTTAAATAGGAAAATATCATACCCATCGGGTAGAGAGGGTACGGGTATGGGATCGTGTAACCCATACCCGCATACCCATGTACCCATATAATATTTGACAAGTGAGTCTAAACTTTCACGCACGGATATATGAGTAGGGTCTATGCATGAGGCTACAATCGTAATTCAAATATATAGGCAGGGATTGCTCACTAACCCTCCGCGGATGGCGCACCATCCGGTGACTACCTCACTATACCGATAATTTAGCTATTTCTAATATTATATCTAATCTATCTGATTCACGTGATCACATCTCGACTCCTGATATAGCAAAACAATGAAATATAACTCTTCTGCATGAGTTATGTGTTGTTTTTACGACTATTTTCTGCCCAATTTTACGTGTTTTAAACGCGGGTATTTTTACCCGCGGGTACCCATCTACCCTGTCGGGTGACGGGTATGGGAAAAAGTTGTACCCGTTGACGGGTATGGGTAAGGGTGACGGGTAAGATCGTGGTCGACGGGTAAGGGTATGGGGTGGCTCCACCCTTACCCATACCCTGCGGGTGCCATCCCTACCTCCTTCGATGGATTCATTCTACTTGCTACTTGTATTCCAGCGGGCTCAGATTGATAGAAAATAGAGAGGATAAGGGACTTGATGCTCAAAAGTTTTGTGAAGCTTGAAATCAGTAGTCCAGAGTTGTCAACGGCGCACGGCGGCTGTCCGTGCGGCGGCCAGGGGCATCTCGCGCGCCGTGCGGCCGGAGGACAACCCATTGCTAGCGGCGTACCTGGGCCTGCACAAGAGCACCCGCCACGGCGGCGACGGGGGAAGAAGAGGACGACGGCGCGGTGGCGCCGTTGATTGATTTTATTATCTCCTTCCTAGTTAATTATCTTGTTAATTTCGTAGGGTTTGTAGCTGTGAGTGTTCCTGGTTACGGTTTGGCCTTTTCCTCACCACTGTCGCCGGTTGTCGCCGCACGCGCGAGCGTGAAGTTCAGAGTTTGGCCTCTGAAAATCATCAGTTTCGATTTTTTGGCCTGTGAAAAATCTTCAGATGTTATTATTTGTGACTTGGTTTCAAATTTTTAATGTTATTATGTGTGCAAACTAATATATCAATATTCAAATATACATATACAATTGTTTTCATACATGTAACAAGTTTTATATTGTCTAAACTCAACAACACATTCAATTCCAAGATTTATACATCCAAACAGGAATTGGAATCGTGTTCTACCCTCCGATTTCAGCCATAAATTCCAGTTACAACCAAACAGCGGAATTAGAATTGCAGTCCATTTCCTTTCCATCTGGGAAATGGAATTGCTAGTCCAATTCTTTTCCCAACAAATTTTCCAACATCCAAACACAGAGTTAGTCAATTTATTGCTGTCTCCATTTTGTTTCTTCTTTTTCTTTTGGGCCGTGTGTTTGTTGCTGCCCATCATTTTTTCGTTTCGAATCTCTCGTTAGTTGTTGTATCGGGTGTTTGCTGTATTACTATACCTAGGCTGAAAAAAAAAACGGTCGATGGCGTGTCCCCGTGACGCCAATTCTATGTGCTAGACTCAGCCAGGGAGACAGCGCGGCGCAGCGCCAGCGCTTCAGCAGTTTCCGGCGTCGTGACCATCTCAAGAAGCTCACTGCAAGCAGTAACAGTTTATTTCTTCTACCTTTAGAAATGTTGCACCGGATTGTATCCGGGAAACTTTGTGTAATGATTTGATATGATCAATAAAGTATTGTTAAGCCTCAAAAAAAAAAAATTCTATGTGCTAGACTCAGCTGCGGTGACGTTTTTTCACCGCGATTGAAGAATCTGCGAGGAAATCCGGACGGGACCCAGGTGTTGTCTAATCTCTTGGCACTTGGACGTGGACTGCACGCCTCCTCCCCAGTGTAGTGGATGCTCGCGTCACCCCCGAATCCACTCAACTTAGGCAGCCCAACTGCCACTTTCACTTCATATAGGAGTATTAGTATTAAGTATCATGACTCTGCTGCATGTTACATTGATATAAGCTGGCGTTTGTTTAGTTTTTCCATAGCGTCGCTGTCAGATTATTCTTCTTCCTTTTATTTTATCTCTAGGAATCGTCTCTCGCTGTTTGAGACCTTGCAAGGATATGCATGATCAGGGCCGGCTCTGGCCTAGGCGACCTTGTGCGGCGCACAAGGGCCCATGTTTGAAGGGGGCCATCCCTACATATGTTTATGTATGTTGGCTGCTATTGAGTAAAAAATATTAAGACGTAAAGAGCCAGGTGCCCAGCAGGCAGCAGCCCATCAGGGGAGAGGAAAAAGGCTAGGCATGTACGTGCTCGCTACTGGCTAGCCCATCGATCGATCCATCTGCTGGCTGTTCTTATCTGTTCGTGTTCTCGCCTGTCGTCTTTCACCTAAAGAGAAAAGTTGGATCGTTGTAATTTGGTTCTTATTTGATGTAATCAAATTAGGAGGGAATATTATTCGTTATATTTTGCAACTCTTTTCGAGTTTCTGTTGTAATATGACATTGCTTCGGTTATAGCAATAATTTATAGATGTCTCAAAAAAATGTGTGGTTGGATTAACATTTTACGTCATACGCGTAAATCTATAGTACCTACAGGGGCCAATTTTTCAACCTTGCACAAGGGCCCCACAAAATATAGAGCCGGCCCTGTGCATGATGTGTCTATCTGATTGAGAGAAAAATTATACTGAAGCAAGTGGGAGAACGAGGGAAGTGGCAAGAAGACAAGAGCTATTTGTTTTGCCCTAGCTGGAAAACATTGGTTGGTCAAACGTGATGGTCGCCCTGGAAGTCAAGCATGGTCCAAAACTGGTCAATAATTTTTCCACAAGAAATTGTGTAAACTGATATATTTTCTAAACTCGTCAGCTTAAAAGCAAGAAAACATGATTCTTGGTGATTGGTCGCAACTAATTAACATGCTTGATGCAAGACGCTTTCAGACGGAGTTTTTCTCACAGGCTAAAGGCTCAAAACTAGATCCGACAGGCCAAAGCTTAAGAACGATCAATCACGATTATCCAATAGCTACCGCCCGCGAATCAAGAACAACAAACCACCCCATAGAAGTCAAGACGAAGAGCCTACCGCGTGACACTTCATCTGCTTAACACTTGTAGTATATGGTGACAAAAGACACGCAGAAAGGAGCAACACAACACCAAACCTTGGGAAGAATGAACATGTGAAAGTGCCACTAATCTGCTAACTTCAGAGGAACTTGCAAGCGTTGGCGTGGTAAGTTGGTCTCAATCCCGTGGCTAGTTCCCCTCAAAAAAAATCCCGTGGCTAGTTGCTCGGAGAGTTGAGAATTAATCGAGTCTATCAAAAGTTCAGTAGTACTACCTCCGTTCAATAATTCTTGTCGTGGTTGTAGTTCAAATTTGAACGAAAACCATGACAAGAATTGTGGAATGGAAAGTGCGCGCTCTCATGTCATCATTTACTTGCTTTATGATCATCTCCACTGCAAACTCCTGGTCGAGTAATGGTGGATCACTGCGATGTACTGTTGTGGACAGTAGATTCAACCTTGTGAAGTGTTGGAATTATTAGGTTTCCATTATACTTCTCATGATTGTAAAGAAGAGTGAGTAAAGTTTAATTCCACGTTGCTATTTGAGAGAGAATTAGACCAATATATAAAGTTGGCTATCTATCATGAGAAGGAACATATACACACTCACTCCTCCTTCTCCGGCCGCCTCGTCAATGGCCGATATATGACCACTCAATCTCTAAATGGTTGGGGACTGTTTTTCTTCATCTCCATAGTGGTTCAGTTCTCATTTGTCTATCTATCCCTCAATATAAAAAGACACCCAGCACTAACTCACACACACGAGGATGTCTTCTGATCCAGAGCTTTCCGCCGCTGCTCACTAATTCCCTATCCCGTCTCGTGTCCTGCACTGCAAGACGGTACAGTAGGCCGGACCTCCGCCTCTCATGATTCTGTACGAGAGAGGGACAATAAGGTTTTATGGGAGCACTCTCCCGCAACTACTGCCCTTGTTTTTCATTGTCGTAGACGAATACTTCCCCTATAACTACTACTTCCCTGACGACGGTTTCCCCTTCAACATGGCTAGTAACGACGACACTTCGAATGGGTCTTCTTCCCATGCACCGTATAAGTTTGTGTCACATTTGTTGGAAATATCTTACCGAACAACACTTCATGTCTGGCGGCAACACAACTCGTCATGTACGCGCAACACACCTTTCCGTACATAAACTCGCCAGAATTCTACCTTTGCCCAAGATCGAACGCCTGATCTCGGGGCAACTTCACGGGTCCAGCGGCAACATAACTCGCCGTATACGGGCAACACAACTTCCGCATACGAACTCGCTGGAACTTCGCTCACGAACAGAACCACAAGGACACAATTTCCTTTTTCCGCTCGCTCCCGCACACAATTTTCTCCTCCGGTAACGCAACTGCCGAAAAAACCACACAATCATAAGCTCTTGGACCCATCTTTGCAAGAACTCATGCACCACACCTTGACGACCTCCTTCATACTCCCCAGGAGATCTTGACGAGATTTTACGGTGCCGCGCCTCGGCACCACCGCTCCCACCAACGATCATCCACCTCCAACGCCTTGCCGACGGCAACTCCGCCGTCTCCTCCGTGTCGCTCCGCCAAACGACCATCGCCCACCCGAGGTGCTATTACAGGTCGCCTCCCCGGGGCAAGCGTGGTTCAAATCTTTGACCTCGCTCTGATACCAATTGTTGGGTTTCGCCCACAGGATCAAATCACATCAACATATCACGAACACACGCGAACAAAATCTTATCGCCAAGGGCTCGTATCGTGCCCTTTGTTTTTCTTTATTCTCTCGTAATATCACAGTTAAAACTCACGCAGCACCTCGTGTATATATACACGGCCAAGCTACCACCTACTCCCTCCGTTCCAAATTAAATGACTTCACTTTGTCAAAATATGGATGTATCTATATTTATAACATGTCTAGGTACATCCACATGTTGACAAATAGAAGTCATTTAAATTGGAACGGAGGGAGTAGATAGGAAACTCCACGCTCGATCGACTCCTACCAGGACTAGCACTCACGCGCATGTCCAACTCATACTAGGACTCCTAAATCCTAATTCCTTGCTCAACTTACCAACTCACGTACCAGCTAACCTAGTACTACTCGGAGTACAACTCACGCACGTACACACTTTAGGAAACTAATCCAAACTTTACAACTCAAGTTTAGATTATTTCCAACAGTCCTACCGTTGGCCGCGGCCAGGTGCAGAGCCCCGCGGCCGCAAGTCGACCAGACGCCGGCGGCTCCCGTGCCAGTGCCGCCCCGCGCCGCCACGTCGAGCTCCACCGCCATCCCTTCACGGCCCAATGACCGATGTAAGTTTAGTCGACTGCAATGATACAAGCTTCGGTGAATGCATTTGGGCACGTACTGGAAAGGAGGTCGAGGTTGCCTTCGATGGCAGCATGGAGGAGCACGCGCCGCCGCCTTTCGTCTTCCCGCTCGTCCACCATGACATCGACACCTATGTAACAAGTATACCCAATCAAAAGCAAAGACACGGATGTTGAATTCCATGTACCGGGCGACAGACAGACCTGACGCAGTAGTGGTATACGACGGGGGAGGCGGTGGCGCCGACGAGGGCGAGCACGCCGCCTTGCGCATGTCGTCCTGGTCAAGTGTGACCACTAGTCCGGGCAGTCGGGGAATGTGACCAGTTCGGTCTGACTTCTGTTGTGGATATGGATGAACGGAGAGTGGGAGAAGAGAATGGCGGTGTCTCGGAAGCTGTAGGTAGCCGCTCGGTGGTGTACAGCACAGTACAGGCGATGAGACCTGTGCTTTGACGTGGCGCGACGGGGTAGCAGGAGAGGACGTGGCATGCAACTTTTGGTGTCTATCAGTCACATACGTGGCAAACGCCCGCCGTAGCCAAATATACCCCCCCCCCCCCCCTTACGCTGGGCATAGTTTTCTCGCTCACATACTCGGGACTGGAACCTAACACAAAACTGGATAAACCAAATGTATTGGATGGTGTCATTGATGTACAACTGAATTAAGAAAAAAATATTAAGACATATATTTATATTATAGAGTAATTTATATTAAACATCTTAATAGTAATTTATGCGAAAGCGAAGGCGGCAAGGCGGGAGAGGGGTTCGAGAGCAGTGCGGAGGCAACAAAGGAGGACACAAACATAAGAGCATGTCTAGCAGACCCTCAAACCGCGTGGAACCTCAAAATAACCGCCGGATAAGGTTTCGGAACCTCAAAAACGCAAAGAACAGAAATCTTAAAACGCGCCGACCCGTAAACCATTTTGAGGGGGCCCGTGAATCCGGCCCTCGGAACCGTGAATTCGCAGATTTCACCGCCGAACCGAGGGGGTCTTGTATATGGTGAAAACGGTTGACGGGAGGGAGTATTCACCACGCGCGACTTTGCCCTCTTCCCCATCTCGCTGCCGCCTCCGCCGCCAGCCCCGCCGCCTTCGATTCGCCCCTTTCCCCGGCCGCATCTGCAGGCGCCCCGCCGCACGCGAGTCGCCCGTCCGCGGACGTACCCCGCCGCCGGTTTCTGGCTCGCCCCGTTCGTGGAGAACCATGTCCGGCCAAATCTGCGCCGCCGCCACGGATCTGTCGGTGAGTCCATCTCCGATCGATTTCGCTATGTTTTCCGGCGGAGTAACATGTAGTGATTATGCGGCACCCGTTTCAGATGGAGTTGAGCCCGGAGGAAGAATTTTTGCTCTCCGATTCGTCCTCCTCCGATGACTCCGACGTGGAGACGTTGTTTGAAAGCCGTCGGCAGCAAATGGTGGTCGCCGTCCTCGCCGTCAAGGACTTCGAGGACCGGTATGCAAAGCAGCGGCAAGGATCCAAGGTTGGCCGCCTTTGCATACCTCGGAACCGCTACTACGGCAACGAGCTGCTCATGCGTGATTACTTCGCCGACATACCGACGTACCCGGCTCACATCTTCCGGAGAAGGTACCGTATGCGCCGATCTCTTTTATTAATTAATTTGAACCATGTTTGATTCAAACAATATTTTTATTCGACATCATTCTTGTATTGAATTATTGTTTAATTTGTGTGATTCAAACTTTTATTGTACTAAACTATTGTTTCTTATTTATAAGGTACTATTGTTGTAATAAGAATATTTATAATTTAGTTCTTATTTATTCATTATTGAGTTTTTATGTCAAATAGATCATCTATGTTATTCTTGTTTCTATGTTGAAATGATGTGGTTTAAGGTTCTGAACGAGGTGCGGCGGAACAGAAACCGTAAAGCCGAACCTCAAAACAGAACCGCGCTTTGTTTCGAGCCAAAAAACGCGCGTTCCGCGACCCTCAAAACTGTTTTGAAGGTCATCGTTTTGAGGGGTCTGCTAGAGATGCTCTAAGGAGGTGTTGTTGACGTCGGTGTCGGGGCAAGGAGGAAACAAGAAACGGGCCAAAAAGAAGAGAAAAAAGAATCGAATGAAGATGACGGGTCATAGAACCCTTATCGGTTTGATGATAGGCGGCAAAAGGATGATCGTTGGTAAAACCTATTCGTACTTCTCTGGGTAGGGTTAAGCCGCGGTGACAAGTTATAACAAAGCAGTTGCCAGCGAAAGTCAATCTACTAGATCTGATGCTCAAACTCGGGTATCTTTACCCATAAATGTTGTGAATCCTAACTCTTCAATTAATAAAACAATGATCTACTATAAGTGTGATGTGGATGTGCACAACTCAATGGTGTGCCTCGTCATTGTGAGTTGCCCAACCAACCTAAACGTGTAAATGTCGGTTGTCTGCTTCGATGATTAAGGTTGCGGTTTTCTGTGGCTCGGCATGCTAGCATGGAAGAAAAAATTAGCAAAATGTCAACACTTGGTTTGATCCTATTTGTCAGTGAAAATTTGAATGCTCGGTTGGTTTATGGCCTATGTGCAAAGAAAATGGCCTTGGTCCAAGAATATGTTCAGTAGGATTGTACTGAGCATCTTCGTGTGGGGATGAGGATGTCCTATACCGTATAGAATAAAAAAGCAAAATAGGCTCAAGCCACCCGTTGGCTATACCCCCCAATGCATAGTCGTACGATTGAGCTTTTAGATTCGGATTGCCCACAAACTAATTACAGCTAGTACCTGCAAACCACCTGACCAAACTGACAACATGCACCTCTGCTTTTCACAGCGCCATACCCGGAAGGGCTTGCTCATTTGAATGACTTAACAGTGAACTTGGTCAAATAACTTTTGTTGTTTTGACGGGCGAAGACCACATTTAAAGCAGGCGCACCCTTCAGATTTTTTTTTGCGATACAGACAACTGCCAGAGTTACACTCCGGTTCTTACAAAACAGTCCAGGAATAAGATAAAAATTACACCCAGGTCCTCCTGGACCCTGTTGACGAAGACGACGACGAGAACGTTGCGCCGGCGCGCCGCCGTACGACCTCCCCAAAGCCTTGGATCGGGAGGCCCCCCTGCACGGACGGGAAGTCGACGCCACTCAGCTCCGAAGAGCCTCCGCCCTGCACCATCTCCGCCGCCGACGAAGTGAACGCAAGCAGCAGCCGTGAGGAGCTTCAAGTCCCAGATCTTCCGCCACCGAAGATCTGGACGGGGAACCCGGCACGGCACGAATCCTCCGATTCGCGGGTACCGGACAAGCAAGCGCGCCACCGCGAAGCTCCTGAGAGCGCCGCCGCCGGAGAGGACGCGCACCTGCAACAAACACACCACCGACGACCCCGTCCGCTCCATGGCGCCGCCGGTTGAGTACCCAACTAAACCTACAGTATCTACAACCGTGAGACGAGGATCCCCGCCCTCCTGCCGCCGGAGCGGCCGTCGGAGGGCGAGGAATCCGGCGATTCGACGGTGAGGAGGTGGATTGGCCGGGGAGGTGAAAAAATCGTCCCTCTGCTACAGTACCGAGAGAGGGAGACGTCCAGGGTCGTCTGTTAGTTCACACCCTTCAGATTGACGAACGAAATGTTCGTTACTCATGTCGGCAGCATATATATTGAGTAAACCCCATCTAGCCAAACGTACAATCTCACATTTTCCAAACCTAGCTAGCTGGAAGGCTAAATTGGGCGCTTGATCATGGCTGACACAGTGGGCCTCTGTGGCCAAACGCCAATCCGTTCGGAGCTGGAAAGGTTATGTCCTACTGCTTATATGGAATTTTATTTAGCTCTGGTTCAAAAATTTGAACAACTTCACAATCTAGACAATTTTTGAATTTCAACAATTTTACGATCGAACAATTCAAAATTTTAGCCCACGGGCGCGGCAAAGCCGCGTTTAGATCGTAATGTAACCCATTTTCAAATGCGGACGTTTCCAAATTTCAATAATTTACTCCCCGGTATTTTCCCTCCTAACCGCACAACCGCGACGTATTTTTTTTCTTTTTTTCCTTTTTTTCTTTATTCCATTTTCCTTTCTCTAATAGCTTTTATATGTTTCTTTTAATTCTACTTTTCTTTCCCTAATAACTTTTATATGTTTCCAAACAACTCCGATAATTTGTAAACCTGCACAATTTCAAAATCTAGATGTTCTCAAATTTCGATTTCACCACCGAAAAACGTTATCCGAATTTGCATATTTCTAAATTTCAGCTCTCTTTCAAATATCACTATTTCCCGGTTTTTCGAAATCAAATACTTCATAAATGCAGCCCTTTTTCATATTTCAATACATCCAAGAACATGGATATTTCAACTTACAATTTTCTGTACCGCCATATGTACGAATACGTTTCCAAATTAACTTTTCCTCCACCACGATGTCTACGAATGCAACAAAAATCTGAACATGAGCACACCAATAAACGCTTTCTATTCACGTCGTACGATCAAAACTCAAATTTGGATGGAATTCAAATTTCAAATTTTCATGCACCTTCCAAATTTGTGTATTTTCGTAAACGTCAAAATGAATTTAAATGCATCAAAACTATTGAAAGAATATACGACTTCCGAATTTGAACGATTTCTGAAAATGCAGACAATCTTAAAACGGAAACCTCATTTACATTTCATTAATTCTCGAATCTGCGCAATTTAAAAATGCGGACACTTTCAAGAATAATTTAATGGGTGGACAATGTATTACAAATATGTCAACATGGACACACGGAAAAACACCTATCTACAACATATGATCAAATTCCATGTTTGAATAATTCAAAATTAGCCCACGGGTGCGGCGGAGGCCGCGCTTAATCCCCTAGTACAGTTTAAAACGAAACACAGTGCAACTGACTCTTGCCTTCTCTCGGCCGATCGAGGATCAGCAATAGCTTCAAGCTGCTACAGTTTAACAACGATCGCCGCCGATGGATGCCGCCATTGCCCTCGATACCGAGCTCGGCAACGGCAACATCAACACACTTGCCGACATGGTGGACGCGAGCCACGACGCGACGAAGCTGCCTCGTGTCATGGTGTCCGGCGGGGTCGGCGAAGCCGCGGTGGCGCTGTACCTGGCGCTGTTCAGGACGCCGGCGGGCCTGTTCGTCCGGACAAGCTCCCTGTTCTACTCCTACTACGGTGTCCTCGCCGTCATCGTCCTCTTTGGGCTCGCGGAGGCGTGGGCGGGGCTATGGGTGTCGAACGACCCGCTCAGCCGGCGTGCTGTCGGGTTGACGGTGCTGTGGGCGTCGGTTCTTCCGCTGCTCTTCTTGGCCGGTGTTGCTGGCCATGCGATCCTAGAGTGACACGATAGAAATCACCGAGTGCTGTTTCGACATTTGCGCTTCTTGCTAGCTTCCTAGGTGCGTGCAGCGTGCGTGCAATCAGCCCGATGCATGTTACCTTGTTGCATTAATTTGCCTGTTCTACGTGCAATAAGCTACTCTTCATCTTTCTAATGTACTCCGTAGAACTTTACATTAGTCTGTCAGAGAAGTATGAATCGATTCTGTGATAAAGAGAAGAGTGAATTCCACATTTTACCCTCTATTTATACATTTGTGACACTAAACCTTATCTAACAAAATCATATAGATTACCTATTTTAGAAATTTTAGACCCCCAATTTGTCATGTATGTCCGTTGGGTAAGGTGTGAAGTGATGATTGAAATTCGAAAATGTTAGGACGACGATGAGGATTGGGACAAATTGACAAGAGAAGGCCAGATATGATCATCCATGATGTCCTCCTAGCTTTACATAATTTTTCGCGCCACATTGGCCTGACACGTCGGTCTTATAATCGCCATTTTAACATCTATCATAAGTACTTAAAGCCTAGATTCGGCCTTTAAAAAAAATAAAGCCCAGACAAGGCGGTTTGTGGCTGGCGAGCGACCAGTCAACTAGGCAGGCATGCACAGGAAGAAGCATCGCTGGTCATGTGCACGGGGATGACGGTGTAAGCCTGTGTGGCCAACGACCTCGTGAAACCCGATGCATGGTTTCAGCCCTACGACGATGGCCATGGGCGGTCTCCTCGTCGTCGGCACCTCGATTACTTTATGTTCATCAGGAAGAACGACATGCACAGGGAGGGACGACAAGCACACCGATTGCCCGGCTCGCCGCCTTTAAGAATCCATATCGCCGTCGCAGAAGGATAACACAATAGCATACCTTTGTTTACTACTCCCTCCGTATCGAAATACAAGACTTTCTACCTATTCCACACACATATATATCTAGACATGTTTTAGTGTAAGATTCACATGAACCTTGCACTAAAACATGTCTAAATACATGTGTGTGGAATAGCTAGAAAGTCTTATATTTTGATACGGAGAGAGTAGTAACCACCACATAGTAATAAGATCCTCCCCCTTTTTGGGTGCGGTGTATAAATCCCCTGACTTTGTTTATGTACCCCTTTAGGTCTTCTTTGGTTCAAATGAATTGTATATGATTCATGATTTTTTTTTCTGTAAAGTTCTTTCGATTAGGAATGAATTCTCCAAAAAATCCGGATTGCTTTTTTACGCTACAATCCTATAAAGTGTTCAGCAAGAGGGGACACCTTTCAGAAAATTCGATGTGTTTATGACAACCATGACATTACTCAATCACTCTAGAAGTTTCCTAATTTTTTCTCCGGTGCAACCAAACAACACATGCTACCAATTCCTGCGTTTTTAGTTCCGGTAGAATTTTAACTGCTATGACATTTTATTTATGCAATATTTGTATTTATGTGTTTTTTTTCGGATGCTGCAAACCAAAGAGCCCTTATTAGTGAAACATGGTTAATTCTTTGAACTTCCCCCGCACAAAAAAAAAAAAACCTCTGAAACTTTCGTACCGTGCAAATTCAGAGAGCTCTACTTTTGTACAAGCAGGAACTTTGATTCCGGGGCTGGGCACCCGGCCAGCCAGCTTTGTACGGTGTCTGGCTGTAGGCTGTGCTCGGCGCCTGGGCAGTATCTCCAACTTGTTTTTTGTTGGAACTACTCTCTCTGTATTATAATATAAGATATTTTACATATTTCACTACGAATTACATACAGAGCTAAATAAGTTAATCTACAGAGTAAAGTACGTCTATATACATATATGCGTATATTGTTTATATTAGAATATCTAAAATATTTTATATTAGGTACAGAGGGAGTACTTGACATTCTAATTTTTTCAAGAACACAAAGACGTCTCTAGGACGCGTTTACTCTACGAGGGGCAAGCGTCAGATTTGTTCTTCTTCTATGCTGACATCAACGAGCAATAATACTAGTCATCAACAGGTAGTTCCTTATTCAGATTTTTTCTTCTTTTTTGCTGACATCATAGAGCACTAATCCTAGTCTCTCAAGTTCGGGCCAAGAGCTGTTAAAGAAAGCCCGAGCTAGCATTGCAACGATGATCTCTGGCCTTCTTAATAAAGAGATCACGCAAAAGTCAGCATGTGTATCAGACTGCCGGGCTCGGGTTCGGCCTCGGGCTCGGGCCTTTCTTGTGGAATCCCCGCAGCATCTTTTATATAAGAGTTCACGTGCTCGTTCCCCTCCTTTCAAATTTACGAGTGAGCATAGAGCAGAGCACTACAGAGCACGCAATGGACTTTGTCACCATCCAAATGCCAGCAGCGAACCCAAGCTCAACTGCCGAGGACATGGCCGACGCCGCGCGCGACGCCACGAAGCTACGGCGCGCCCTGGTCGGCGGCGGTGTAGCCAAGTCCTCGGCCGCGCTGTTCCTCGCCTTCTTCAGGGCACCCGGCGGCGTGTTCCTGCGCGATAAGCTGCTCGTCAACACGTACTACGTGATCCTCGCCGCCATCACCGTCTTCGGCGCGATGGAGGTGGCCGTGGGCCTCTGGGTCGCCGGCGATCCGCAGCGACGGCACGGAAAGGGGAAGATGGTGATCTGGGCGTCCGTCGTGCCATTGGTCCTCGTCACCGCGCTCGGTGGCTTCACCGTGCTGAAGTAGCTGCTCTGTTTTGTTCCTGCTTGCTGCATGCTTTGCGAAGTTGCACCTGATGTTTGATATCTTTGCATGCATGCAAGTACTCCACTGGCATGTGTTTTTGTGTGCGTGTGTGCGAAACGTGTGAATGTTGGCAAGTCGTCGTGGTAGGGCATGGTCATGTAGCGAGTCCGTGTCCGTCTGTGATTTCTGAATCTGTCCACTGGCCACGTCAAATACTGGAATGCGTGTTTTGATTAGGCAAGTTCTCTTTGTGTCACGGCCCAGCCGTCGGTGTTTGATCATAGGCTCATAGTGCCCCTTTGCCTCTGGGTGTAAAGATGTGCAAACTTGGGAAACGTTTTTTTTTTGCGAAACAAAAACACATGCCCTCCTCTCTCGCGGGTACCCGGCGGGTGGCGGGTATGGTGGAGTTCAGGACCCGGCAGCGGGTACGGGGGCAGGTGGCGGGGGCGGGGAGAAGGGTCGGGGGCGGGTATGGGGGTGCCAAACCCGGCCCCGAACCCGGCGGGTGCCATCCGGAGGTCTGACCCTCCTGTCAAGTCAATGGCGAGCAACCACTGCCTCGGCCCCATCATGCCGAGTCGTCGACCACGCCGCTTTCCATCCTGCAGATGCGGTGGCCCCGCGGGATAGGCCCTGCAGAAAGGAGGTCATGCCGGTGTGGATAAGGCGCAAGGCGCGAACTCCACGCCCCAGGAGCACAACTATGGCGAGGGGACCTACAAGGAGGAGCTGCTGTACTACTGCATGGCCGTACTACAAGAAGAGAAGACAAACGTTCGTGCACACCAATTAACGGTTTGAATATGTCCCATAAATAAAACATTTGTCCACGCTCGTTTCCTTAAACATCGTTGAGTACTCACATGTCAAAACGACAATTTTTTCGAGAACTTGTGCGGGGAGAAGGGTCGGGGGTGGGTATGGGGTGCCAAACCCGGCCCCGAACCCGGCGGGTGCCATCCGGAGGTCTGACCCTCCTGTCAAGTCAATGGCGAGCAACCACGGCCTCGGCCCCATCATGCCGAGTCGTCGACCACGCCGCTTTCCATCCTGCAGATGCGGTGGCCCCGCTAGATAGGCCCTGCAGAAAGGAGGTCATGCCGGCGTGGATAAGGCGCAAGGCCCGAACTCCACGCCCTAGGAGCACAACTATGGCGAGGGGACCTACAAGGAGGAGCTGCTGTACTACTGCATGGCCGTACTACAAGAAGAGAAGACAAACGTTCGTGCACACCAATTAACGGTTTGAATATGTCCCATAAATAAAACATTTGTCCACGCTCGTTTCCTTAAACATTGTTGAGTACTCACATGTCAAAACGACAATTTTTTTTGAGAACTTGTGCGGGAGAAGGGTCGGGGGCGGGTATGGGGGTGCCAAACCCGGCCCCGAACCCGGCGGGTGCCATCCGGAGGTCTGACCCTCCTGTCAAGTCAATGGCGAGCAACCACGGCCTCGGCTCCATCATGCCGAGTCGTCGACCACGCCGCTTTCCATCCTGCAGATGCGGTGGCCCCGCGGGATAGGTCCTGCAGAAAGGAGGTCATGCCGGCGTGGATAAGGCGCAAGGCGCGAACTCCACGCCCCAGGAGCACAACTATGGCGAGGGGACCTACAAGGAGGAGCTGCTGTACTACTGCATGTCCGTACTACAAGAAGAGAAGACAACCGTTCGTGCACACCAATTAACGGTTTGAATATGTCCCATAAATAAAACATTTGTCCACGCTCGTTTCCTTAAACATCGTTGAGTACTCACATGTCAAAACGACAATTTTTTCGAGAACTTGTAGGAGAACTGCGCGTCTTTTTTTATTAGGTCTAAAATAGAAAACATTTACAATAATGGCTACAACGCTTTACGGTAACACCACTAATCATAGATTAGCGCTGACTCTCACTATGCACACAACAACATGGCTCGACATGCCCAACACAAGTGCATCAAGGCCGCGTCTTGACCACCACAGGACACCTCCAAAGAATGACGACTTCATCAAGACTATGTGAGCCAACGAACCATCCACCCTTGAGTGCCTAGAGGACGGAAGCAGAAGGCAGAGCCTGACCAGTGTTGAGGAGTAGCCATCTTGGAAGAACCGACAGGGTGTACATTGCGCCCTTGAGGCTCATGGCCGAGCAACATCATACATCGGCGCTACACCAAAGACCATGCGCACCACCATGTCTTGTCTCCAAAGCGATGTTTTCAACAAAGGAATGACATCAAAGACGTCACCATCGCCAATCCGGCATGCTGAATCATGGTTTTCACCAGGAGACAACACCACGATGATGGGGGAGGTGCCGGAGCTTTGGTTCTATGGATCATACATGTTTTTATTTCTCCCAACCATGTGCGGTAAATTTCACAACCAATACATGGCACTGGTTTTCACATTCATCCACTCGATGCGTTAAACTTCATTTCATCAATAATTCGACAATGATATCAGGAGGTTCATCTTCTTTTGTACAAGTCGATGTGTTTACGGTGCAAGATGTTTAGTTTACTGGTTCATAAGTTAAACCTCTAATGAAATCTATGTTTTTGCTTGACTCATGTCGGCGTCCTTGGCTTGACTTGTTTTCCTGGTGTTCTACTTCGTTGCCATCTTGGTTGGTTAGTGAACTCCAATTTTCTTGTCGACATATGGCTGCTTTTTAAAAAAAATTTGGAATGCTGGCATTCCATTTACGAAAACCATCAGAGTCGCTGGACACAACCCGCATTAGATCATCAGGATAGCTCTGGTTTTAGTACTAGCAGATAGCAATGTGTATTTTACCAAACGTACTGTTCTATGAACAAAAATGTGATGCGCCTTGACTCTACAGGCCGGAATAGATGCTAAGTAGATGGACTAGTATTATGGGCCGCTCTCCATTGTGTATGGGCCTTACTTTTTGGGCTGGACTGAGTCACTGAACAGATAGGCCGCACTGCGACGCCTCCTCTCTCCTTCGCTTCAGTTCACCCAGCGGACCGGACCAGCTGAGCTCGACAACACTCCCCCAACACGGCCAGACGGGCGCCGCGGTCTGCCGGCGTCCTCAGCCATCCGCCCCCCGGCGGCGGCCGCCGACCGCTTCGTCTCCTTCCAGATTTGAGGTCCTCCTTTCTCCTCCCTCGCATCTTCCAAATTTTCCCCTCTCCCGGGAAACCCTAGCTAGATTCTTCTCCCTAATTCCTTCCTACATTTTACTTGTTGCTGCAGTGGGGAGGGCCAGCTGTGGGGGGTTGACAGGAGATGGACGCTGCCGAGGAGATTCCCCCACTGTAAGATCCGATCCTCTCGGCCCATTTTGTTTGGCGCAATTTGTGTTTTATTGGCCCTGCTTGATGGACAGACGAATGTGCACTTTTTTTTGCTGCTGCAGATTTTCCATGAAGAAACCACATGTCGACAGTGGCGGACCCAGGAACTTATCGAAGCCTGGGCGCACCGCAGTGTAACAAAAACAAATTCCAGACAAATGTACGAAATATGAAGCAAACATTATGTTTAAAATAGTTTTAATGCGAAAACAAGAATATAATACATTACACTCGCAACATGTTCCAACGTTCACAAGTCACAACCAATGGCGTATCCAGAAAAAAATTGCAGGGTGGGCACACTGCAATAAAAATGTCACACCATGGATTTTTTTACCAGATGAATAGTATAAATAGGAGATCGATTCACAAAATTGTAATTCAATATGTATGTTTCATATGTACATGGTTCCAATACAAATAGTTAAAAACATAAACAAAATCTTACATTATGAAATATAGCAAAAATATAAAATTACATCACTTAGATTTGGTAACTCTAAATTGTGGCATCCCAATGAAAGATTTTTTTCCATTTGTAAACAACATACTCCTATAAAAGATTTTCCAATATCTAACCATCCGTATGATACCCCTACTCTCCTCAACATTGGCAAAACAACCTCCTTAATTATTGTCATAAACACTTGCCAAAATCTAACACAATGGCGCTAAACACGCCATCAAATATGTTTGCCTTCCTAACTCTTTCGTTGAGATGGACACGCATACTTATTGCCATCTAAACGAGGCAGACTTTGACCATTGTGTGCATCTCGAGCGATAGAAAAAAGAAAGGCCAAGGCCTGGGAATGGAGGGTTCGGGACAGAGGCGAACAGACGAGGAGGAGGCCCTGTTCGGCAGTTTGTATCGAGAATCTGAGGCTCGATTGACTCGCTGACTCACGAGGGATTAGCGGCCTGCTGTGCGTGCGACAAGGCGACGCTCACGCACGGCCCAGGCCCAATGCCCATGCACTGCCAATGCCTCAAAGCCCAGAACAGCAGGCTGAGCAATTTTTATTTCTTTTGTCGATCGGTTTTGCCCCAGCAGATCGGAACTGCTAAGCTTAATAGCGATGGAAAGCAGGAGGCGGACGGGATCAAAGCCCGGGCGAGCGCCGGGCAGCAGGGGCGCTGCATCCGCCCATGCATGTCGATGATGAGACACTGCGGCATTCGCCAACGCAGGCAGCGGCCGTGACCAAGGTGCTTGACGACGACAACTTGCTCAGGGAGATCATCGTCCGCGTCGGCTTCCCCACCACCCTGGTCCGCGCGGCCCTCGTCTGCAAGCGTTGGCTTGAGCATGCCTCTGACCGCAAGTTCTTGAGCCGTTTCCACAAGCTCCACCCACCACGCCTGCTCGGCTTCTACATCACCGAGCAGTCATTCTCGTTACATTACCAAGATGTCACACACTTTGTCCCGGTGCTGCCTCAGCCCCCCGAGCTCACCGCCGTCACCCGCATGTTAGAGAGCTACAATTTCGGCGCGTGCACAATCCCACGCTGTCATAACGGTAGTGTCTTCACCAGGCACTGGCACTACGAAGGAATAGGATGGACACATAAAGTGCACCGCCCGCTGTGTCCTGAGAGATGCACACAAATATTCCCGCCACTACCAGAGGTGCAGGACGACAATCAATTTCAATTCGGTCAAATCTTCTCGAAAGAAGAAGGCAACACCATGTCCTACATGTATGTGTTGGGGGAGGATAACCCGGAGACAGAAAAGTCCACAACACATGTATATATGTTGCAAGACGGTGAGTGGGTCATGCGTACCTTGGCCACATGCCCCCATGTTATGCGTTTGTACCTAACAGCTCTCCATATTGGCCATGATAAAATCTATTTTGCGTCCGCCATTGACATTATTGTCTTGGACTTGATGGCTTCATGTTACTCCACAATTCAGCCCCCACAAGAAGTGAAGTATCGCAATCTTCACAGCATGTTGTCATGGGCAGATGATGATTCAGGTTTATATTTCATCAATGTCAAGGGGTTTGAACTTTGCATTTGGCTCCACAAGGGGTACAGCTGGTTGCTGGTAGATACTATTTGTTTACGTGAGATGTTTTCTACTTTGGGGATGTCAGGTCTCACGCTTGATAATGAAGGTATTGCTAATGTGCTGATACGCCAAGTGGGAAACAATGGTCAGTTTGTAGTATTGCAGTTGGGCGAATGCATATTCTACTTGGATATTAAGTGCAGGACTCTTTGTAAAGTGTATGAGAAAACAGTAAATCATACTGATATTCGTTCTGTCCATCCTTTTATGATGATCTGGCCTCCTACATTCCCTGCCCTGGAGGACGACCCTGCCAGGTTTGTATAGTGCACTTATTAAGGTTACAAAATGTCTCACTTTGCATTGTCCATCACACTGTTTGTTATAGCTACACAGTGGTGTTAGCTGCATGATTGATTCCTAAATTATTCTGACAATATTAGTTAACCGACGTTTCAAATCCTCCGTATAAGATCATTTGGAATCACTTGTGTATTGATTCCTCTTGGGTCTTTTCAACAATACTAGTTAAGCAAACATTGGAGAATGCTTGCTGTAAGAACATTTGAAATCACTTGTGTACTTGGTTAATATAAGTATATATTACAAGGTGTTTACCGACAGCCATAGTAGGTACCTTTACATGTGGGTTTGGGTTACTGTTGTTAAATCTTGTGTTGGCACCAGATAACATGCTTCCTGAACTTTCTCTATCCCTTAGATGGTCTCACAATAGCAAGCTGTAGTGGTGCTGAAAATTGACTTGATTGGTGTTTTAAGCATGGACCTCTTATTCTGTTGAACCATTGTTTTCTGGACCATCAGTGCCAACTGCAAACTGTGCCTCCAAAAAGTACACCTAGTCTTGTTATCATGTTGCCCACTTTATTGTATTGTTTTGAAATATTATCACAAACAGATTTCGTGGAATTTTTACTTCCAGATTCATTAATATAATCCTGGTATAAATGTTCTGCTTTCTACCTTTGAACTCTGAACCTGAAGCTATGGATCAGATCATTAATACTTGTTTCTTGTGAATGGTGCTGAATGGATATCATTTTGTTTTCTCCAACAATTCAATCTTAGATTATACACGGGTATGCTTGAGCTTAGGCATGATTTGTGATCCAGATAGATCATAGTCCAAACTAGCAGTGGGTAATTTGAGCTTGTGTGACACTTCCTCTTGTATGAAATGAGCTTGTTTTACTGGAATACAAACTGCGAAGTCTGGGATATGATAGGCATTTAACCTATACTGCGTTTTGGAAAGAAAAAAGGGCTACATCGCTGGACCAAATTCGTTATTTTGATTTCTGAGCACACATATCAACTAGCCATTGTTATACTAGCCACTTGATAATCCATTTGGTATTTTAGTGGTTAAATTGGCAAGGCAAATATATTCTGACCCTAATCCCTCTGTTTTTCTTTCTGAAACAGGAAGCTCTTGGATGGTCAGTAACAATTTCGGCGCCATCAAGAAAGAGCAGAAAGCTATGCCCACTATGACCTGTATTGGAAGTCTGGAATTAGTATGCTTTGTAACCAGAGCAGTACTCAAATGTTAGACATGACTCTTATCCCTTTGGCACCATGCCCGTGATCTATGTTTCGTGAACAAGATGTACACCTTCTATGCATGTTTAGTTATTACCTTGTCTGATCCGTTTGTGTTGATTTCTTGCGGCTGTTGCTTATGCTATTTGCAAAATCACTCTTGTTTTTCACCGTTGCTCAGTCAGGTTCGTTAGCTTTGTGTGTGTACTGGCTGTCGTGCAAACGTTGCTCCGAGGCTGCACACAGAGGGCCATGCATGGTTTACTGTCTAAAATGCTGATTTGCTGGATCGGTGACGAGTTGCTGATACAAGCATCAGTAGATGCATCATATATTCATGTAGTGATTAGTTTACTGGAATAAGGGAAAGACAAGTGTGATATCTAATTGATGCCTATTGTATGATATTTGGTTGTGAAAATACCGCAGGCCAGTTTCAAGTCCGTACCTGCCAAAATTTGTTAGACAATCTCGTAAAATTTACAACAACACATAGGATGAATCACCCCAGGCACTATAACTTGCTCATCGTGATCTGAAGAATCGTTGTAATGCTGACTGCTCCATATCTTGGTCCTGCCCGAGATTTCTCTGCCCATGCTTGGCGGATAATTTTCTAGAGTCAGATCGGATTCATGAACCAAACTTGTCCTCTCTGACTCTCTCCCTTTCGTTTTGGAGCAAGGAAAAATCACGTCGGCTGTCAGATCCATACTGACCCAACCATGACCGCTGCTACTGCCAGATTTCTTCAGTTTACAATGGTGTGCCATGGCGCGCTCCTACATTTTTATTTTTATTTGACTTGGTGCGCTTCTGCTGTATTAAGAGCATCTCTACCGGCACCCTCCAATTGAGTGTCCGGCACCCCCAATTGGGCCTCAATTGGAGGGGTGCCGGACCTGTCTCTGGTCAATTGGGGGTGCAGCCCACAGCGGCTCACCCCAAAGACAAAATTAAAAAATATTGAATTCAAACAAATTTAAAGGCATTTTAAATTTCATTCATATTCGGTGCAAAATACAAAAAATTTGAACGAAATTTGAAAAAGCCTAAACCCTAGCAGCCGCCTAGCCTACTACAACCTGTCCAACCACGAGTCGTCGTCGAGGTGCACCACGGTGGCGGAGGAGGCACCACGGCTAGTGGAGGCTCCGTCGTGGCGCGACGCGCAGCTGAAGGAGGCGGCGTCGTGGCCCGGCGCACGACTGGTGGAGGCGCTGCCGGAGGAGGAGGAGGCTGCCATCTGGCCGAGCTCACCAGGGTTGCCAAGAGGCCTGGCGAGTCATGCTCGATGGCGACCATCGAGTCGGAGAGCGCCGCCAGCAAGCCCGGGCTGTCGCCGTCGTGTTCGTTCCGCAGCTCGGACGGCACGTCGTAGCCCGTCGGGATTACCTCCACCGGCATTGCCTCCCTGGGGCGACGAAGGTAGAGGCGCCCGCGCGGGCGTGGTGGCGAACTCGCTGGCGAACGCTAGCGCTGGCGGCGTTCGCGTTCACGGATGGTGATGTCGCCTCCACCACGCGGCGGTGAGCGGCGCTCCTGCTTCACGACCTGGCGCGGCATGGGGCGCGGTGGAGGGAAGCGCGGCGACGGTGGAAGGAGGCGCAGCGGGATGGCGCTGCCCGTGGCGGCGTGCCGACGGGCGGCCTCGATAGCGGAGGCAACCGTGTGGCCGGTTGCGTCCCACCAGTCATGGCGCCAATCGGTGTTGTTGCGCGACTCGAGCGGTCTGGGGCCGTCGACGGTGGCGATGACCGCCTCCCGCTCGCGCTCGAAGCGCTCGAGCCAACGGTCCCAGTTGGCCTGGCCCTCGTCATTCTCGGGGAGGCGTCGCTCCGCCGGCGAGCGATGAATCGCCGCATCTGCTCCGCTGTCTCGGGCAGCGGTGATACGGGAAGGCCACGAGCCGAGACGGTCGAGTGCTTGGGCAAGCGGCAGTCCGGAGGGGCGAGGAGCCCGTACCAGTGCAGCTCCCAGGCGTCCTCGCTCAGGATCGTGCGCCCGCCGTACGCCATGGGTGCGAGTGAGTAGGGGGCGAGGAGAGTGAGGGCGAGAGAGAAGACGGGGTGGATAAGCACGGCGAGGGCGCTGGCTTATATCGTGGCAATGGGCAGTGCGGCCGTCGTAAATGCGACGCGTGGGGAATCCGCAACGCCGACCGCGTGGCCTGGGGAGCCGTCGCCTGGCTGCCGTTAATGGCATGTGTGTGTGTGCAGGCACACCGCCGTCCAGTCGCGTCGCGTTGGAAACCGCTGACGATTGCGCCATTAACGCG
Source organism: Poa pratensis (assembly GCA_947311845.1). Classification (NCBI taxonomy): domain Eukaryota; kingdom Viridiplantae; phylum Streptophyta; class Magnoliopsida; order Poales; family Poaceae; genus Poa; species Poa pratensis. The sequence goes on from CAMZMU010000107.1 coordinate 59,395,335, forward strand.
GCCAGACCGGCCTCCTGCACGGCGCGATTAATAACGTCTGGACGCGGCGTGTGTATGACTGGTGGGCCGCCCCTGTCAGAGGCATGTCCGGCCCATGTCCGGCACCCTCTAGAGGGCCTCCAAAACTGAGGGCCCTTTCGGGGGTGCCGCTGGTAACGCGTTTTGGCGTCCGGACTCCTAATGGGTCTTTGGAGGGGCCGGTGGAAATGCTCCAATCTATGCATAGAGATGCAGAAAGGCTGTCCTCCACGCCCAGCCCAGACGTTGCACGAGCATGTCCGTGATGTACCATGATTCGGAGCACGTGCACACGCACCGTGCAGATCATCGTTCGACCAATGCACGGTGAATGATGCCAGAGCACCGTGGAGCGTACAGTACACGCATCAGCGGTCCATGCATTTACAGTTGTACGATGAAGTACTGCAAGTGATGATGAGACACGAGTGATCGCCCGACATGAGCACGGATGTGCACGTCAGAACGTACCGTGCAGCACGCCATATCCACCGTACCGTGCGAGTATCCGACGACAGGCGCGCACGCACACAGACGGCAGCCATCGAAAAGGGCAGCTGCGGTCTGCTCACGACGTACGCCGGCGGAGGCGGTCACCATGTCCTCCTACCGGCCCATGACGGCACGCAGGGGACGTATCTCTAGACACCGGCCACTGTATGTCGCCATCCTACGAGACCGTAACGATCTGTATCTAGCAACCGCGCGCGGACGTCCACGAAAGAGATCGACGAGAGAGGCCAAGACACGTATCGATCGATTCATATGCAACGCACGGACGCATGCACACATGCAGTGTCACGGCCGGCGGCGTCGATCACCTCACTCCAAGCGCAAAATGGCGAGGAGGCCGGTAGCGTGTGCTGGTGCTGCCGGCCGCCATGCTTGCAAGCTCCATGTGGACGGGTGCATGTCCGGCGCGCGAAGCAGAAACCGGAAAGCGCCAAACCTGTTGGCGACGACGCTGACGCAGGCTACCGGACACCACCGTAAGTGCTGGCGCGCCGCGCGTACCAAATCACAGTACAGCAATCCACGGAAGGTGGAATGTTTATGCACACAAATCGCGTAATCACTAGTGTCACTGCAACACAGACAGACAAGAAACACGCAATCATCGCACAAACAGCAGAGAACTGTGAAATTTCCCGTTTTCTGCACTATACAAAGGAACCGAGAATCTTCATAAGAGTCGACGAGAACAGGAAAGAACTGGGAAATTTCCCGTTTAATGCACAAACAGGAAATAACAGTACTCCCTCCGTCCAGGATTTTTGGACCTCTACGGAGCTGCAGCGCGACCAAGGCATCATCCTATTGGTTTTGTAGATCCTTCGTTGTTCACCAGTTTCAGCCAATCAAGTCGACAGTTTTTGATTTCGTTTTAAAAGCGTCATTAAGGAGTACATGCAAACGTCGCTTCGGTGGAGAGAGAAAAACCCGAACGAAAACGAGAGCGACGGAAAGAAAAATATGGCGCTATTTTGCCTCGCATGCATTGGGCAATTTCAAGTTTTAGTCGATTCCTCCTTCCCCGCCATGCGAAACAATTTTCGCTCTCCTGCCGCGCTCAATCAGCGAAAATCGCAGCTAAATCATGGGCGGCAATTTTCGTTTGATTTCCAAAAAAAAGCGCTGAAATCTCGGTTGTTATATACGGCAGGGTACTCGATCGTCTCTCATCTGCATCTGTAATAAAGAACTGAGAATCTCCATAAGAGTCGACGAGAATGGGATCCACTACTAACATATTCACAACTTTATGTAGAGTAATAAAGGCTCATCAGAGTTTTACACAACTGTCAACAAGATTCATACGTCAACCAACCAACAAACAGAGAAGAAGAAAAGAAGAGAACCTAATCAATCACGCGCCGCCGGCGATCTCACCGCACAGCCTCCAGCCGATCGCCGCTGGCCCCGCGCGACTTGCGGTGCCGCAGTGCCTTGATCGGGCCGGGCAGGAACCTACCCCACCCCCCGGCCTTGGGCGCCGCCGCCGTCGCGGAAACACTGCTCGACCGCGCCAATGCCGCCGCGTCGTCATCGTCATGATCCTCGAGCTCCTCCACCTCCAGCCCCCGTCCCGCCGACGGCTTCCGGAAGGACGCCCACCCCCAGACCCTGGACCTGCGCTGCTTCTCGTCGCCGATGCCGATGCCCATCCCGCCGCCGGCGGCGACGGACCGCGAGCGCCCGATCCGGCGCTCCCGCTCGATGAGGCTGCACACCCTGCCGACGACGGCCGCGTCGCCGCCACCGGAGGCGGAGGACGCCGAGGAGGACGGGGACAGCGAGGACGCGCAGAGGCAGGGGCGCGCGCGCGCGCACTCGGGACAGAGCCGGCGGAGGCGGTCGCGGAGGCAGTGAGGGCACACCCCGCCGCAGGCCACGGACGGGTGCTTCCGGCAGCGCCAGTCGTCGCCGGCCATGGAGTACGTATCTGTAGTCTGTGTGTGCCGTTCGGTTGCGATCGATCTCGCGGTTGGGTCGATCGCGGTTTTAGAGGGAGAGGGAGTTGCGGGGTCGACGTTTGCTGCTGGCTCTAGAGACGCGGGGAAGCAGAGAGACCGTCTCTCTTATAAGCGGGGCCCACGGCCTGTGAAGGGAGTTCGTTCGAGTACCGATGTTTTGGTGCGGTTTTGGGTGATCCAAGGGGCACCGGTTCCCGCTGCCAACGAGTGAGGGAGCGGGAGTAGGAAGCTCTTGGCGCTCCACGTGGCACATGGTCACGGTACAATTGCGATCAGAAGAACAACTTCTAAACTTTGTCAAGTAGTATACCTACTCGTGCAAGTAAATTGTGATGACATCGATCGAGAGACTCAAGAGCTTCGCTAAGAAACAATGGTCGTCTCCCAGTCATGAAACGTTGGTGTTTCTTATTTAGACGTAATAATTTTCAGTGGGAGACGATGTTTTCTTCGATAGCGAGGCGTCCGTGACGATTTCGTCAATCTCAAAACCCAGTGGCGGATCTAAAATGAAATCAGGGTGTGCCAAGCCTAAAAATCCCTATTAGGCTTACCATTCAGCATTGATTAGTGCAAACAATATTAGTTAAAACCATTAGAACAATCCAACACGCACGCACACACTGAAAAAGGAAATCAATCTCCTTTATTCGGACACATTAAAAGTTTGATGTCTAATTGATTTCCTACACTAACAATCAAGTTGGAAGTTCCATCATTGCTCTAGTGCGTGCATCTTCCAGAACGATTTGTGGACCATGGTTGTACCATGCATTATGATTAGTTACATTCAGAAAGACCTAGAGATCGATTGAATTCAGTCCATTTTGCCCAAGCGCACCTGCCTACACAAAAACCATATGCATATGCTGGTATAGTCTGGTGGACGGCGGAGCGACCAACCACGACGGGCGCTTGCATTGGTTGGTGTTGCCGGCGCTGCACATGGCGAGCGGCCGGATATTCTAAGGCGCGCGACGCAAACGTCCAAGCCGTCGCCGTCGATCGGAGACCCAATCGGATCAAGCGAGAACCCGACACCAGTCTAATGTGCAGTAGCAGTTTCAAAATTAAGATTGCGATCCTGTGGTCACCTTGCTGTGCATGGTTGTTACATTGGAGACAGGCCGTCGCATATATCGCGATCTTACGTAGATTTCGGTGAGCGCATGTGAGGTCGTTAGCTGATTATTATTGAGCGGGGATCTTTGAACGATGGAATGCCGAGGCATGACCAGTTGCTATGTCTCGTCCACATTTTTTAGAAGCAAATGTTAGTACTAATAGTGCTGACCGCTCAGTAGCATAGTACTTGGATGTTTTTTATTTTTGAGAATCATGCTAGCTTGCATGTGTTATTTTTGTAATCACAGTTGCATGTGTTAGGGAGTAGTAGAAAGAAATATTATGCTCCAGTAACAAGAGGTACGAGAAATTTTGATAAAAAGGAAGGCAGTCAAGAGTTATGGGGAACCAAAACCGCGTCCATGCCATCCGTTGTTATTTTGTCGATTAGGGGGGAAGCTACCCTTTGGGGGTTGCAGCATTCTCCAAGATGGGGATGTAATGTTGATAAAGTTTCCTGCCTTCTGCAAAGTAAGGGTGGTGAGAGGCAAACACTGTAGGGAGTTTTAGGCTTCAGATGAAATTACTTTTTATAGTTTGTTTTTATCTTTCTGTTTCTTTGCAGTCAGACTGCTTGCTTTCTTTAGAAATTGGAGGGTAACGCTGAGAATGGTGAGGTTAGAAATGTGCCGAATGGTGCGGGTTCTGGTTCGGCCTCAGTTTAGTTGGGCTGAAACGGGTGCTACAAACAAACGGTTTGGATTGGGACGGACTGAGCAGCATTGCGGACTGGTCCAGTGCGGTTTGGACTCAAACCCCAAATTCAAAAACGGTGCGTAACCCACGGGGCGAAGCAAATCCCCTTCCTCGAGTCTTTTCCCATGGCCACCACCATTCCCCATCTTCCTCCGCCGTCTGCCGCTGCCCGACGCCGCCTACACCACCGCTAAGCGCTTCCACCCTGCTCGGTTCGTGAGGCAAATAGCGGAGGCGACGCATAAACTCGACGGCGGCATCTTCTTGATCGCCGCCCCACGCCAGTCGCCCTAGGTTGAATCCGCCTTCTTGGCATTCCAACCGTTCTAACTCATACGAAACAAAAAAACAATACATGGTCGGTTTTTTAAACGTAGTGCGCACAATAATACCTAATTGACATATATTTGAACTAAACAATTTCAGGTGTTTACATTAATAATTGATTTCCTTGTACCTAGTTTTTATTGACAAAATGTCAGTTATACAATCATAACTATTATTTATTTCTATACTAAACAACACTATTTAGGTTCCATTAATTGTTGATATTAGATCTCAGTGCCTATCCTATATAACTCAAATTTTATGTTTCATCATCAACAACCCAAAATGCAACTCTCTTTTGTTTTGTAAATTGTGTTCTATTTTTCAAATTTTAGTTCAGTACATAGTTCATGAACTTAGTTAAATTATTGTGCTCATATTTGTCTTTTCAGTTTTCTACCATTTTAGTGTTCTTATTGATCTTTGAAATATACTGTGAATTGTGATCAATTTTAATCTTCCTTTGTGTCAACTTTGATAAAACCCCCTGCTAGATATAACTTAGAAACATAAAGATCTTTTTTTTTGCAAATTTTTATTCAGATATTTGTTAGATGCATGTGCATGCTAGAACCCCGTGTCTAGATATTCATAAGAGCTCACAAACACACGATAATATGTTTAAGTGGCAGATGTATACACAAAGTACGAGTAGAAATATGAGAACTTCACATCATGGGTTGTATCTCGTATCCATAAAGATTAATTTATCCCAAACTTGATATATATGGTAAAAACTAAAAAGGAAATAACATTAATTTCTAACTCTTCACACAGGTGACATCTTGAAAATGCCCAGGATTACTTGTAACCAGTTTACGAGTAGGGGTAGTAAAAAGTGACTTTGTGATCATGAAGGTTATGTAGTTCTATTCCTTTATCTGTTATTTGTCATTCGTATTTTTTGCTATTTTAGATTACTGGTGAGCGTATCGATGTTTAGAGCTTGCACGATGCAAATGTTGTATTGTAGATTACGGGACCCAAGCATTACTTCTACAAAAATCTTGTAAACATGTTTTCATTTCCAAGACATGCTTGGCCAATGCATGATCTCCACGTTGGCTAAGATGTTATTTATCCATTCACATTTGAATAATCTGATTAAAGATGTATCATCTATCCGTGAGGTCGTCTTCTCTAGGATGCCAAGATCTTTGATATTGATCAAAAACCTTCCCTGGTAGACTTTTTGTATGGGCCCAGCCCATCATCAAAAACCTTCCCTGGTAGATTTTTTGTATGGGCCGAAGGGGTTCCAGACTATGAGGCCCATGAGATATCTGACGAACTTCATTTTTCTTGACACTATGATCTTGTCTGTTTTTTGCTGGTATTTTATCGACACGATGTGTGACATAGTTCTGCTTGCTTCCCGCCTCCCCCACAATCTTATCCATAGTCTGCTCCTGGACAAGGATTTCGTTCGCTTCCATCAAGAGCAATTTCGGGTCAAGAAAAGAATGAAAAGTTTACAAAGACAGCTCTCCAATCGAAGTCAAGAAGAGCAGATTAGCTGCGAAATAGAAAAGGAGGCGACCACCGTATTTGCTCCTTCATCCCCCGCTGTTGCGCCGTGGATGGAGTCGAGAGGAGGCTTAGCTAGCGTGGTGCCAAGAGTCGCCGTGTCAGGTTGAACCCAGCTTCATGATCGCAGGAGGCGCGTGTCCTGGCTCGCCGCAAAAGCTACGCATGCACGAGGGAGTGAGTACGACGGGTGTTGGAATCAAAGTTACGACGGGCGTCCTGAGGCGAGATGATATATACTACAGATACATTCACTTTTGTACAAATGGATGACATCTAATTTGGAACGGAGGGTACTATTGGCTCCCGTCCACGCCTTGTCGACGTGAAGCGCCCCAGAAGGTTCAGCCAATAAACGTGGCAAAAACTTAGGACACCCACTGCCCCGCCGCGACGCCATCCCCTGTCTCTTTGTTTGCACGATGACCCCCCGATTCCCATGTGCGCGCGTGATACGTGCGGCGCCCTCCCGCCCGTCAGCCTCGTATTTTTTGCCAAATCTGGCCCTTTTGCCGAACTAATGACGTATCTGGCCGCTCCCGGGAACTAATTGCAAATCTGGCCCCTGAGGTCGGCGCCAACGCAAATGGAGCCGAACTTGTGCAGTTCGGCGCCAACCAAAATTTGCAAATCTGGTTCATGAGGTCGGCGCCAACGCAAATGGAGCCGACCTTGTGTAGGTCGGCGAAATGCCATTTCGCCGACCTACACAAGGTCGGCTCCATTTGCGTTGGCGCCGACCTCGGGGGGCCAGATTTGCAATTAGTTCCCGGGAGCGGCCAGATACGTCATTTGTTCGGCAAAAGGGCCAGATTAGGCAAAAAATACGCTGCATGGTTGTTACATTGGACACAGGCCGTCACATTTATCGCGATCTCACGGAGATTTCGTGGGCGCATGTGAGGTCGTTAGCTGCTTAGCTGAGCGGGGATCTTGGAACGATGGAATGCCGATACTGCGATGCATGACTAGTTGCTATGTCTCGTCCACATTTTCTAAGCAAATGTTATTACTAATAATGCTGACCGCTGAGTAGCATAGTACTTGGATGTTTTTGTTTTGCGAATCATGCTTGCATGTGTTATTTTTGTAATCATCGTTGCATGTGGTAGAAAGAAATATTATGCTCCAATAACAAGAGGTATGAAAAAAAGAGGAATTTTTGTAGAAAAAAAAAAAGACCACGCCTCCATGCCACCTGTTGTTATTTTGTCGATTAGGAGGGAAGCCTGTGTCGGGGCAAAGCCTTTGAGTACTATTTATTTGAGTACTATTTACCGCGAGATTAGGATTTTATTTTTCGGTCTGGTTGGCTCGTTGTGCCTCGTGTTGTAACCTTTGAACTCCTTTCTTAATCAATAAAATAGGCAAAAAAATTGTCTTGTTTTACAAAAATATGTTCGAGCAAGTAGCAAATAAAGTACTTCGAGCGGACAGAGGCTGGAGACCCGGAATTAGAAGAATTCAGTAGATGATAGTCAGTTCCTTTCTTCTGCCTTGCGTCCCAGTTTGCCAGGCTGCATGCAATATGCTCCCAGATGGGGATGTAATGTTGATAAAGTTTCATGCCTTCCGCAAAGTATGGGTGCTTAGTGGCAAAAACTGCAGGTAGTTTTAGGTTTCGGATGAAGTTACCTTTTGAAGTTTTTTTTTCATTTTTTTATCCTTTTGTTTCTTTGTAATCAGACTACTTGGTTTCTTTAATAGAAATTGGTATATTTATATATTTTTTAATTTATAAAGACAACTAACAACAAGCAAAAAATGACAAAAAAAGCAACATAAAAACATATATAAAGAGTAGATACTACTAGCCATACATTCACCGAAAAGAACGCAAGAAAAGGTGTGTTTGAGCGTAGCTAAAAATGTGTTGGGACTCCAACTGCAAAAGGTTATAGCGGCAACTTTTTTTTCTCCACAAGTTTAACTTGGTGTTTAATATTGGACATAAAAATTTATTACTCCTACGACACAAAAAATAATACATGGTTGGTCGTATAAATATAATACGCAAAATAATACATAATTGACATATATTTATACTAAACAGTTTCACTTGTTTGCAGTAATAATTCATTTCCTTGTAGCTAGTTTTTATTGATAAAATATCAGTTATACAATCTTAACTATTATTTATTTATATAATTAACAACATTATTTAAGTGTCATTGTTAGTTAATATTAAATTAGTACCTATCCTGTATAGCTCAAATATCATTTATCATCATAAATAAACCCAAATCGCAACTCTCTTTTGTTGTGTAAATTGTGTCGTGGTTTTCAAAGCTTAGTTCAATACATCTCTCATGAACTTAAATATATTATTCTGTTCATATTTTTCTTTTAAAGTTTCTACCATTTTAGTGTTCCTATAGATCTTATAAAGATACTGTAAATTGTGATCAATTTTTAATCTTCCTTTGTGTGAACTTTGATTAAAAAAACTGCTAGTTATAACCTAAAAACATAATCATCTTTTTGCAAATATTTATTCGGATATTTGTTAGATTCATGCACACGTTAGAACGCTCTATCCATATATTCATAAGTGCTCACAAACACATATAAACACAATAATATGTTTAAGTGGCACAAACTTATTTGTAGCTAGATGTATACAAAAAGTACGAGAAAAAAATATGAGCACTTCACATCGTGGATTGAATCTCGTATCCACAAAGAGTAATTTATCCCAAGCTGAATCTATATGATAAAAAGGAACAACATTAGTTTCCAACTCTTCACAAAGACGACATATATCCGTCTATTTGTTATTTTTTTGTTTGTTTTTTTTTTCTATTTTAGATTGCTGGTGGTGAGCAGATTGATGTTTAGAGATTGCACGATGCAAATGTTGTATTGTAGATTATGGAGCCCAAGCATTGATCTCTACAAAAAAATTGTAAATGGGTATTAATTTCCAAGAACATTCTTGCCGAGTACATCATCTCCACCTTGGCTAAAATGCTATTTATTCATCCAACGCTGAATAATCTGATTGAAGAGGTATCATATATCCATTAGGTTGTCTTCTCAAGAATGCCAAGATCTTTGATGTTGACCAATCAGCTTGGCAATACAGCGAACCAATAAAATTAGTTCATAGTTTGGAAGAAGAAGATCTAACTATATAGATGTACATTGTATTACCTTCTTTTTCCATGAAATGTTGGTGTGTTGCATCAAATTTGGGCTTTTGGTTTGCCCGATAAGAATACAAGGATGGAAAAAAAAAGGTAAAACAAACCGTTTCAATTGTGAAGTTATTGGCTTATTGCAAAAGGCACGTGAAAACTAGCATAAAATGTTGGAAAAACAAATTGAGACCCCCTTAAGGCAAAAAGGAAATGGGCGAATCCTATTTGCTGCTCTTTGCGACGCGGGAAGCTCGCGCCGCATACCCCCACGCCGCATTGGGCTGGCCCAGTTCGCATTTTTTCTTTTTCCTTTCTGTTTTTTTTTCCTTTTTCCATTTTCTTTTTTCTTTATTCTTTTTTCTTTTTTTGTTTTTTGTTTCTTTTTTAAAATGTGTTTTTAAAAAATATTCATATTCGAAAATCGGTTCAGATTCAAAAATCTGTTCAGATTCGAAATTTTAAAAATTTCAGGTTTGAACAATTTCAAATTTGAACAAATTTCAAACTTGAACTTTTTTCAAAAAACACATTTAAAAAAAGAAAAACTGAAAAAAGAAAATGAAAAATAAAAACAGAGAGGAGAAGAGGAAATCGCGAATTGGGCCGGCCCAGTGCGGCGCGAGCCTCCCGCGCTGCAAAAGGCGGCAAATAGCACCTCCCACAGGTGTTGGTAGGCTCATTCTGCTCAGCAGAATCAACTCAGCGCAGCCCATAATCGAAAACCTGCTCTGATATACAGTCTCTACGGGCCAAAAGGGTTGCGAATAGGAGGCCCATCAGAGCGGAACCTGCAGATTCGGTTACCCAAGAAAAGAAGTGGAAAAACTTGTGGAAGGTCAAGTACCCTCCAAGCTGCGTGTGTTTGCTTGGAGGCTGGCTCGCTCGACATTGCCGACAGGAGAGGTGCGTGCCCACCGTCATATGACTACTGAAGCAAGTTGTCCGGTCTGTAATGCTGCAGTAGACACATGGCGCCATTCTTTGCTGGATTGCAACATGGCGAGAAGTGTGTGGGCTTTAAAGGACGAAGACGATGTGGTGCCATTGTATGGAGATGAGACTGATAATCCTAGGTTGTGGCTGTTCACGTTGAGCAATGTTCTGTCCAAAGAGAAATTTGTTGAAGGTCTTCTTACGCTTTGGGCGATTTGGTTGGCACGAAAGAAGCTCATTTATGAAGGGGAATACCAAACGCCTCTGTCGACGCATTTGTTCATCACAAGGTACCTAGCAGAGCTTGGGGTGGTTAATCATAGAGATGTGAGGCCAGGACATGCACCACAATCGGCTGTACGTAGTATCACGGTGGAGCCTTCCGCTGATGGGTACAGTGAAAATCAACAGTGATGTGGCTGTTGCTAAGACACAAAACCGCGGAGCTGTGGGCGTAATCTGTAGAGATGGACAAGGACTTTTTATGGGTGCACCGGCTGTTGTATTTGATGGGCTGACGAATCCAGAGTTGCTGGAGGCGTTGGCGTGCTCGGAAGCGATGGCATTGGCTGCTGACCTGCAAGCTAGGAGATTAACAGTGGCGTCAGACTTTTTGAACGTTTTCAAAGAGATAAATGCGGTTTCAGCAAGTGGCCAGCATGGCATGATAATGGACGAGATTTAAGGCTTTGAAGGATTCCTTTCTGCAAGTGGAGTTCATCCACGAACGCGTCGGCGAACAAGGAGGCGCAATAGTTGGTTGACATGTTTGGTTTCTGAACCCTCTTGCTAAAATGGGCATCCCTGTAAACATCTTGACATCTGAAGAGTAAAGCCTCGGGTCGTTCCTCTCAAAAAAAAAAAAAAATCAGATATCGACGTAAGTACTACTACTTCTTCTTGGTGACTCCACTCTCCACTAATTTGTTTTTGTTGACACTATGATTGTTTCTGTATTTCGTTGACACGATGTGACATAGTTCTGCTTGCTCCTCTCCTCCGATCTAGTCTTATCCACACTCCTGGACAAGGATGTGATCCACTGGACCATCCATCAGATGTCAGAAGAACATTTCGGGTCACAAAAAGAAAGAAAAGTTTACAATGACACCTCTCCGACCGAACTGAAGAAGAGCGGATTTAACAGCGAAATACTCAGAAAAGAAGACGACCGTATTTGCTTCCTCCGCACTCCTCCACCCGCCGCTGTTGGGCTTGCGCAGTGTATCGAGAGGAGGCTAGCTAGCGTGGTGCCAAGAGCGGCGCTGCGGTACGTGGAACCAACCAAGCGTCATGATTGCAGGAGGTATGATGTCCTGCAGTCCTGTGCTCCTGGCTCGCCGACCCAGTCGTCGGTCAGCATCGTTGGCACGCATGCACACATGCTCCGCGGCGGCGCACGCTACGCGAGGTAGTACGCCGCCGACGTGCCCGTAACTGTGGGTAACTTTGCAACTGCAGCCCGTGGTTTCAGACCTGTACGGCGTTCCGATAACTACCTGCGGCTTCATCCATCCAGAACCCAGAAGCAGCCTAGCTACTCTAGATCTTTACTCTACTCCGGTACAGCTTGTCTTGTCCACAGAAAAATCTGAAAGAAACGACGTACGGGTCTTGGAATCCAAGACTCAAAGTTAGGACAAAGCTAATCTACTGGGTCGCTGTTGAAGGTGGCGGGCGCCCCGAGGCGATGATATATACTCCCGTCCAGGCAGGGCTTGTCGACGCGAAGCACACCGGAAGGTTCAGCCAATAAACGTGGCTTGCAGAAACGTACTCGTAGGACACCCACTGCCCCGCCGCGACGCCATCCCCCCTATCCCCGTGCTGGTAGGAGGTATTGCCTGAAGCTGGATTGGCTTGAACATTGACTTCACTCAGGGGCGGCGCCAGTAGGGGGTCGAAGGTGGGCGGCCGACCCGACTCAGATTGGACAGGAAAAAAATGATGTGCCAGGAAAATGAAAAAATCACCCGACGTCACCAATCCCGACCCGACCCTGCCCAGCCCCGACCTAACCATCACCCCGCCCAGGAGACCAGCACAGTCGCCCCTGCCTCATCTCCCCGCGCCGCCAATCCGCTGCGCGCCGGCGCCGGCCACTGCCCTGCCCGCCCGGACATCTGTCTCCGCCCCGCCCGGCCGGCCCTCTGTCTCCGCCCCGCCCCGGCCGGCCCTCTGTCTCCTGCCCCGCACCGCACGGCCGGCCCGCCCGGCCAGCCCTCCGATGGACTCCGATGAAGAAGCCGAGTGGATCCAGGCCGAGGAGGACGAAGCCACAGCAGTGGCTCGAGCTCGGCAAGAAGAAGAGGCACCTCCAGAAATCTCAAGAGGGCACGCGACGCACGCCATAATCAGGTGGATTTCCCCTTTGGATTTCAGATTTTAATTTTGATGTCTACTTATCTTGTGAGTTGTGACCAATTGTGTCAAGTAGATTGCTCAAATACTGATTTCGATTTCAATGTTGTAGGACATTCAACCGACAAATGTTGCTGAAATCTTTGATTCAACTTGTAGCATTATCTTTGATTTCAATCTGTCATCTTCCTCGATAGTTTCGTCTTGCCAACATGGATTCAACTTAATGGTATCATACTATCTTCTCAAATTGTAGTACTATTTTGCATGTAGTTTTCTTGTTGTTCATAGTCAGTTTGTAGCTGTGCTTGATGAAATATGAAACTGAATTTGTTTAGACATTTCTTGTGTTGAATACACTTGTTTTTCTGCCAAATTTTTTTATACCTTATTTGTTCGACCCGGCTCAGTTCAATTCCTGGCTCCGCCACTGACTTCACTGGAGCTATTGTTGTGAATCTGCGGTGTCAAGTCAAACAGTCTACCAAGCGAATGGGCATGGGACACAGGTTATGGACTTTCCCGTCGCACGGGGCTTCACCCAGAGACCTGCATTGTGTATACTCCTACAGTACTACTAGGTAAATTTGGTGCGGCGGCACGCCGCACTCGTGTAGTAAAATGCAAATTTGAAAATGTCGACATTTAAAAATTGTGGAGATTTGAGAACTGTTGTAATGCGAAGAGTTAGCAATTTTTGAAGTTTTGGAATATTTATATTTGAATTTTGATCGTATGCTGTAAGTAGTTATCATTTTTGTTTTGTGTTGTGAAATTTTTCGGTATATGTTTGCAGTTTACTTATATGTGTTCGCATAATTGGGGTGAGTTTAGTTGAAGTTGAACATTTATTATTTTGAGTTGCATAATTGGAGTGAGTTCAGTTATAGTATTTGTAAATTTGAACTTTTTCAAATTGATATAATATGTTTGAGCTTTGTCTTAAATATTTAATTTGACTCAATGGTAGGAGATATTACATTATGTGAGCATTTTTTGAATTCAATTAAAATTCAAAACATAGTTAGAGGAAATGAATTTGCATTTTGTACAAATATGTATTTGATCATGCATCTGTTAAGTGTAAGTTCATTATTAGAGAGTCCTGAGGCATATTACCGCTTACATGTAATTGTTGTCTTAATGTTTGTTTACTCAGGCATTTTTAAATTTAGCTTCATTGTTAGGGAGTTTTAAGTTATTTTAGTTGTAAATATGTTAGCGTAATTAGGATGCTTAAGTGTGGTTGTATTTTGTCGTAATCTTCTTATTTAGAAGCCTAATCAGATAAATTATATTACGGTTATGCAGAAATAATAACCAAATTGGGCATTAATTTATTTTTTGATGGTGTACGCGTCCAAAAATATTTCGAGGTCTGAAAATTTTGAGGTCTGAAAATTATTGGAATTGAGAAAAAGTTTGCGTTTAAAAAGTGTTAAGTTTCCAAAATGGCATTAATTTATTTTTGATGATGTACGCGTTCGAAAATATTTCGAGGTCTGAAAATTTTGAGGTCTGAAAATTATTGGAATTGAGAAAAAGTTTGCGTTTAAAAAGTGTTAAGTTTCCAAAAATTATTCATATTAGGAAGCTGTTGAGGCCTGAATTATTTTCTCTTTACAAAATGGTCAGTTTTGGAAGTCGTTCAAAATCGAAATTTATTCATATCCAAATTTCAAATTCGTTCACGTTACATAAATAGTTTGCATTTTTTTTCGTGATTGTTTTGATATATTTTTTTTCCCCGCTGTGTAGATTTGAAGTTACTGAATTTAGAACATTTTTCTTTTTCTGGAATTCGAATTAATTGGGAAGGCGAATTTTTTTTTCCTGGAAAATCATGAGAAAAGAGGGAATCGTTGACAGTTGGGTCCCATGTTGACGTCGTAGTGACGGCAGCAGTGGTTTGCAGGCGACCGCTGAACAGTACCCCGCCGGGTACTGTAGCTTTCGCGAAGCTACAGTGACCCGAGCAAGGAGAGAGCGAGGATTTGCTACTCCTTTATATGTAGATAGAATTTGTGGGAAGCGCGGGGACTTTTCTGCAAATTTTTTGACAAAATTAGTTCAATGTATGTGCGAATTTGGATCAAAAATTGAAGAGTTAGAGTTGACAAAACTCAAAACCGTTCACGGGGTGGAAACTACTCGTCGACGCACATATATTTCGTGGAAACTACTCGTCGACGCGCATATATTTCGTGTATATAATTTTAGTGGAACAATTTTAAAAAAAAAAACAAAAAGCAAAAAAAAAAATGAACAGTACGCCGATGTCTGTGCGATTTTGAATCCAAAATTGAAGAGTTAGAGTTGCCAAAACTCAAAACCGGAGGGCGAAATTATTTTTTTCTGGAAATGCATGAGAAAAGAGGGAGTCGGTTGACAGTTGGGTCCCATGCTGACGTCGTAGTGACATCAGCAGTGGTTTGCAGGCGACCGCTGAACAGTACCCCGCCGGGTACTGTAGCTTTCGCGAAGCTACAGTGACCCGAGCAAGGAGAGAGCGAGGAGTTGCTCCTACTTTATATGTAGATAGAATTTGTGGGAAGCGCGGGGACTTTTCTGCAAAAATTTTGACAAAATTAGTTAAATGTCTGTGCGAATTTGGATCCAAAATTGAAGAGTTAGAGTTGACAAAACTCAAAACCGTTCACGGGGTGGAAACTACTCGTCGACGCGCATATATTTCGTGGAAATTACTCGTCGACGCGCATATATTTCATGTATATAATTTTAGGGGGAACAAATTTTTTTTTTAAAAGGCAACAGTGCCGGGGGCGCTGTGAGGGCTGAACAAATTTTTTTTTTTAAAGGCAAAAAAAAAAGTGAACAGTACCCGCCGGACACTGTAGGGGGCGCTGTGAGGGCTGAACAATTTTGGTTTTTAAAAAAGGCAAAAAAAAAAAAGTGAACAGTACCCGCCGGGCACTGTAGCTAAGCACTGTAGCTTGGGAAGCTACAGTGCCCGGGGCGCTGTGAGGGCGCTGCAAATTGAAGAGTTAGAGTTGACAAAACTCAAAACCGGAGGGCGAAATTATTTTTTTCTGGAAATGCATGAGAAAAGAGGGAGTCGGTTGACAGTTGGGTCCCATGCTGACGTCGTAGTGACATCAGCATTGGTTTGCAGGCGACCGCTGAACAGTACCCCGCCGAGTACTGTAGCTTTCGCGAAGCTACAGTGACCCGAGCAAGGAGAGAGCGAGGAGTTGCTCCTACTTTATATGTAGATAGAATTTGTGGGAAGCGCGGGGACTTTTCTGCAAATTTTTTGACAAAATTAGTTAAATGTCTGTGCGAATTTGGATCCAAAATTGAAGAGTTAGAGTTGACAAAACTCAAAACCGTTCACGGGGTGGAAACTACTCGTCGACGCGCATATATTTCGTGGAAATTACTCGTCGACGCGCATATATTTCATGTATATAATTTTAGGGTGAACAAATTTTTTTTTAAAAGGCAACAGTGCCGGGGGCGCTGTGAGGGCTGAACAATTTTTTAAAAAAAAAGGCAAAAAAAAAGTGAACAGTACCCTCCGGACACTGTAGGGGGCGCTGTGAGGGCTGAACAATTTTGGTTTTTAAAAAAGGCAAAAAAAAAGTGAACAGTACCCGCAGGGGACTGTAGCTAAGCACTGTAGCTTGGGAAGCTACAGTGCCCGGGGCGCTGTGAGGGCTGCAAACTGCAGCGCCTTATTATAGTTAGGTATTCTCGGAGCAAAGGTCAGCAGCACGAACAGTTCAGCTGGGGCCACAGGAATGTTGTAATTGCAGAGAAAACACTCAGCACTCCGCACACTAGTAGAAAAGTGGCCTTAGAGGCGGACCTTTAGTTGCGGCTCGTTTCCGAACCGCGACTAGAGGTCTCGCGGCTCCGACAGATCCAACGGCTAGGACAGGTGGCGGTTTGTGCTGGAGCTTTGGTCGCGGTTGGAGCCACCAACCGCGACTAAAGGTCCTCCACCTGCGGCCGGAGCCGCGCGGGGCACGCGCGAGGACCTTTAGTCGCGGTTGGTGGCTCCAACCGCGACTAAAGGTCCCGCACAAAAAGGCCGCCTGTCCTAGCGAGGACCTTTAGTCGCGGTTGGAGCCACCAACCGCGATCAAAGGTCAGTCGCCTTCATCTTCCACCCCGAGCCAGCCTTGGCCATTTCGAGCTCGAGTTGAATCTCCATTTTCTCTCCACCGAGCTCGATTTCATCCACGATTTTTTGCACCATTTGTTAAGATTGACGGTGGTGCATCTATCCAAGGGTTAGCAACTGCAAACTCTCTCTTTCGGCGCCCGTTTCGTTGGTTGTCTAGCTCATTTAGCTCAATTCATATTTGTAGTGCTAGGTAGGTGTATGATGAAATGCCTAAGTTAGCTCATTTTGCTTATTTAGCTCAATTTTGTATTGTCAATTTGATCTTAAACTAAATTATGTTTTTGTATTTCAGTGTCACAACATTCACCTCCTCACCGTCGTCGATAGACCGTCTCGTCACCGACACCACCTAGGTGAGCTTTCTTTTTTATTTAAAAAAAATCTATGTTGTATGATTTTGTTCCATAATTATTATTTGTTTTTTTGTATAAGTTGTATAATTGTTTTTATATATATATATATATATATATATATATAGTGCCATGGTTTTCACAATTTTTTTTGATATACTTATATAATGCAGATGAGACGTCAATGGATGTACGGTGACCGAGTTTGTGCCGAATTCATTACTGGCATGCATAATTTTCTCCATGTGGCTGAGACAAGCAAGCGAAAGGATGGTTTTATGTGTTGTCCATGCAGTCTCTGTATGAATAAGTATACATACTCTTCCACAGACAGGCTTCACGAACACCTGTTGCGAAATGGTTTCATGCTTGGTTATTATTGTTGGACCAAGCATGGAGAAAGAGGGGTTATAATGGAAGAGAATGAAGAAGATGAGGATAATGACAACTATCCTCTGTTCAATGAACACGCTGATACTACAATGGGGGAAGACGAAGTTGAAGAGGATGCCATCTTTGATGAGCCCGACGATGATCTTCGTCAGGCCATTCATGATGCACAAATGGACTGTGGAAGTGAAAACGAGAGGTTGAAGTTGGAGCGCATGTTAGCCGATCACAGCAAATTGTTGTACCCAACTTGTACAGATGGCCAGAAAAAGCTCGGTACGATACTGGAAATGCTACAATGGAAGGCAGAGAGTGGTACTACCGACAAGCACTTTGAAAGTTTGCTGAAAATAGTTAAGAAGATGCTTCCAAATGAAAACGAATTGCCCTCTAGTACGTATGAAGCAAAGAAGGTTGTCTGCCCTCTAGGATTAGAGGTGCAGAAGATACATGCATGCATTAATGACTGCATCCTCTACCGCGGCGAGCACGAAAATTTAAATGCTTGTCCTGTATGCGGTGCATTGCGGTTTAAGATTGGGCGAGATGACCCAGGTGAAGTTGAGGGCGAGCAAGGTTGTCCAAGGAAGAGGATTCCTGCCAAGGTGATGTGGTATGCTCCTATAATACCACGTCTGAAACGTTTGTTCCAAAACAAAGAGCATGCCAAGTTGTTGCGCTGGCACAAAGAAGAACGTAAAAAAGACATGATGATGAGACACCCCGCTGATGGGTCCCAGTGGAGAAAAATCGACAGAGTGTTCCCGAAATTTTCGGATGACGCTAGGAACTTAAGATTTGGTCTAAGTACAGATGGATTTAATCCATTTGGAGAGCAGAGCTCCAGTCATAGCACTTGGCCTGTGACTCTATGTATATATAACCTTCCTCCCTGGTTGTGCATGAAGCGGAAGTTCATTATGATGCCAGTGCTCATCCAAGGCCCGAAGCAACCTGGCAACGACATTGACGTGTATCTGAGGCCATTGGTGGAAGAACTTTTACAGCTGTGGAGTGATGAAGGTGTGCGTGTGTGGGATGAGCACGAGCAAACGGAATTTGATCTACGAGCGCTCTTGTTTGTAACCATCAATGATTGGCCTGCTCTTAGTAACATCTCAGGACAGTCAAACAAGGGATACAATGCATGTACGCATTGTTTAGGTGAGACTCAAGGTAAACATATAGGTAACAAGATTGTGTACCTGGGCCATCGTCGATGGCTTGTACCGAGGCATGCAGGAAGAAAGGAAGGCCGACATTACAAAGGTGAGGAAGATATTCGGCGGAAGCCTACTCGACCTTCTAGTTCTGTTATACATGATATGGTCAAGGATTTAAAAGTAATATTTGGGAAGGGTGCTGGAGCACTATCTGTTCCGAATGACGCTCAGAACCACGTTCCCATGTGGAAGAAGAAATCTATATTTTGGGAGCTGCCCTATTGGATAATGCTAGAGGTTCACTCTGCAATCGACGTGATGCACGTGACAAAAAATCTTTGCTTGAACCTGCTTAACTTGTTGGGCGTGTATGGAAAGTCAAAAGATACACCGGAAGCAAGACAGGCCCATCGACGTATGCATTCACGAGACGACGATCATTCTGATAATCATCAAGGTCCTGCGAGCTATGCTCTTACGAAAGAAGAGAAGAAAATATTTTTTGAATGTCTTCGCAGTATGAAGGTTCCATCTGGCTTCTCGTCGAATATAAAGGGAATAATAAACATGGCAAAGCAAAAATTTCAGAACCTGAAGTCTCATGACTGTCACGTGATTATGACACAATTACTTCCGGTTGCATTGAGGGGACTTCTAAAAGAAAATGTTCGAGTACCCATTGTGAAGCTATGTGCATTCCTGAATGCAATTTCTCAGAAGGTTATCAATCCACTTACTCTAAAAGATTTAGAGAATGATGTGGTCCAATGTCTT
Organism: Poa pratensis; assembly: GCA_947311845.1. Classification (NCBI taxonomy): domain Eukaryota; kingdom Viridiplantae; phylum Streptophyta; class Magnoliopsida; order Poales; family Poaceae; genus Poa; species Poa pratensis. Next base: position 59,414,763 of record CAMZMU010000107.1, read on the forward strand.
GTCAGCTTCGAGTTGGTGTTCCCACCAACCTTCTTCAATATTATGACGCACCTTCTAGTTCACCTGGTGGAAGAGATACGTGTTCTCGGTCCTGTATTTCTACACAACATGTTCCCCTTCGAGAGGTTTATGGGAGTCTTAAAGAAATACGTTCATAACCGTGCTAGGCCAGAAGGAAGCATCTCCAAGGGCTATGGAACTGAGGAGGTCATTGAGTTTTGTGTTGACTTTATTCCTGATCTTAAGTCGATTGGTGTTCCTCAATCGCGTCATGAGGGGAGACTGCGTGGAAAAGGCACGCTAGGAAAGAAAGCAATCATATGTGAAGACGTGGATTCTTTCACTCGAGCACACTACACAGTTCTGCATAGTTCCATCTTGGTGGCTCCGTATATCCAGCAACACAAGAATGATTTACGCTCCAAATACCCAGAAGATGAGATTGATGGAGTACACATCAGGACTTTTGGCGGTTGGTTACAGAAAAGACTGATGAATGTCACCACAAATGAACTACAGCTATACTTATTGGCCAAGACACCGTCTTCGACTATATTGACTTTTAAAGGGTACGAGATAAATGGAAATACATTTTACACGGCCGACCAAGATAAAAAGAGCACCAACCAAAACAGTGGTGTCCGCTTTGATGCAATAGATGGCTGCAGTGGGGAAAAGGTAACATATTATGGTTACATAGAGGAGATATGGGAACTGTCCTATGGACCTTCATTTAAGATTCCTTTGTTCAAGTGCAAATGGTTCAACCTAGATGGCGGTGTAGCCGTAGACACACGGTACGGAATGACTACAGTGGATTTCAAGAATCTTCATTACGAGAACGAACCATTCATTCTAGCCAGTGAAGTGGCTCAGGTTTTCTATGTGAAGGACATGTCTACCCTACCAACAAAAAGAAAAGATAAGCAAGCGAATACATCAAACGATGAGCCAAAGCGCCACATAGTTCTTTCAGGTAAAAGAAACATCGTGGGAGTGGAGGACCACACAGACATGTCAGAAGATTACAATAAGTTTCATGAAATTCCGCCCTTCAAAGTGAACATTGACCCAACCATCAAGTTACTTCAAGAAGATTGTCCATGGTTACGGCGCGTTCAAAAGAAAGGGGCACACAAGAAGAACAAGTGAACAATACATAGGGATGTTGTTGGTGATGTGTAATAATGTATTAAACCTTTGTGAGTTTTCTTTTTTGTTTTCTGTTAATTAATTGCATGACGACCGGTGAAACACGCGTGGTAGGTGGTTGTCGGCTCCCACACCTCCCGTGGGAACCTCTCAAACCTCAGCTTCGACCGTCCAAACACAGTTCCCCCTGCATACAGCCCGACGGTGGCTCGTGAGTTTGAGCGCCACTTCGATCCAAGCAGCGGTAAGACGTCTCTGATGATCTACAACCGTCCGGCAAGACGTCTCTGATGATCTGCAACCGTTTGGAACGGTCGCAGGTCATCAGAGACGTCTTGCCACTGGTTGCCCAAAGATGCCTCTCCGAGTGACGCTGGAATGTTTTGTGTTTGAGCGCCACTTCGATCCAAGCAGCGGCAAGACGTCTCTGATGATCTACAACCGTCCGGCAACACATCTCTGATGATCTGCAACCGTTTGGAACGGTCGCAGGTCATCAGAGACGTCTTGCCGCTGGTTGCCCAAAGATGCCTCTCCGAGTGACGCTGGAATGTTTTGTGTGAGTGAGTAACCTGTCTGAGGAGGGCGGCTATATATAGGGTACGTGTGCTTCTTTAGTCCCGGTTGGTAACACCAACCGGGTCATGTGGCTCACGAAGTGGTCGTGATACTGCTGATCCAACAGCTCACAATCCCTCAAAAGAAACACACCCCTGATCCAACGGCTCACAAGCGCTCGAAAGAAACACACGATCCGTGTGCTTCTTTAGTCCCGGTTGGTAACACCAACCGGGACTAAAGACGGGCTTTGCGGTCACGACACGTGTCCTCCCCCAGCGCTTCCCTGGGCACGTGTCCTCCCCCAGCGCTGCCCTGGAGGTCTTTATATATTGTCGCCGACGGGGTAAACCCTAATCCACCATTCCTAGCCACGAACGCATCGTCTCCACGAGATGGATCCGCCACGCCCGCCGCAGCGCCTTCTGGACGAGGTCGAGCGTGCTCGGCAGAGCGCGCTTGGGCGCAACCGCGGGAGTCTATCCCGCCGTATGCCCACGAGCCCGGCGTGGAGAGGAATGCCCAGCTACCGGCCTCCTGCTCCACCAGGTGCCGCCGCACCTCCACCTGGCGGCGCTGCACCTCCACCAGGCGCCGCCGCTCCTCCCGCGGAGGAGGAGGAGGACGACGACTTCGACTGGAGCGACGACGGGGAAGAAGGTTGTGGGTTGCAGATACAGGAGGCCATGGAAGCCTCCTTCCAGTCTATCCGCGACTACCCTGTCCAGCGAGCCAAGACTTCCTACCAGCTCAAGGCGAAGGAGGCTTCCGATCTGGATTGGGCGCTGAAAGACTCATCCTCCATGGATCTTGCCCTCCGCCGCAAACGTGCGCGCGAGAACCGGGCGGCCGCCCACGGGGCTGGCTCCTCCCGCCGTTCCCCCTAATCCTACGGCCTTCGAGCCAGCAAGTCCGTTTATGTAGAATAATGTTGGTGATGTTGGATCAGGGGTGTGTTTCTTTCAAGCGCTTGTGAGACGTTGTATCATGTGTAATAATGTATTAAACCTTTTATGTAATGCATTAAGATAAATGAATTAATAATTTTTATCTGCTTTCTTCTGCATTTTACAACACCAAACATTCATCTTACAAATATGTGATAGTTTGCTCTAAAATTGTTACAAAAATAATTTTAGGGTACACAAGTAGTGGTTACAACATAGAACCATCCATAGTTTTTGGAAATTCGACCACCTTAGATGAATAGCCATGCTCTCCATTTTGACCATTTTTTGAAAAGAAATGAGAAAAAGAGAAAAAATACTCAAAAAAATAAACCCTTTGCCATGGAGTCCTTTTAAGTGTACTAGTTTCTAGGAAAAATAGGAAAACAAATCTAAGTATATAAAAGAATTAAAATCTAAGTACATAAATGAAAACAAATACAAGAAAAGAAAATAGAAAAACAAAAAAAAAATAGAAAAGCCCTTTAGTCGCGGTTGCATCCAGCAACCGCGACTAGAGGTCCCCCTGGGCTTGGCGCCAGAATTTTGGCGGCCCAGGTCGACCTCTAGTCGCGGTTGCTGGCTGTTTAGTGGGGGAGTTTGCGAATTTTTTTGCAAACTCCCCCCAAATCGACGAATTGAACCGCCTCCGGGCTCCCCTGACGCCGCCGACGACCCGCGCGCCGTGGTGCTGCTCCGCCGCCCCGTCGTGCTGCCCCTCCCCGTCGTGCTGCCCCGCCTTCCGGCCGCTGCTGCGCCCCCGCCCTCCGTTGCGTCGCCGGCCGTCTCCCGCGCGACGACGACGCCGCCCAGGGCGCCCTGCCGCCGCCGCCGTGTCCCGTCCCCTGCCCTGGACGCCGGCCGCCCTGGGCCTGCCTCCCTCGGCCTCGAGCACCACCACCGGCGCCGCCGCCGTCCCGTCCCCTGCCCTGGGCGCCCTGCCGCCGCCGTCCCGTCCCGCCTCCGCCGCCGTGGTGCTGCTCGATCGCCATTTTGGAGGTTAGTTTTTCTTATCTTTTTTTTTGCATATTTAGGTTAATTATTATCTAGTGTTAGAACTAGATGCAATTTTATCAAATAGATGTGTTAGAAAAAATGTGTTAGAAAAAATAGATGTGTTAGAACTTTTGATCAATTTTTTAGCAATGTGTTAGAACTAGGTTAATTGCAATGTGTTAGGAAAAATAGATGCAAAATAGATGCAATTTTGTGTTAGCAATTTTGTGTTAGCAATGACATACAGTGGGAGAGTTACTGTGTTAGCAATATATAGTTCATTTTAGTTAGATTAATATAGTTAGGTTGTAAATTATAGGTATTATGTAAATTTTGTTTAGTTAAGTTTTTTCCTTTTTTCATTATAGTTAGGTTATTAGAGCTATGTGAATTGTCATTATAGTTGATTTTCTATGTTTGAAGTTGTTTAGAAAATTTGAATATGTGAATATTACTATGTGTAAATATGTCAATATGTAAATTTGCTAAGTTAGTATTGCTAAGTTGTAAATTTGCTAAGTTTGAAAATTTGCCGTCACGGCAACGGTTGCCGTGACGGGTACCGTAACGTACGTACGGTTGCTAAGTTTGAATACTAATTATGCAAATTTATTGAGTGTAGGAACATTCAGCTATGGATGACCCTTTAATTGTGCGAGACGAGGAAGGAGAAAACTTATTCATGCAGGATATTTTTGAGCATCGCGATGCAAATGCTGCCGGTGGAGAAGGCGCCGCCGACGATCGAAACGAAGATTTTGAGCAATTTGCATCACAATTTTTAAACCCGTCTGGTGAGGGTATTTTAGAGGAAGAAGAAATAACAGCCTCCACCTCGAACACCCTCCACCTCGAGGTTTATATATGAATTCTATATTTGCTTGAACACAAAATGCATTAACTGATTTGTATTGCACTTATTAACGCATTATATTTCTTACTTTAGGCGTCCACCTTGCATAAAAAGGCTAAGAATCAAGCTCCTCGAGGCCCAGCGAAAAGAATGACTAGCGAAGATGCAAAGTTACCAATCTATAAAATTGATGTAGATGGCGATCCGGTGGAACCGATAGAGAACCGCAGAAAATATATTAGTCAAGCTGGAGTTATTGTTAGGGACGAGGTCCCGATCTCCATAGCAGAATGGCTTAAGCCAGCAGGCGTTGCCGAGGATGACCCTTGCTATGTCCACCAGCATTATAAAGATTTCTGCTTTGACACACTCTTGCAGCATTTTAACCTCCCGGATGGTATTGAGCCCGCCTTGAAGTTGAAACTCAAGCACTGGACTCTCTCCAAGATGGCCGACGCCTTTCGGAAATATAAGCAAACATTATGGGCAAAATATGAAAAGGTTGATCCAGATTTCAGTCAAAAAAAACTGGTGAAGCTAAGAGATCACTGGGAAGCCTTTAAGGCGTATAAGACCTCGGCTGCGGCTGTGGCCCGATCGGAAAAAAATAAGCTAAATGCTGCGAGTAAGACACACCACCATAACTTGGGGCCAGGTGGCTACAGGTCAGCCATTCCTAAGTGGCTAGCCATGGAAGATAAACTCGTGGCTGCAGGTTTCACTCCACAGACATACAGCTGGCCCGAAAGGTCCAAATTCTGGTTGTTCGCGCATGGCGCAACGTTGAACGAGGAAGGGAAGATTGTCCCGAGGGTTGAAAAATACAAGGCAACAGTAGTAGCCATGGTCCCAAAAATTGAAGATGCAATAAAGGAAGTTCTAGCGGGTACGTGGGAACCCTATAGAGAGGAAGACGAGCTGGCACGGGCCCTAGGGAAACCTGAACACTGGGGACGTTTACGAGGCTTACCCGGCGGTGCCACCTTGAAAAAACAGTATCCGCAGCACGCTGACACTTATAGAAGCCGTGCAAGAAAGAAGAAGCAGGGTGAAGAGCGGATAGCGAATTTGGAACGCCAGATGAAGCAACTCATTAATGAACGCCAGGTGCAGCAGCCCCAAGATCCTGAAGTCGTGGATGCTCGATCTCAGCTTAGAAGCAGCGTGGGTTCCACGCAACTAGAACTCGATGCTCGCTACCCCGTGGATGATATCACGGAACCGACACCATGTGAGCTACATACGCCTGTGAGCAACATATCCATGAAGGTGGCGGTCGGCTATGCTTTACCGATTGTCGACACAGCAAGCTACCATAATGGTGTCATTCATCCTGGCTATGCTGTTGTCGGGGTGGATGAAATTGTGCCGGGATCGGAATCATTGGCTCTTGAGATTCCTGGAGGTAACGGTGAGGAGGCATTGTGCGATGTCAAGGGTGGTTTCGTCCAGTGGAACAAGAAATACATCAAGTTCTCAAAGCCACCGACTCAGCAAAGCCCACCCTGCCGGGGTATCGATGAGACACATCCATCTCCGGCACCGCGTGACAGGGACCCCACACCGGAAAATAATCTAGAGGACCATCTCAGTCAGCAAAGTCCATCTCCATCTCCATCTCCGGTACGGAACCCCCCACCGGAAGTGTCCGTACCGCTTAAACGGAGAAGGCGCGCGTCTTCCCCGGTCAAGAGGCGACCTGCTAAAAGGGCCACAACGCCTGATCTGAGGCAACCTTGGCAGAAGACTCTTGACCAAAACGAAGCAGCCATCGAGGAGCATAATAAATCATTGTTCGCACCGAAAGTGCCGCCGCCAACATTTACCGAGGGCTATACTGCAGCGGCTTGTCATAAAGTCATTGACAACTTATATGTCCCTCCAGAGAAGCCGCCATCTGACTATGTCCGTTCTATTCAGAAGTCATATGACGAGGTGACGGCGGCGGAGGCGCCGAAGAAAGGTGAACAAGACGCAGAGTCAGTCCCGCCGCCGGCGGCAAACGAAAAACAAGCAGCACCATCGGTCCCGCCGGCGAAGGAAGCTACAAAAGCAGCACCATCGGTCCCACCGCCGCCGAAGATAGGTAAACAAGTTCCCCAGCTCGGAGAACAACCCGTACGTTCTGTCCCCCCGCTAATTGTCCCGCCGCCGACGAACAAAGATAGTCGAGTTCCCCAGCGCGGAAAACAACCAGTACAATCTGACCCTAAAGAGCCGATGGTGTTTGACATAGAGGTAATCCGTCGTCTTGCCGCCGAAGCGCAAATGCCTATAGATGAATATGCTTCGAGATTGAATTTTGAGACTGCACCACCAGCTCCTCCAGTAAGAAACTTCGTTCCGGGGAAAGCTTTGGTGCAAATCAGGGGCCTTCCAACAAAAATGCGTACTCTGCATCAATGGTACATGAAAAATGCAAAGAAGACATCTGCTATCGTTCTGAAATGTAGGGAAGACGATGAGCACTTCTTAGAAGACTACAATCACACTGTTACGTTTAGCGAACTTTTTCAGCTATACAATCTGCGGGCACTCGACAAATCTATCATGAGTTCCTATTGCCTGTAAGTGATTTATTTAAGTCTTTACCTAGTCTCGTTCATTGTTTGTAATTATTCTCACTTTAATCTTTTGTGTGCTATATTATGCAGATTGAAGATGCTCGAGCTCAAAAAGCTGAACCAGCATGACATTGGGTTCATTGACCCGGATAAATATAACGAAGAAACCATAATAAATCCCTTGTATAACAAGAACACACCGGATGATTTGCTAAGGGTGTTCAAGCGATACCGCGACAAAAGAACTATATATTGGCCTTACCACTTCGGTAAGTTTTAGTGTCTTCTACACATTCTAATTTGCTCACCCGATGTTAAGTTTAACTGATGAGTTATGCATGACTGTGCCCAGCTACCACTGGATTCTTCTTGTCATTAGACATCACGAAGGACTTATTCATTCACTTGACTCATTGAGGTATCATCCTGACACTTACAGGAGTTGTTTCGACTTACTAGCAAGGTACATTCATTTCTTACCGCCTCTGTCATTCATATCTTGATGTCAAGTCATTAACGAATAACTCATTTGTGAATGTTCTTTGTCGGGCAGAGTTTGGGAAAGGTTTCGAGCGGAAGATCCTGAAGGTGGGTGGCGCCAAAAGCTGGATTGGAAGTTAAACCAAGTAAGTACTGCTACCTCTTCGTCCACACAACATTTCTCATGCATACTTCATTATTATTGACTGAAATCTATTCTTGTATAGTCTTGCATGGAGCAACCAAAGGAAACTGAGTACTGTGGATTCTTCGTTTGCGAGTATATATATGTATTAGTCACCGAGAAATGGAATATGAGAAAGGATGCAGAGTTGGCAAAAAAGCGCGAGAGGCTACCACTCGACCACCGCTTCAGAGCAATTGGAGAGGAATTGGCGGGATTTTACCTTTCAGAGGCCTTACAGGAGAAAGGAGAGTACTACGATGCTGAAAGCATGAAATCGTTAAAGTAACTTGTTGTTTTGCTTCAACTCTTGTACTACGATAACTCTTGGCGCATCAACGAACTCTTGTCTACGATCTTCAAGTATTACTTAATTTAATTGTATGTGTTATAAATATGTGCATCGACTTCATACGACACGGGAACGGTTACGACATCGAAAACGTTACGGTTACCGTAACGGTAACCGTCACGGTTACCGTAACGGTTACCGTCACCGTAACCGTCATCGCAACGGGAAGGGTTACCGTTACCACGGGACACGGGAACCTAGCTATAACCAAACCCCGGCATATATAAACCCTAAACCCTGCAATTAAATCGAAAAAGAAAAAAAAAACAAAACCCTTTGGTCCCGGTTGGTGCTACCAACCGGGACCAAAGGTCCCAACACCCCACGTCCCCCTAAAGCCCACGTGGAGGGACCTCTAGTCGCGGTTCGGAATCCGCCGCGACTAAAGGGTGGGGGCTTTAGTCCCGCCAGTCTAGTCGCGGTTGCCCAACCGCAACTAAAGGTCCTCTGGAACCGCGACTAGAGGTCATTTTTCTAGTAGTGGCATGTCAGCAACTTTCAGACAAGGGTGCACATTTTGTCAAGCCCTCGCTTGGAAGGAAAGTGCACGCCCGGTGGCGGTGGGTGACCGCCCGCACCAAGCAAAGTAACGACACCTGCGGGCTGCGGCACCGGAGAAATTGCCATGCCATGCAATGGCATCCCATCCCCATCCCCGAGAAAGGAAATGACGAGGAAAGCTCCTCCCGGCCGGAAGGCCGGAAAGCTAGCGAGCAAACTGCCGAATTCAGGACACGCACACGTACGCCCGAGTTAACTTATCAAGTCGACGAGACACGCAGGCAGGGGCCGCAATTACGCACATCACGTTCAGCCAGCGGCCGATAGAATAGCCATTTCGCTCGAGCGCATATCCATCAGGCATCATGGCGTCGCCTCCCTACCGATCGACACTGCCGACTTGTTTAATTATGGCGTGCGGCGGTCGCTCTCAGCCACCCGTCCGGCCCGGCGGTGACCTCAGGAGATTGCTTCTCCCTTTTCCATTTTGAGTTCTCTGACGACGGCTATCTCGGATGCTCGGAGCAGTATTCTACAATCTTCAACACAAACAGCCTGTTTATCAAGAGTTCAGAGACAAAGAAGAAAGAACCCGTACCATTTGCTGTTGGGAAAGCCAAAGCATTTCGGTTTAAAAATCGCCCATGATATACTATCCCCGCTTGGCCGTATCTGGACGGTCCGGCGTTATCCGGCAGCAGCCGCCATGAAATCAGCAGCTGCAACATGTCGTTTGTCCGCATCCGATGATGCCGTGCCCAACCCGCCCTCCGTTGTCTTCACTCGAGTAATAAAAAGTGCAATGCAAGTGGAGGAGCTCTCACTTTGCCGTTTCTTCATAAAGATCAAATTCTAGTACTACCTCCGATCCATATTAGTGGGCACAACTTTGTCTAGATACACATGTATCTAGTCGATACATGTGTATCTAGACAAAGTTGTGTCCACTAATATGGATCGGAGGGAGTACTTAGCATTCTAGCCAAACCAACACAGCAGGTGACCATGTGTGCATTGCTTTCGTCGCGTCTGCCAAACCTATCGGCGTCGGCCATTTCGTTTTCTGGAAAGAGTCTGCTTCCAGAGCGAACGGCTCGCAGTAATTACGGTCGATCGAAGCTCTCGAAGGGGCTGCAATGATAGCACGATCTAAACATCAATGCACGTATGTTTGGTTCGATTGATCAGTTCACATCACTGCATGCTTTGTTCAAAAAAAAAAAAACATCACTGCATGCCCTTTAATCAGAGCTCCTCCTCGTTCTGGATGCATGGATCTCTTCTGGGGTCCCGAAGGAGACGAGAGGAACGCGTATCTTTCTAGACGATTTTTTTTTTACAAGTTTCTAGACGATTTATGGAGCTCCTAGCAACAACTACTCTCTCCGTTTATAAAAGTATGTCTCAATTTTGTCTAAATGTGTATTTATCTACACACTAAAATATGTCTAGATACATATAAATTTAGATAAAGTTGAGACATCATTTTCGTGGACGGGGGGAGCAGCTTAAAGGAAGCTCACTAGTGGAAAAATGGTCTATAGTCCCGGTTGGTAAAGGGATTTAGTCCCGGTTAGCCAACCGGGACTGCACATATGGGACTAAAGCCCCCCCCCCCCCCCCCCCCCCCCGTCCCGGTTTGTTACGAACGAACCGGACTAAAGTCCCTCCCACGTGGCGAAACTGTGCGCGTGCGGGTGCAGGATCTTTAGCCTCGGTTCGTAACACGAACCGGGTCTAAAGGGTTTTGTTTTTTTTTTGTTTTCAATTATTTTTTAGGTTTTAGGGGTTTATGGTTTAGGAGGGGTTTAGGGTGCCGGATATTATGTTTTCCATCGTATGGAGATCACGTCGATTCGCCAAAAACAAGTTTCGTTTACATAAAGTTCATACTACATGGATATCGCGTTGATGCATATATACATATATTTAATTTCATGGAGACGTCGTCATATGACATGCAATGGTATTCTCCGTTTTTAGCTATGACCTCCTTTAGCAAGAACCCCGCCAATTCCTCCGCAGTTGCTTTTACGCGGTCCTGTGGTAGTAGGGCGCCCCGCATCTTCTTCAACTTTAAAAGGAGATCAATATGAAAATATGAGTTGTGTGTATATATGTCAAATCATCATTATAAAAATTATGAATGAAACTCAACACAATTGATGGTAATGAAATAAAATTGGGATTAGTGTTTACGTACATCTACTTGTCTTTTAGTATTGCGGTTCTCATTGGTCATCCCACGAATGTACTCGCAGACGTAGTATGCACATAAATTAGTCCTCTGTGGCTGCATCATGCAATACTTTACAGAGAATAGAATTCAATCAAATAATAATCAAGCATGATAATAGTATTGAAACTATAATTAAATAGATGCGCGGACCCAGGTAATACTACTTACTTTGTTCAAAATATAAGTTAGCTTCGGTTTCCATACATCGACTTCTGTCTCGACGAACCGTCTCCAAACCCTGCCCGGCAAAGAAAATTAAATAAAGGAGTTACTAATTAGTTTATATCAGAAAATGAACAAAAGAGGCCGATATAGTGTGATAATGATTCAAATTACTTCTCGAGCAGATCAGGTCAGGGTCTTGTAATCTATATGATCTCTCCTTAATGAGTCCATGACTTCAATGGTTGCATTGTCAATTCTAATGATTAGCAGAATCCAGTGGAAGCTGCGCACGTTTATATACGCAGTCATGCATAACTCATGAATTAAACTTAACATTGAGTAAGCAAAATAGAATGTGTACAAGACAGTAACACTCACTTGAAGTTGTAAGGAAAAATTATTTCTTCTTTGTATCTATGTTCCTTTAAAAAAAAACCTTAGCAAAAGCTCCTCCATGTTGTTGGCATGGTTTTTTAGGGTAACTTCATGAATGGAATTCGGGTCCATGAACCCAATGCCATAGATTAGCTCCCTTTTGCATTCGAGTATCTTCATTCTGCATAATAGTGTACAAAAGAACATAGTGAGGCAATGAAGAGCTGAGGTAAAGACTTAAATTACAGAAATAAAATCACTTACAGATAATAGCAAGTGACGAGAGATTTGTCGAGCGAGTCTTGATTGTATATCTTAAGAACATTCTTAAGAACATTCTTGATTGTTACAGATAATTGCTCATCTTAAGAACATTCTTATTGATTATGCTACATCCACCGGACTTAAGATAAATTTTCAGAAATCCAGTCTAATTCCACTGAATATCACTGATCAGAAGGCACAGGACCTGGCTGCGTTATTTGGCTGTGAAGTTGCTAAAATGCCGTTTACATATTTAGGACTGCATATGGGGACTACTAAACCCACAGTGACAGACTTGCTTCCTTTAGTGGACAGAATTGAGAGAAAAGTCACAACCACTACTCTATTACTCTCTCACGCAGGGAAACTAGCTCAAGTAAATGCGATACTTTCCTCCATTGCTATGTATACCATGTGCATGATCGAATTAAATCCAAAAACGGTTGAGCAAATTGATAAAATCAGAAGAAGATGCCTATGGAACAAGAAAACTGATGATGGTGAGAAATGCCTCTCGCTAGCAGCCTGGGATATGGTTTGTAAACCAAAAGATAAAGGAGGACTCGGCATAATTGATCTGAAAATTCAAAATAAGGCTCTCCTACTGAAATTCCTGGATAAATTTTATAACAGAAAAGATCTACAATGGGTAAACCTTGTTTGGAATGCTTATTATCAAAACTCTGTTCCGCATGCTTCAGATTCATGTGGATCCTTTTGGTGGAAATCCATAATGAAACTGTCCCCGATTTTTCGAGGAGTGGCTTCATGTTCAATTGGCAATGGGAACTCAGTGTTATTCTGGAAAGATGAATGGAACTCACATATCCTACAGGAGAAGTTTGCCTGTCTCTACACTTATGTCATTGATGAAGATTTATCAGTTTCAGAATTCTTTCAAGCTGAGGCAACTGCAGATATCTTTAACCTTCCTCTTTCAAGTCAAGCTCATCATGAATGGCAACAGTTACAAGCAATAACAAATATTATTCAACCAACAGATGAACCTGATATCTGGACTTATACCTGGGGCAACAATTACACTTCTAAACAATTGTACAAACACTACTTTCGAGACATATTTCCTCCGGCCCCTTTATTATGGATTTGGAAATCCAAACTTTGGCCTAAGCTTAAATTTTTTCTCTGGCTTCTTATGGTGGATAGATTAAACACCAGGAACATGTTAAAACGCAGGCACTTTAATATTGGTCAAAACATATCCTGTGTACTATGTAATACTGGGCAGGAGGAAACTCTACAGCATCTCTTCTTTGACTGCCCATTTAGCTTATTATGCTGGACGAGGAGTGGCTTCACTTGGAACACCTCGGTGGATAGATTTGATACCTTCATGCAAGCTAAGTCTGCTTATCAAGGGCCTATATTCCTGGAATTCTTCACCATTGCGGCTTGGGGCATTTGGAAAGAAAGAAACAATCTTATTTTTAATGGCATCATCCCAAGCTTTGATGGGTGGAAAGCTAGAGTTAAAACGGATCTTTCTCTTCTTAGGTTCAGGGTCCCTCAAAACCTGGTTACCATCATTTCTAGTTTTTCGGATAGACTTTAGTTTTTGTAACTCTTTGTAATTAAGGTCTGCTGACCTATGTAAAGCTGTGTTATTAATATACCACAGTAGGAGCCACTCCTACTGTTTTACTTTCGAAGTCTTGATTGTATAACTGGAAAAGTTCGGAGAACTCAATATGCACAGTGTAGTCTTGTAAGAAGTGCTCTTCCTTAACTGCCACCAGGAGATAGATTTGCTCTTGCTTTGCGGCTTCCATTTACCACTTATGCAATTTTCGCAGTTGTGTTGGTAGATCATCAACCTGCTCGGGTCTAACAAGAGACTTCCCATGAACATAGCTCCATGCTATCTCAGTGGCAATGGGGTAATCACTGTCGCCTATGAGTTGACGAGTACTGACGTTCTGTACGTCGTTATCGGAATAAACCTTGAGCGGGGGGGATCGATTGTACCTCCTGTTCTCCGAGCTGGGGAACTTTTCTATATCTCCGCTGCTCCATTCACTAGTACAGAACGATACTAAGGATACCCCTCTATGGAAACGGCAGCAAAAAAACAACGGTAAAACGACACTGTGCACGGAAAATTAGATCCCGCGCCCGCAAATCGCGACACATCGGAAACGGTTAAATTAATTCAACCGTTTGCAATGTGAATCCACGATATCGGACACGGTTAAAATTCTGACCCGTATGCAAACTGAATCGGTATAGTACAAAAACTCTGAAACCCTAGCCACCGATCTTATCCCATCACTCTCCTTCCTCTCCCGCAGAGCCGCACGCGCCTGATCCCCCTTCTCCATCCATCCTCACACCTATCTCGTCCTTGTTGCCGGCCACCTCCATGGCCGAGGCGGTTGTCCCTGAGCAAATCGACGAGCTCTGACGGCGGCGGTCCTCAAGCAGATCCATTAGCTCCGGCGGCGGTCCTCAAGCAGATCCGTTAGCTCCGACGGCAATCCCTCAACGTCGCCGACGAGCATGGACGAGGCGTCCGACGATGGCCTCCGCGAGCAGGATGGCGCGGCGTCCAGATCCGCGCGGGACGAACACGCTACTGCTGCCATGGCGGCCGATCTGGTGCGAGCCCGACCGGCGATGCAAAAGGCGGTCGACTACGCCCGCGCGCTGCTCCAGTTTGGGTACCCGCCACTGTCGTGGGTTTGTCACGTCAGGTGTCATAGATGACTTCGTAGGTGTGGGATTACGCGAGTCAAGCATCTCCGAGCTTGGTATCGCAGGAACAAAGATCAACAGAGATTTACCCAGGTTCGGCCCCTCAATGTGAGGTAAAAGACCTACTTCCTGCCTACCCTAGATTGGTATTGATATGATAATCGAGGTGTTTACAATGGAGGCGATCCGATCAGGTACTCGCCGTATGAGCTAGGGTTTAGGGCTTGATAGCTTGACCCGCTCTAAGCCATGCGAGTCCTCTTTATATACACAGAGGCTCGCTAGGTTACAAAAGGAAACTTCTCCATAAGGAATACGTCCACAGAGGCCTACTCGGAGACTACTTGGTTTTCACGTCCTCCGGGATACGTCTTCTAGATCTTTCCCCTTATGGTGGTTCAATATTGGGCTTGCTCCCAAGTGGGCCTTTGTCCGTGCGAGTAAGGTAAGTCGCACTGGGCCGTGGGTTAATCCAGAAAGTATTCCCCCGACATTAGCCCCCAAGTTTAGCTTGGATTTCGAGTGAAGGCTCCTTCGTCTTAACAAACCCCTGAGCCGCGCACATGAATTATCCCAGCTGAACTCCGATTTTCTTATTTCCAATCTGCGACTTATAATTCTTCTTTGCGGCTTAAGAACGCGACTTAACCTGCCTTGACGGTTGATTTTCAGATCTAAACGTCTTCCGCATTGATAACCCACAAGTATAGGGGGTGTATCGTAGTACTTTCGATAAATAAGAGTGTCGAACCCAACGAGGAGCAGAAGGTGTTGACAAGCGGTTTTGATGAAGGATTCACTGTAAATGCTCTCAGACAAGTTTTTAGGAGTTTTTGATATGACAGATAAATAAAGTACAAGTAAATAAAATGCAGTAATAATAGTTGCAGCGAGTGGCCCAATCCTTTCTACAGCAAAGGACAAGCCGGTTGTTGTACTTATAATGACCAAACGTTCTTGAGGACACACGGGAATATTGTCAAGTGCTTTCGCTTCATATAGTTGATTAATCTTCATTGTTTTGATAAGTGTTGTGTGGGTGAACCTATGCTAATGCACCGCCCTTCCTAGGACTAATACATACTTGTGATTATACCCCTTGCAAGCATCCGCAAATACAAGAAAGTAATTAAGATAAACTAACCACAGCCTTAAACTTTGAGATCCTGCTATCCCTCATGCATCGATAATGTGTCTATCTTCTAAATTTTCAGTGACAAGATCTTTAACCAATGCTACAACAGGTTCAACAGTTATTTGCTCATCAGGTTTGGTAGTTTTCTTATTACTTTTACTAACAACACCAGTTATGATAGTATGTTCCTTAATCTTATTAGGAAAAGGAACTTTTTCAATATAAGGTTCTGGAATAATGCGATCAACAACATTAACTTCAACACCTTTAAATATATGAGAAATAGATTCATCTTTATGTGGTTCATGATAATTTTTAAAACCCTCCTTCGGCAAACCGAAATAGGAAGTAAAGGCTTTATAAAAGTTTGCAACAATTTGAGAGTCAAGACCATAAGTAGTGCTAATTTTGCGATAATCATCAGTATCCATAAATTTTTTAACACACTCAAAGTCATAGCTTATACCTGACTCCCTACCTTTGTCATTCTCTCATCCTTCAGTGTTCTCCTGAATCCGATCAAGAAGGTCCCACTTAAACTCTTCTTTATTACGAGTGAACGATCCAGCACAAGTGGTATCCAATAGAGTTTTATCTTGAAAGGAGAGTCTTGCATAAAAGTTATCAATAACAATATTACCAGGAAGCTCATGAATGGGACATTTGAGCATTAATCCCTTCAATCTCCCCCACGCTTGAGCGATACTCTCTCCATCATAGGGCCAGAAGTTATATATAAGGTTCCGATCCTTATGAATCTCACTTGGAGGATAGAATTTGGAGTAAAAGAGAGGTACAATTTCCTCCCATCCAAGAGAATACCCATTCTTCAGCAGTTTATACCAATGTGCAGCTTTACCAGACAGTGATAGAGAGAATAATTTCTTCTTAACTTCTCCCATCGAGATACCTGCACACTTAAATAACTCGCACAATTCATGCAGAAATAACAAATGATCTCCAGGATGGACAGTTCCATCTCCTGCATAGCGGTTATTTGTGACACGTTCAACAATTTTCATAGGAATTTTGAACGGTATTACCTGCTCATCTGGCGCCTCCTCTACTACCTTAGCAGTGGTAGTTGTTTTCCCAAATAGGAATTCAAGAGAAGACCCCTCCATAATGAGATATAGCAGCAGGCAAAAATAAAAACAGCACGTACAATAAATGTTTCCCTTACCAATTCCACTTACCAATAGCGCTACACTCCCCGGCAACGGCGCCAGAAAATAGTCTTGATAACCCACAAGTATAGGGGGTGTATCGTAGTACTTTCGATAAATAAGAGTGTCGAACCCAACGAGGAGCAGAAGGTGTTGACAAGCGGTTTTGATGAAGGATTCACTGTAAATGCTCAGACAAGTTTTTAGGAGTTTTTGATATGACAGATAAATAAAGTACAAGTAAATAAAATGCAGTAATAATAGTTGCAGCGAGTGGCCCAATCCTTTCTACAGCAAAGGACAAGCCGGTTGTTGTACTTATAATGACCAAACGTTCTTGAGGACACACGGGAATATTGTCAAGTGCTTTCGCTTCATATAGTTGATTAATCTTCATTGTTTTGATAAGTGTTGTGTGGGTGAACCTATGCTAATGCACCGCCCTTCCTAGGACTAATACATACTTGTGATTATACCCCTTGCAAGCATCCGCAAATACAAGAAAGTAATTAAGATAAACTAACCACAGCCTTAAACTTTGAGATCCTGCTATCCCTCATGCATCGATATACCAACGGGTGTTCAGGTTTCTGTCACTCCGGCAACCCCACAATTGGCAAACGAATACACAATGCATTCCCCTAGGCCCATAAAGGTGAAGTATCATGTAGTCGACGTTCACATGACACCACTAGAAGAATAACACCACAACTTAAGCATCAAACCATTAAATATTACTCAACATAGTTCACTACTAACATCAAGACTTCTCCCATGTCCTCAAGAACTAAACGAACTACTCACAAGACATCATACGGAACATGATCAGAGGTGATATGATGATGAATAACAATCTGAACATAAACCTTAGTCCAATGGTTTCACCCAATAGCATCAATAACAAGAGTAATCAACACCGGGAGAGTTTCCCCTATGAAATAGACAAGATTCAGCCCTAGATGTTACAACGGAGACGGGGTGCAGCGGCGGTGATGATGGTGTTGGCGGTGGAGATGATGATGATGATGATCCCGATGAAGTCCAGCTCGATGACGGTGATGATGGCGACGATTTCCCCCTCCGGGAGGGAATTTCCCCCGGCAGATTTCTTCCTGCAGGGGAGCTTTTCGCTCTCTGGTGTTTTCCGCCTCGTGGAGGCGGCGGAATATTTCGATGGCCGTCCCCGTGTGTTAGGGTTCCGAGGGGGTCAAGTACGCGAAGGGGGAACGGCTGAGGTGGGCCAGGGCCCCCAAACCACCTGGCGGCGCGGCTGGGGGCCCCCGCGCCAGCAGGTGAGGAGGGCCCACCTGGCCCTTCTCAGCCTCCCCTTTTGGCCTCCTCCTCATCTGGTAAAATAGGAACTTCCATATGTCTCCTTCGATTTATTGATCTTCAGAAATAGTGCATCTCGACGGTGCTTTTTCCAGCAGAATCCTGACTCCGGTGTCCAATTCTCCATTATTCATCAAACATGCAAAATAGGTAAAATAACATAAGTAACACTTCTAAATATGAAATATATCGATGAATAGCAGTAAATTATGATATAAAATAGTGATGCAAAATGGACGTATCAACCCCCCCAAGCTTAGACCTCGCTTGTCCCCAAGCGAAAACTGAGCTCAGTAAACATGACCACAAGTTTATGGAGCAAAGTGTCG
Source organism: Poa pratensis (assembly GCA_947311845.1). Lineage (NCBI taxonomy): Eukaryota > Viridiplantae > Streptophyta > Magnoliopsida > Poales > Poaceae > Poa > Poa pratensis. Next base: position 59,433,067 of record CAMZMU010000107.1, read on the forward strand.
ATAAATAAAATACGGACAAGAAGCATCACATTCATTGATACACAAGTCATTCTAGACAGCAACTTCCCTTCATATAATCTAACTTGAAATAAGTAAAGGGAACCACGATGAAGTGCATAAAGAGAACCATGATTGGTGAAGGCAAACTTAAACTCTTGGTCAGAGAACAATTAACAGATCATACTTATCTTTCGAGAAGAGTCTTTATATCAGAGCTTATATAGCAGAACTTACATGCCTTAATCATAACAGTCTCCTTACAGTCATTGATAACTTTCAAAGTTATATTCATTCGGATAAAAGCTATTGTGCGAAACAAGGAAATGAGAGATATGATTAGAAGTATCAACACATATAACTAATTGGATCTCAACAACTCAAATGCTTGCTTGAGATAGAGAGGAATGGGTTTACTGACTCAACAATAATGTAAAAGATAGGCCCTTCGCAGAGGGAAGCAGGGATTAAATCATGTGCTAGAGCTTTTAAGTTTTGCAAAGCATATAGAGAGTATGAAAATAGTTGTTTGAGCTATGTATGTCGTTGTCAACGAATCGTAGTAAAGTGAACACTAACCCCTTGTCAACCAGACTTTCAAGAGCGGCTCCCATGAAGGACGTTATCTCTACCAGCAAGGTAGATCATCCCTCTTCTCTTTTGTTTACACATGTATTTTAGTTTCTTTATAGTTGACACTCCTCCCAACCTTTTGCTTACACAAGCCATGGCTAACCGAATCCTCGGGTGCCTTCCAACATTCACATACCATGGAGGAGTGTCTATTTGCAAATTAAGTTGCTTACTGATAAATCAGGGCAAAACATGTGAAGAGAATTATTAATGAAAGTTGTAGTTAATTGGGACTGGGCACCCCATTTGCCAGCTCTTTTTGCAAATTGTTGGATAAGCGGTGTATATGCCACTAGTCCATTGGTGAAAGTCTGTTTGACAAAAGTGCTAGAGAAACTCTACAGAACCCTCATGAGCTAATAAACAGTGACACAAAACTAGGAGTAATAAGTTTTGAATAATTTAAAGGTAGCACATGAAGTATTTACTTGGAATGGCGCAAAATACCATATAGTAGGAAGTTATGGTGGACTCGAATGGCAATGGTTTGGCTCAAGGTTTGGATGTATGAGAAGCATTCCCTCTCGATACAGGTCTTTGGCTAGCAAGGTTATGTAGCAAGCATAAGAGTTGAGGGATACAAACAATTATACAAGTGATAAGAATAATCATGCAATCTTCCTTAGAAGCACAAATAGTTTAACTTAAGAATACTAAGCTTATGAGCTACAAAGAAAGAAAGATCATGGAATAATATATTTGCATGCACTCCCTCTCTCTACTTAAGTCTCAAAGTATTGTCTACTACTGACCAATGCTAAGTTTGCCAAAACCAAAAAGATTAACTTGGTGCTCTAAAAAGTGATCCCTATACTAACAACAAGGTTATCAATATGAAAGAGAATTGCAAGCTAAAATAAAGTATGCAGAAAGTAAATGATAAAACTTCTCATTAATATTTCATAACGGCAACTCACACCAAGGGATACATAGATAACCAACTAAAAGAGAGATACTTCCACATTGCAAACCATCATATAAGATAACTTCCCTACTCACGATATGACTTTATGGAAAAGTAAAAGGTAAAGATAATGATGTGATACCGCGGCACTCCCCCAAGCTTGGAACAAACCAAGGGGATGCCAATACTTATGATGAATTACTCCTTCGGTGGTGGTGGTGAATTGTCCTCATCATCAGACTTCCAGGGAAGGGGTTTCCCATCAACAAAGGACGACTTGGTTTCGATTATCCTGAAACTAGCAGCAGCGCTTATGTTTTTAAACCGAGTTTCATACTCACAGTTTTGATTCTGGACATCATAGAGTTGCGCCTGCAGTTTGTTGGTGGTGTTGATGAGGTGAAATATGTCTTCCCAGAGTTGTGCAGTCTCCTTCTTATGTTCAGCGACCAGCGCGGACACCATTGAGTGGAAGACTCCCACTTCACGTTCCGCCAGCTTTTTGTATGTGAAGACCTCTTGCTCCAGCTTCTCCATCCTGGCTTCCAGGCTCCCTTCTCCTTTGGGTCCTCGCACGTCTTCCGTCGCAGCTTTCCATCAACCATCTGCGACTCCTTGGGATGCATCTTCAGCTCATCCATGTATGGGGTGACGACGTTCACAAAGAAACTGTCCTTTGGAGGCTTCGATGAAGACATGGCAGCTCTAGATCTGAAAACAATATCTGGACAGAAACAGCTCGAAACGAAACACGATGAAAAGGCGAGATACGAACCTCGGGGGTTCGGGTGAGTTATATAGCAAAAAGTTTTACAACATAAGGAAGGTACAGGAGGAAACCTGATCGGAGACGAGCTCCGGGGTGCTCAAACCACCAGGCGCGGCTGGGGGCCCACCGCGCCGACCTATGGTTTGGGCACCACGGGTGCCGTCTCCCATCCGGTTCGGTCTCTTATTTTTCCATATTTAATAAAAACGACGAAAATATCTTCTAGAAAGTTATTCGCGAAACTTTTCTTACCGAAACTGTTACCTATTCGAATCGAATTCTGCAGTCCCAGAAAAATGTTCTTCAATGAAAGTTTCCGGAGTCACCACTTTAATTGTATCAACCTCTTCATTAATAGAATCTCCAGAAATATAATGCTTGAGTCTTTGACCATTTACCACTTGTGTAGAGTTATCTTTCAATGAAGCAATTTTTATTGCACCTGAACGATACACCTCCACAATAACAAATGGTCCTTCCCATTTTGAGAGTAACTTTCCTGCAAAAAATCTGAGACGAGACCTATACAATAGAACTTTCTCACCAACATTAAATTCTCTTTTAAGAATTCTCCTATCATGCCATCTCTTAACTTTTTCTTTAAAGAGTCTAGCATTTTCATAAGCCTCACTTCTCCATTCATCTAAAGAACTTAAATGCAACAACCTTTTCTCACCGGCAAGTTTAAAATCTCTATTAAGTTCTCTCACTGCCCAATAAGCTTTGTGTTCTAATTCTAAAGGCAAGTGACAAGCTTTACCATAAACCATTTTATAAGGAGACATGCCCATGGGGTTCTTATAAGCAGTTCTATAAGCCCATAAAGCATCATTTAACTTACTAGCCCAATTTTTTCTAGATTTATTAACAGTCTTTTGCAAGATAGATTTAATCTCCCTATTTGACAATTCTACTTGTCCACTAGTTTGAGGATGATAGGCTGAAGCAATTCTATGATTAACACCATATTTAGCAAGAGTCTTTCTAAAACCACCATGGATAAAATGAGAACCTCCATCAGTCATAAGATATCTAGGTACACCAAACCTAGGAAAAATGACATCTTGAAGCATTTTTAAAGAGGTCTCACCATCAGCACTTTTAGTAGGTATAGCTTCTACCCATTTAGTGACATAATCAACAGCAACAAGTATATGAGTATTACCTTGTGAAGAAGGAAAAGGACCCATGAAGTCGAATCCCCAACAATCAAATGGTTCAATAACAAGAGAATAACTCATAGGCATTTCATTGCGTCTAGAGATATTACCAACCCTTTGACATTCATCACAAGATAAAATAAACTTTCTTGCATCCTTAAAGAGGGTAGGCCAATAAAAACCTGATTGTAGAACTTTCTGCGCAGTTCTATCTCCAGCGTGATGCCCTCCATAAGCACTTCCATGGCATTTCCTCAGTATTTCCTGTTGTTCATATTCAGGAACACATCTTCGCATAATACCATCGACTCCTTCTTTATATAAGTGTGGGTCATCCCAAAAGTAATGCCGCAAGTCATAAAAGAATTTCCTTCTTTGCTGAGCTGAAAAGGTTGGAGGCAAGTACTTGGAAACAATAAAGTTAGCATAATCAGCATACCAAGGACTATCTCGCGAACTTACACTTATTGCAGCCAATTGTTCATTTGGAAAGCTATCATTAACAGGAATAGGATCATAAGGAATGCTTTCCAATCTAGACAAATTATCAGCAACAGGATTTTCAGCACCTTTTCTATCTATGATATGCAAATCAAATTCTTGCAAAAGAAGTACCCATCTAATAAGCCTTGGCTTAGCATCTTTCTTTTCCATAAGGTATCTAATTGCAGCATGATCAGTATGAATAGTGACTTTCGAATCAACTATGTAGGGTCGAAATTTGTCACAAGCAAAAACTACAGCTAGAAATTCTTTTTCAGTAGTGGCATAATTCTTTTGAGCAGAATCAAGAGTTTTACTAGCATAATGAATAACATTTAACTTTTTATCTACTCGCTGCCCAAGAACAGCGCCTACAGCATAATCACTAGCATCACACATAATTTCAAAAGGTAAATTCCAATCAGGTGGTTCAACTACAGGAGCGGTGATTAAAGCCTTTTTCAAAGTTTCAAAAGCTTCCTTACAATCATCATCAAAAACAAAGGTACATCTTTTTGAAGAAGATTAGTAAGAGGCTTGGAAATTTTAGAGAAATCTTTAATAAACCTCCTATAAAAACCAGCATGACCAAGAATACTACGAATACCTTTAACATCTTTGGGACAAGGCATCTTTTCAATTGCCTCCACTTTAGCTCGATCAACTTCAATACCTCTTTCAGAAATTTTATGTCCAAGAACAATTCCTTCATTAACCATAAAGTGGCATTTCTCCCAATTAAGAACAAGGCTAGTTTCTTCACATCTCTGCAAAACTTTGTCAAGGTTGTGCAAACAATTATCAAAGGAAGTTCCATAGACGGAGAAATCGTCCATGAAGACTTCCACAATTTCCTCACAAAAGCCATGAAAAATAGCAGACATGCATCTTTGAAAAGTAGCAGGAGCATTACATAAACCAAAAGGCATACGTCTATAAGCATAAGTTCCATAAGGACAAGTAAAAGTAGTTTTCTCTTGATCTTGCGCTCTCACAGCAATTTGAGAAAACCCAGAATACCCATCAAGGAAACAAAAGTGAGTTTTCTTGGACAACCTCTCAAGCATTTGATCAATAAAAGGCAAAGGATAATGATCTTTCTTAGTTACTTTGTTAACCTTTCTAAAATCAATGCACATCCTATAACCAACTACTACTCTTTGAGGAATTAGTTCATCATTTTCATTAGGAACAACGGTAATTCCTCCTTTCTTAGGAACACAATGCACAGGACTTACCCATCTACTATCAGCAATAGGATAAATAATACCAGCTTCAAGAAGTTTTAATACCTCATTTCTTACCACTTCTTTCATCTTGGGTATTAAACGACGCTGATGCTCAACAACAGGCTTTGCATCAGGTTCCATGTTGATGGCGTGCTGACATATAGTAGGAGAAATTCCCTTCAGGTCATCAAGAGTATATCCCATAGCTCCGCGGTGTTTCCTCAACACTCCCAATAACCTTTCCTCCTCTGTACCTGAAAGTTTAGAGCTGATAATAACAGGATATATTTTCTTATCATCAATATAAGCATATTTAAGATTATCAGGCAGAGGTTTCAAATCAAAAACAGGATCCTCCTTGGGTGGCATTGTGGTACCCAAATCTTCCACAGGTAAATTGTGTTTGAGCATAGGTTGACGAAGGAATACTTCATCAAGCTCATTCCTTTCTTCCCTGAAGTTCTCACTTTCATGATTCTCCATATGTTGCTGCAAAGCATTGTTAGGAGCAAGAACAATAGATGCAAGTTGAGCAATTTCAAAATCCTCACTAGGCAATTCAGTTTCATAAGGTGCTTTAGCAAATTTAGAGAAATTGAATTCATAAGATTCACCAGCAAATTTAGTAAAGATTTTCTCTTTCTTACAGTCTATAACAGCACCACAAGTATTCAGAAAAGGTCTACCAAAAATAATAGGACAACTATCATTGGCAGCCGACCCAAGTACAAGAAAATCAGCAGGGTATTTAGTCTTACCACAAAGGACTTCGACATCTCTAATGATACCAATTGGAGAGATAGTTTCCCTATTAGCAAGCTGAATAACCACATCAATCTCTTCAAGTTTACAAGGAGCAATTTCGTGCATAATTTCCCTGTAAAGCTCATAAGGAATAGCACTAGAACTTGCACCAATATCACATAAACCATAATAGCAATGATCACCTATCCTAACAGAAAGCACAGGAACACTAGACTTCCTAGAACTTTTAGGATGTGAGACAATATTAGAAGCATCCTCACAAAAGATAATGTGTCTATCTTCTAAATTTTCAGTGACAAGATCTTTAACCAATGCTACAACAGGTTCAACAGTTATTTGCTCATCAGGTTTGGTAGTTTTCTTATTACTTTTACTAACAACACCAGTTATGATAGTATGTTCCTTAATCTTATTAGGAAAAGGAACTTTTTCAATATAAGGTTCTGGAATAATGCGATCACAACATTAACCTCAACACCTTTAGATATATGAGAAACAGATTCATCTTTATATGGTTCATGATAATTTTTAAAACCCTCCTTCGGCAAACCGAAATAGGAAGCAAAGGCTTTATAAAAGTTTGCAACAATTTGAGAGTCAAGACCATAAGTAGTGCTAATTTTGCGATAATCATCAGTATCCATAAATTTTTAACACACTCAAAGTCATAGCTTATACCTGACTCCCTACCTTTGTCATTCTCCCATCCTTCAGTGTTCTCCTGAATCCGATCAAGAAGGTCCCACTTAAACTCTTCTTTATTACGAGTGAACGATCCAGCACAAGTGGTATCCAATAGAGTTTTATCTTGAAAGGAGAGTCTTGCATAAAAGTTATCAATAACAATATTACCAGGAAGCTCATGAATGGGACATTTGAGCATTAATGCCTTCAATCTCCCCCACGCTTGAGCGATACTCTCTCCATCATAGGGCCAGAAGTTATATATGAGGTTCCGATCCTTATGAATCTCACTTGGAGGATAGAATTTGGAGTAAAAGAGAGGTACAATTTCCTCCCATCCAAGAGAATACCCATTCTTCAGCAGTTTATACCAATGTGCAGCTTTACCAGACAGTGATAGAGAGAATAATTTCTTCTTAACTTCTCCCATCGAGATACCTGCACACTTAAATAACTCGCACAATTCATGCAGAAATAACAAATGATCTCCAGGATGGACAGTTCCATCTCCTGCATAGCGGTTATTTGTGACACGTTCAACAATTTTCATAGGAATTTTGAACGGTATTACCTGCTCATCTGGCGCCTCCTCTACTACCTTAGCAGTGGTAGTTGTTTTCCCAAATAGGAATTCAAGAGAAGACCCCTCCATAATGAGATATAGCAGCAGGCAAAAATAAAAACAGCACGTACAATAAATGTTTCCCTTACCAATTCCACTTACCAATAGCGCTACACTCCCCGGCAACGGCGCCAGAAAATAGTCTTGATACCCACAAGTATAGGGGGTGTATCGTAGTACTTTCGATAAATAAGAGTGTCGAACCCAACGAGGAGCAGAAGGTGTTGACAAGCGGTTTTGATGAAGGATTCACTGTAAATGCTCTCAGACAAGTTTTTAGGAGTTTTTGATATGACAGATAAATAAAGTACAAGTAAATAAAATGCAGTAATAATAGTTGCAGCGAGTGGCCCAATCCTTTCTACAGCAAAGGACAAGCCGGTTGTTGTACTTATAATGACCAAACGTTCTTGAGGACACACGGGAATATTGTCAAGTGCTTTCGCTTCATATAGTTGATTAATCTTCATTGTTTTGATAAGTGTTGTGTGGGTGAACCTATGCTAATGCACCGCCCTTCCTAGGACTAATACATACTTGTGATTATACCCCTTGCAAGCATCCGCAAATACAAGAAAGTAATTAAGATAAACTAACCACAGCCTTAAACTTTGAGATCCTGCTATCCCTCATGCATCGATATACCAACGGGTGTTCAGGTTTCTGTCACTCCGGCAACCCCACAATTGGCAAACGAATACACAATGCATTCCCCTAGGCCCATAAAGGTGAAGTATCATGTAGTCGACGTTCACATGACACCACTAGAAGAATAACACCACAACTTAAGCATCAAACCATTAAATATTACTCAACATAGTTCACTACTAACATCAAGACTTCTCCCATGTCCTCAAGAACTAAACGAACTACTCACAAGACATCATACGGAACATGATCAGAGGTGATATGATGATGAATAACAATCTGAACATAAACCTTAGTCCAATGGTTTCACCCAATAGCATCAATAACAAGAGTAATCAACACCGGGAGAGTTTCCCCTATGAAATAGACAAGATTCAGCCCTAGATGTTACACGGAGACGGGGTGCAGCGGCGGTGATGATGGTGTTGGCGGTGGAGATGATGATGATGATGATCCCGATGAAGTCCAGCTCGATGACGGTGATGATGGCGACGATTTCCCCCTCCGGGAGGGAATTTCCCCCGGCAGATTTCTTCCTGCAGGGGAGCTTTTCGCTCTCTGGTGTTTTCCGCCTCGTGGAGGCGGCGGAATATTTCGATGGCCGTCCCCGTGTGTTAGGGTTCCGAGGGGGTCAAGTACGCGAAGGGGGAACGGCTGAGGTGGGCCAGGGCCCCCAAACCACCTGGCGGCGCGGCTGGGGGGCCCCCGCGCCAGCAGGTGAGGAGGGCCCACCTGGCCCTTCTCAGCCTCCCCTTTTGGCCTCCTCCATCATCTGGTAAAATAGGAACTTCCATATGTCTCCTTCGATTTATTGATCTTCAGAAATAGTGCATCTCGACGGTGCTTTTTCCAGCAGAATCCTGACTCCGGTGTCCAATTCTCCATTATTCATCAAACATGCAAAATAGGTAAAATAACATAAGTAACACTTCTAAATATGAAATATATCGATGAATAGCAGTAAATTATGATATAAAATAGTGATGCAAAATGGACGCATCACGCATCTGGGCTATTTATCTTGGCTCATCGTTTTTCCCAGCGTTCTGCATCAAGTCCTGCATTACGCATCCACTGCTCCTTTCCGCCGCCTCCAATCTCGCTTCTCGTACTCACAATCCTTCGGTGGAGATCTCCATAAATCTGAGAAAAATGTCTCGCCGCAAGTGCAACTGGGAAGGCTCGTGGGTCGACGAAGATTTCCTGGAATCCCTATCTGCACGGGGCCTTCTTCCGCCAAAAGATCAATGCGAATGGCGGGCGGCTGGTGAGGAGGTAATTCCCAACCCTCAACCAGGAGAAGTAGTGATATTCGCGGAGCATGTTGAGCGCGGGTTCAAGCCCCCGGGCTCTCTCTTCTTTCGCTCCTTGATGCAGCGGTTAGGTCTCCGCTTCCATGATATTGGCCCTAATTCGATGTTGCAAGTGAGCAACTTCCACGTCCTCTGCGAAGATTATCTGGGTATCCCGCCTTCAATAGATTTCTGGCTTGCTCTTTTTAATTGCAATAGTCAAAGGGAAACCACAGATGGTTCTTTTCTCCAATGCGGCGCCATTTCCTTCCAGCGCCGTAGGGGTAGTATTTTCCCAAAACTAACTCTTGCCAAGAAAATCAAGGATTGGCAAAGGACATTCTTCTATTGTAAAAACACTTCTCCTGAGGGTGAAATTCCTTTTCCTCTTTGGTCTCCTCTTCCCTTCGAGGCTACCGATGCTCTGTCTTCTAAACCTGATCCTTCTTCGTTGCCCTTTATCGAATCCCTTCTAGACAAGGTGAGAGCGCTGACACTCCATGGTCTCACTGGATTAGATCTCATATCTTGCTGGACTAAGTGGCGAGTTCAGCCAGTGAGTCGCCGCTCGTGGCTTATGGTGGATTTCACTTGTCATGCAAACGACGTCGATTGTACTTGCCCTGAAGATTGGGACAAAGGGGAGTGGATAAATTTCATTCGCCGAGTGACGAACGAGGATATCGACTCGTATGATAACGTCGGACTTGCTCCCTTCTGGGCTGAGCACAAGCCTTTTGTGGTAATGTTTACGTGTCACCTGTTTCCTCGAAAACTCCTTCTCCAAAATTAATTATTTCTGACCTGAGCTCCTTTTCAGATCGATCCCTATTTCTGGGTTCTTCCCTCAGAGGACGTCGACTTGAACCAAGGATCAGCGGCTGAGTCGTCAAAGCAAGCCGCAGCCTTTGGCGAAGATACAGTTATGCACGAGGGTAGCGCTTCTGAAGAGGAACAACAAATGGCCGACGCTCTTCTCTCCTCGTCTCCAAATACACCTTTCCTGGAACTTCCTGAGGTGCCTCGCAGGTCCTCAAAGTGTATTTTATGCCAGAGCTCCGAAGACCCCGCGCAGCCTGAGAAACGTCGCAAAGCCTTGGCGTTACTAGCAGAAACAAGAACTGCCAAATCTTTAAAACTCGCTGATCCCAACAAGGCTACTTTTTCTTCCGAGGCTGTTGCAAAGGATTGCTTCTCAATAAGCTCGGGTAATTGTTTGCGACTCTCTCCTTTTCTTTTTGTGTTTACGTATTTCTGGCAAGGAATTGCTGATCACCACTTCTTTTCATACTCTGTAGGTTCGGATTTGCAAGGTTTATCTTCTCCTTCCTCTGGTTGCCTGATGAAGAGTATCCGTGTCGCCTCTGGGTATGGTTCGCCTTCTTTTCAATGTTGCGGCTCTGCTAGGTCAGCTTATTAACCCATCAATGTTTTGCAGGGCCATGTCTGAAGAGGATACCAAGTCTAATTCCCATCCCACTTATTCTCAGCCAGCTATGAGCGAGGACGATGCTGCTGATGAAAACGTGGGAAACAGTAATGGTGCGACTCATCCAAGGCCCTCCCTGGAGGAAGGTATTGCAGATGCGGCTCCTGCCGCGACTCCAGTCGCAGCTCCATCCGCAAGTCCTGCTGTTGGTAGGGTATCCACTGAAGATAGAATTCCAGCTCCAGGAAATAGTTCCAAGTCAATTGCAGATGCCATAATTGCTGCTGGAGATAAGCATGCTGCTCTGCTGCGCAGCCTAGTTGAACAATTTTCTTCAAGTCGCCAGGTACATATACCGTAGCCCCCAAGGATCAAAACCTTGTGCCATCGCACGAGGTGTTGATTCTTTTCCTGGTTCCAAATCTCGAGCCCCCAAGTTCTTGGATAATTCACCCATGCCTTTTGCTCTGTTTATTTTCAGCTTGAACTGTCCTTGCTTGATGTTTCTGGCTCAATAAAGGGCAAAGGCATTTCCATAGACCATCCTGAAATGATGCAGTCTTGCCTGGAGCAGCATAATGAGGTCATTAGGGACCAAGATCAGTAAATAAAATCTCTCAAAGGTCAACTCGACTCCTGTGAAGAGCAATTTAAAGAACTTGAAGCCGATATGCAGCAGCGACTCATGGAGAAAGACGAAGTCATTAGATCTTTGCGAGAAGGGCTGACTCTTAAATCTGAATTGATTGATCGCCTGAAGGGAGACCTCGCAAAGGAACTCGTCGCGCGAGATGAAAAATATAACTCGCTGTTCAAAGCCTTTGAGGGTTTTGGCTCCATGGTCAAATCAGCCATTCTGCAGCTTGCTGGTTCGTCTTTTATACCTCAAAGCCTTTTCTTTCTTGCCATAGGGCCTGAGGCCCCAGTGTCCCGCTCCAATTTGAAGGATCAACTGGTATATCTGTCTGACTTCAGCCAGCGCTTCTTAAAGGTTACCAGGGAAGTTATGACGGTAATCTCTCCTGCGACTGATGGCCCGATATCTTGCGAGTATTGGATAAATAAACTGCTCAAGGCTCCGCATTATGTCTCTGATTGGAAACGATCCTCAGCTCGCGCCGGAGCCGCGCATGTCTTGACATTACTCCGAGCATATTATCCAGAAATAGATGTTGGCAAGGTTGCTCGCCACGGCCTGGCGATGAGCGCAGATGATACTGAACTGCCGATAAGCGAGTACTTCGATATCTGGAAAGGGATGCGCGGATATGCCACAAAATTTGTTGATAACTTAGACTTGGGCACTTATCACGATAAATTCAATCTTGATGGGAGCAAGGTGTCAAAGGAAAAGTCCACAGGAGTTGAGTCATCTCGGGCTGCCACTCCAGCAACAGTATCTGGTGGCCCTTCTGCCTCGTCTGGCGGCGCCCTGATTATTAAGACACCTGCGACTACAACCGCGAGACAAACCGCGCCAATTCCCACTCCTGTAGCTCGGAAGAGGAAAAATAAATAATGTGGGACATGCCCGTTAGTCTGTAAGACATTCATGTATTATAAACAGTATTTTGGTGACCTATAAGCAGGTTCTTTTCATGATAATTCCATTAAGTAGACGCTCGCGCGGCTCAGTATTTCCTAGGAACATGTGTGTTCAGGGTCGAGAGCGGCCATGATAGGCAATCAAGCTCGATTGACGCCACACCCCAGTACTTTGGCCGCATAATGCAAGACGCTTCTAGCTTAAGGATTGCCACTAGTTTGGCAAAATTTGAGGTGCGATTGGTACTCGCGATGCTCGTAAGGAGCCCTCAAGGGTCAGTGATATATGAAATTCAAAAGACTCAGCGACTCAATGATAGTTGAGGCGAAACGACAAACCCTTGAATGTCAAGGGTGCCGGCTTTATTTCATAATCACTCGATGTTTTACAGGGTGTTACAGGATGATGCAGGCCCTTTAATGCGGGTTTTCTATTCCCCGCAGGCCATGCATACTTGATACTCATCGCACTTAGTTGCGAATTAATACTCCTAACGAAGTGGGTTGAACGCCTGATTGGTTCAATTTTGAGTCGCTAAAAGCGACTCGGGTCGAGCATGATAGCTCCGATGTATGTCTCATGTTGAAGCAGAGAGCAAATTTGTTAGGCGATTAGCCGCACTGAGCTGCGAATTATGTCGAGTTGAGTTTGCTTTGTAAGGACTCACGATAACTGAGCCCCTTTGGCTGGGGTTGTTGATCGAGGTTGGGTCTATGCACATGCGCCATCTCTTGTCTTCTTTTTGTATCAAAGCGACCTCTGGGGCATTATCTTGCTGATGCGCAACTTCTCGGTGGGTATTTACCATCCGGTGGCTGCATCCTGTTGGCCGCTTCCGCGGTACCTCCAACGCGACTCGTTTTGAGCTGCGATCACCGATCTGCGACTGATATCCATGTGTGGAGTTGGCGATGCAGGCTTCTTCTGCGTGTACTGAGCCTGCGTTCTCGCATTCTAACGCTCTCTGCCTGTCTCCATATATTGTAATAACACCGTTTGGTCCTGGTATCTTTAACTGTAGGTAGACGTAGCAGGGGCGAGCGGTAAATTTGACATAGGCTTTTCTTCCAAAGATCGCATGATATGAGCTTTTGACTGCTACAACCTCAAAGTCTAGGAGCTCTGTGCGGAAGTTCCGCTCTGTTCCAAAGCTAACTTCAAGTGTTATCTTTCCGATTGGTCGCGTAACAGCTCCTGGGATTATGCCTTGAATTTCTTTCCTGGATGGTCGCAGCCTCGTCTCGGGTATATTCATTCTTCGGAGCGTGTCTTGATATAGGATGTTTACTCTTCCTCCTCCGTCCATTAGAACCTTACTTAACTTGTATCCCGCGACTTCAGGCGTGACCACCAGAGCTGGCTGTCCTGGATCTCTTACTTCTGGGGGGTGATCGCCGCGACTCCAAATAACCGATTGCTCTGTCCAGCGACGATACCTTTCTGGCGTTGAAATCTGACCGCTCTTCCGGCTTCCATCCGTTATTTGTACTTCCACTGTATGAAACTGTCCTATGTTTCTTCTAGGTAAAACGTCAGGCCCTTGACAAGAGCTAGATTTATTCTTGTGCTGCATCGATTTGCTGCGAGCCGTATCTGGCGTGTCGCCTTCTTTCCACCTCCGGTAATAATGACATTGCGCCTTTGTGTGACCCGCTGGCCTGCCATCTCTCCTGCGATCTAAGTCGCAAGGCACGTCGAAGATCCCCTTGCAGTTATTAGGGAGTAAGGCCTTATCACTCCCTTGCTCCTGCATCTGGTGTGCGCGATGTTCAGTTTTCGCGACTTGCAATTTCCCTGTTGGGTTCTGTGAGAAGCCGCCTGTCCCTTTATCTGTCTTTGCGTACTTGTCAGCTGTTGCCAAAAGCTGGTCGAAGTTATCAATCTTGTGCTCAGCGCGACTTAATTTGTGCACCAACGGCTCAAATCTACAGTTCTTTCTCATAGCTTGTATTGCAGCTTGTACTGTTAAGTTTTTGGCGGAGCCAAGGATCTCCGCGATTCTCTTGATCCAGTCGCCGCTTGATTCGTCCTCTTTTTGAATGCATTGTCTAAGGTTTTTCATGTCTTCTGTTTGGAATCTGCTGATGAACTTGTCTTTCAAGTCTTCCCATGTGCTTATTGATTTTGATGGCAGCCTTAACAGTCAATCCCTAGCTTCTCCCTGTATTGCCAAGTGGAAGTATTTCGCACGTATTTCTTGAGTCACATCAGCCCCTGTTATGCTTGCCTCGTAATCTTCTATCCATAAGGCAGGGTCTTGGTCACTGCAATAGGTGGTGACTCGCTGCGACTCGTCGAAGTTCGGGGGGAACGAGCGAGCCGTATTTCCTCTCCAAAACATGCTGGTCCCTTCAATAATGAATAAGAGTTTACTGGCGCTGGATCTTCATCTGAATCAATTTCAATCTGGGATGGCTGAGTCGCTCCGGACGTCCGTGACTCGCCTTCTATCTTCTCTTCTTTTTCCGATCATACCTGCAAACCTGCTAGCTGGTTGACCATTTCTTCGACGCTGCACCTTTCTCCTCCCCATGATACCTTGTTTTGCGGCTCATTGGGCGTGACTCCATACATATTTGCTTGTTGTAAAGCAGCGGTTTGCAGTAGGTGGATCGCATGGCGAGCTTCCTTATCAGCTCGTGTGTCTCCAACCGGTACTATCTTTGACAATATCCCTATTGCGGCGTGCACGTTGCTCTCTGGGTCACCGTGGAACTGTGATTTCATCTCTCCTCTGTCCATCTTGATCTGATGTTTTTGCTGCCAACGACGGAGTCGTCACTCTTCTTCTTGGAGTTTCTTGCGCTCAGATGTCGTCTTGGTTCGGACCGCCTGGTGTTTGGCTGGCAGCGACGGAGTCGTCGACCTTCTTCTTGGAGTTTTTCACGCTCAGCCGCGAGTCTTTGTGCCTCTTCACAGAGTTCCGGCCGTCCTGATAGCTTCAATCTCTTCAATCTTGAGGTCTCCTTCCTGATTTGGTAGAGATCCCCAAACAGGTCTTGACGGGACGGGGATGGGCAGTCTTGCCGTAGCTTGTTGTAGCTCCTCCAACACGCGGACCCTGACCGGTCGCAGTTCCTTCACCGATTCGCTTCCTTGAGTCGCATCTATAGATCTGCGACTGACGGATCCGACGAAAACTTTTACTGATCCGATGGGAACAATGTATCCAAACTCGATGCGATCTGCCTCGGGTCCCCACTCTGAGTCGTCGATGAAGGGGACCCCATTGATGTCTTCAACTTGGCCGATGGCGATGTCCTTGAAGCCTGATTCCGATCCTGCGCGGAACGTGATGCTTTTGACCGCAGGCCCCACGGTGGGCGCCAACTGTCGTGGGTATGTCACGTCAGGTGTCATAGATGACTTCGTAGGTGTGGGATTACGTGAGTCAAGCATCTCCGAGCTTGGTATCGCAGGAACAAAGATCAACACAGATTTACCCAGGTTCGGCCCCCTCAATGTGAGGTAAAAGACCTACTTCCTGCCTACCCTAGATTGGTATTGATATGATAATCGAGGTGTTTACAATGGAGGCGATCCGATCTGGTACTCGCCGTATGAGCTAGGGTTTAGGGCTTGATAGCTTGACCCGCTCTATGTCCTGCGAGTCCTCTTTATATACACAGAGGCTCGCTAGGTTACAAAAGGAAACTTCTCCATAAGGAATACGTCCATAGAGGCCTACTCGGAGACTACTTGGTCTTCACGTCCTCTGGGATACGTCTTCTAGATCTTTCCCCTTATGGCGGTTCAATATTGGGCTTGCTCCCAAGTGGGCCTTTGTCCGTGCGAGTAAGGTAAGTCGCACTGGGCCGCGGGTTAATCCAGAAAGTATTCCCCCGACAGCCACCGCTAGATCCCTCCACCTGCGGTTCTTCAGCACAAGGTACACAACCAGAATAATTTTAGTATTTAATCAAGATGTAGGATGCACGATATGGTTTTTTAAATTGATCTGAGGAATAGCGTTGTATAATCAAGTCGGCCACCAGGTACCACCGTAAAAGTATTCCACTGCTGGCCGAGCAGAGTACGTACACTTCGTTGAGTAGTACTGTGTAGCTAATCGATTTAGCTAGCTCATTTCGTTGAGTCTTGTTGTACTAGTAGTAGCTAATCGGTTTAGCTAGCTAGTTTAAAACCGATACTGGTTGTTCGGTTGGCTTTGGAATTGCTTCAGGGCACATTAAGTACTTGTAAATTTGTTTTAGTTGTCTATGGAATTTTAATCGATTCAGTTGTACTTGTAATTTAATTTGTAAACTTGTAATATGTAGTGAATAACTGAATATTGATATTTCTTGTTGCCCTCTGGACAATTATTTGTGTTGAAATCCTTAATATTTGTGTTGTAGGCACTTATCCAGCTGTCTGCTTGGGTGCTTCCGCCTTTTTGATCCAGCTGCTTGCTTGGGTGCTTCCGCCTTTTGATCCAGCTGCTTGCTTGGGTGCTTCCTCCTTTTTGATCCAGCTGCTTGCTTGGGTGCTTCCGCCTTAAGCACCGAAGCAAGCAGCTCAAAAGGAGGAAGCACCCAAGCAAGCAGCTCAAAAGGAGGAAGCACCCAAGCAAGCAGCTGGATCGAAAAGAAGGAAGCACCCAAGCAAGCAACTCAAAAGGAGGAAGCACCCAAGCAAGCAGCTCAAAAGGAGGAAGCACCCAAGCAAGCAGCTGGATCAAAAAAGCGGAAGCACCCAAGCATGCAGCTGGATCAAAAAGGAGGAAGCACCCAAGCAAGCAGCTGGATCAAAAAGGCGGAAGCACCAGTTGCTTGGCTTGGGTGCTTCCGCCTTTTTGATCCAGCTGTATTGAATGTCTGTGAGCCGGCTAATTCCTGCTGTGAGCCGGCTGCGAGCCGGCTATTTTTTTTAATATTTAATAACCACATCAGAAACGGTTATATATTATGCCCGTTGCTAAACTTATTGCAAACGATCAAAATCTCCGTTGCCATTGTGAGGCTTCACATCAGTGACAGAGGCGGGGACACGGACCCTTTCTCCGTTGCCGATGGGCTTTTTGGCCCGTTTCCGATGTGTCGTCCTGTACTAGTGATTAGTTTGTTATGTGACTTCTAAATTTGGCGCTCATAGTCTGATGGCAACTTCGGTGCAGGGTTCGATAAGTTCTTCACGAAGCGCTCAACCTTTTCTGGCGGTAGTTTCTCCCTTACCTCAGGCTTTTTCGGTGCAAAAAAGGCTTTGTTATAGGCTGCCACAATCTCATTGTTTTCCTCTATAGTCCGGTCGTAAGGTAACTTCTCAGGAGGAGGCGGCGGTGATTTCATCGTTCTAGCTTTCTTCTTAGGCGGCGAACGGGCTGTGGGCTTCTTTAGCCACTGCACGGCCAGAGACGGCTCACCATGCGGAGATCGAGATGGACTAGCGCTAGGGTCCCTCACAGGGAGGGATGGACTTTGCTGAGGTGGATTGCTATAAGGAGGAGTCCGTGGAGGGGTGGAGTCTGCAAACACGATGCATTCTTTTTTCCATAGAATGATACCACCCTTGACTCCTCCCAGTGTCGTCTCCCCGTCACCTCCAGCCATGTCAAGTTGCAGTGTCTCAAATCCCGTCATAACTTCATCCACCCCGACACGAGCATATCCAGCTGGAATCTGACTGCCATGTACGCTTGCTCCAGGTTCATTAGGTAAAGCACAGCCGACCGCCACCTTGAAGGATATGTTCTTCATTGACTGATGTAGATCACACATTGTCTTCTCTGTGATATCATCCACGGGGTGGCGAGTCATCGGTGCTTCATCCAGGAGCGTCGTGGAACCCACGCTGCTTTTCCGCTGAGATCGGCAGACGTTATCATCGTCGAATGCAGGATCTTGTTGTTGCTTCTCAGATGCCCTTTGCAACTTCCTGACAATGCCCAATAATTCCTCATGATTTTCTTCAAGCCACTGGATCCGGTCTGCCTCCTTCTTCTTGTTTCTCTGACGGCTTCTATAAGTGGCGGCGCACTCCGGAAACCCTTTATTCCACGGAGTATCAGAGCCATAGCCTCGTGTTCGTCCTTTGTGTTCTTTATTCCCGAGGGCGAGTGTCAGCTCGTCGTTCTCTCTGTCGGGCTTGAACGTTCCCTTCCGAACTTTCTCTATTGCGTCAACAATATTTTGGGTGACCGTTTGCATTTTTACCTTATTTTTCTCCCTTGGAATAAGCTTCCCTGTCTCTGGGTCCAACGATGACCCATGCGCATACAACCAGCGCTTGGACCTCTCGGGAAATTCCGCAGTTTCTGGAGTGATCCCTTTAGCAATCAGGTCGGCGTCTCTTTTTTCCTACTTAGGCGCGGCAATCCTGTAGCCACCTGGCCCCAAAACATGGTGATATTCCTTTTTCGCAGCATTTATCTTATTTTTTTCGACCTTTCCACAGCTAGAGACGATTCCTTGTACTCCTTAAATTCGGGCCAGTGATAATTTTGCTTCTCCAAAAATCCAGTGAATGTTGGAGTTTCTTTGTCCTTCAAATATTTGTCCCATGTTTTTTTCTTGAAGTTCTGGAATTGTGTGGCCATCTTCTTGAGAGCCCACTCCTTGACTTTCAACTTCATGTTATTTTCCAGATCTTCCGGTAGGTTGAAATGTATCAAGTGCGATTTCCAAAGCTCATCTTTGACTCTTTGGTCGACAAAACTAACTGGTCCATCGTCGTCTCCCTTTGGCTTATGCCATTCTCGAATGCTGATCGGGATGTTGTCCCTAACAAGAACTCCACATTGATTTATAATTTTTTTTACATTCACTTCGGGAGCAAGCGGTTCGCCATCTGTAGCAAATTCCTCGATCGGGAACCAGATTGGCTCGATGCGGAGGGCCTAGGAGATTGGCTTGATCCGGAGGGCTAAAAGAAAAAGATTAGTTAATACTGCAATACAAATCAAATGCATCTAGTGATCACGAGAGGCTTAATATACCTCGCCGGAATTTGTTAAGGGTCCTTCGTCTCTTGCTTCTAACTCAGCTCCCTCACCGTAGTCGTTAAAAAATTGTGAGCTGTAATCTTTTGCAGCTTCTGAAAGTGCATGTGTTGCCCCATGTGTGGTTTTGGTAATTAATGACAATCCTTATGGACTAATGTTTGCATTGAGATATTCTTGTAGATCTTTTCCATAAGAAAAAAAATTGGAGTTCATGTGTTGGACTCTAGAATATTACATGATGGCCAAGGTTCTATCCAAGGGATTATATGAAGAATGGTCATGTGAAGAGTTGAGCTTATTGCAAGAATGGCTTGGAAATGAAGATTGAGTGAACTTTCATGTTATCTCCAAGCCGTCATATATATCAAGATAATAAGATGAAGTGCAAGTGGATTGATGAAGACGGAGCTTAGCAAGGCTCTCCCATCATGGTGTATGGGGGAGTATTTGGAGAGGTCTTTATCAAGCATGTGCTAGCAAGCACAATCAAGAAAGGTGTTCCAACTTGAGAGAGTCAAGATCGTCATTATCTAGCTCAAGTGGAATGCGCAAGGCAAAGATATGTTCTTGATAGGGTTTCTATTTTACCGGTCTCGTGGTGTTAGTGGGAGACCAGGTTATAGGATAGACGGCGTACTATCAAGAGGGGCTCTCAAGTGAGTAGCTTGATCGCATCTTTGTGGAGAGTTTAAACCTTTGCATACTTGGCATATCATCTTTCTTGGTTCTTATTTGGCTTTTATCCATGTGAGAATTCAGAGCTTGTGTTCATCTCCATACCAAGCTCTAGTTCATCAAAAACGGATTTCATATGCATATCATCTTTCTTGGTTCTTACTTGGTTTTTCTCCTTGTTGGGTTTTGGTGCTTGTTGTGATCTTCATGACAAGCCAAGTTCTCCGAAAAGGGATTTCGTATGGAAAACTTGTTGCATTTTCGGGTTGGAAATATTATCGGTTTATCCGTGAGGAAAGTTCCACACCTTCCCAAGTGTGAGGAAAGCTGGCGGCGGTGACGGCTTCGTCCGTCCGTGCGGTGGGAGGCGGCGCGCACGGGCGGCGACGGTGAGCGAGCGGCCGGAGCAGGCAGGCGGCGGACGGCGGCGGGTGTCGTGCGGGCGGACAGAGCAGGAGAGGAGGAGGCGCGCGGGATTGGCGAATTTTAGGTCGAAATTGGTGCGGAACCACCCTAAGTGCCGCGAAACAGAGCTTTAGTCCCGGTTCCTATCACGAACCGGGACTAAAGGTCCTTGAGTCACGGTTCGTTAGAGGAACCGGGACTAAAGCTCCAATTTTCGGCCGCACTGCAATTTCGCGCGCGAAGATGGGCTTTAGTCCCGGTTGGTGGATCCAACCGGGACAAGATGGGCTTTTCGATTTTTTTCTGTGGTTCTTTTTTCTTTTATATCTATTTGATTTACATGTTTAATTGTCTATATTTTTAAAAATCATATATTTATTTGTAACACCCAATATTTGTAAAAATAATATCTATATTTTTTGATTTCTTTTATATGTATTCTATCTATTTATAACAAATTCATTCATGTTTGAAATGTGAATTAAATATGTTCATATAATTACCGCGCATGCTATCTAGACCCGGAGAAGTAGCAGGGGTCGGCATCTCCTCCGGACGATCGTGATCGATGAACAAAACACACGGTTTCCCCGGTTTCCCCTAAAGTAAACTGAAAACTAATTGTACTGAATATCTAAATACAACTGAAACAAAACACCCGGTTTCCCCTAGCTACAGCCCCACAGTGATTCACGGTCGTCAAATGCCTTTACATTCACCGTGGGACGCAGCTAGGGAATCCGAATGTTTTGTGTTTTGAGCAGAAGAATGAGTGAGGAACCTGGCTGAGAGCTTGTCTATTTATAGCCCGTAAGCACTGCCGGCCTGTGACCTTTGATAAACACGAAAGGACGTCATGACCCTATCTTTTTGGAAAGGTCGCCAATCGAATCAACACGAAGGGACGTCGTGACCCTATCTTTTTTGGAAAGGTCGCCAATGGAAGCAGTAGGTATTACCAACCGGGACTAATGGGCTCAACAACTTTTCGAACATCCAATATTTTTGAGTAAAATGTTTAATACATTATTACACATCACCAAACAGTTTTCAGAACACGGTTAAATAAAAGGTTTAATACATTATTACACATCACCAACATTCCTGTCTAGTGTTTGGGTATAATTTTTTTCTTCGCGCGTGTCCCTTGCTTATGATTGCGCCGTAACCATGGAGAATCTTCATCATTAAACAGGATGTTTGGGTCACCGTTCACAGTGAAGGGCGGAATTTCATCAAACTTATTGTAATCTTCTGACATGTCTGTCTTATCCTCCACTCCCACGATGTTTCTTTTCCCTGAAAGAACTATGTGGCGCTTTGGCTCATCGTATGATGTATTCGTTTGCTTATCTTTTTTTCGGTCTGCTAGACATGTCCTTCACATAGAAAACCTGAGCCACATCTTTGGCTAGGACGAATGGTTCGGTGTCGTACCCAAGATTGTTGAGATCCACTGTTGTCATTCCGTACTTCGGGTCTACCTTTACCCCGCCTGTCAGGTTGACCCATTTGCACCGAAACAAAGGGACCTTAATAAAAGATCCATAGTCAAGTTCCCATATATCCTCCTCTGTTCCATAGCCCTTGGAGATGCTTCCTCTGTTCCATAGCCCTTGCAGATGCTTCCTTCTGCCCTTGCACGGTTATGAACATATTTCTTTAAGACTCCCATTAATCTCTCAAAGGGGAACATATTATGTAGAAATACAGGACCGAGAATCCTAATCTCTTCGATTAGGTGGACTATGAGGTGCGTCATAATATTGAAAAAGGATGGTGGGAACACCAACTCGAACCTGACAAGACATTGGACCACATCCTTCTGTAAACTTTGTAGAGTTTCTGGATTGATCACCTTCTGAGAAATTGCATTGATAAATGCGCATAGCTTCACAATGGGTACTCGAACAATTTTCGGTAGAAGCCCCCTCAATGCAACCGGAATTAACTGTGTCATAATCACGTGGCAGTCATGAGACTTTAGGTTTTGGAACTTTTTCTCTGCCATATTTATTATTTCCTTTATATTCGACGAGAAGCCAGACGGGACCTTGATACTGATCAGGACTTCAAAAAAGATCTCCTTCTTTTCTTTGGTAAGAGCGTAGCTGGCAAGATCTTGATACTTCTCTGGATGCAGGTGTAAATATGCAGGGAGCCCCCTATCTAATAGGGAAACTACCACGCATATGGATGCGCATAAAGGCAGCGAAATCAGGGTAGTTCGTGCCATCAAAGATCACCGAGCAGCGAGGAATCGCGACATAGCCCGATGATGCAGACATTTTTTTTTTTGGAAACGAAACTGCTCTGGTCAGATCACGGGACAGCAGCGAACAGAGCACGGGACAGCAGCGATCAGATCTCCCGATCTAGATCGTGGTCAAGGACAGCAGCGATCAGATCTTCTTGAGACAGCGGCGATCAGATCTTCTTGAGACAGCAGCGAACAGAGCACGGGCGACGGCAACGCGGGTAGGACGGCGGCCGGAGGCAGAACGGCCGGGGACGGGCTGCGGCCGGCCGGGAAGCAGCTGCAAGCGGCCGGAGGGCGGCGGCAGCAGACGGCCGGAGCGCGACGAACGGCGGCAGCGGACAGACTGGCTTGGAGGTCGGCGACGGGCAGCCTGGCCGGAGGAAACAGCAGCGGTGGTAGACTAACCGATCTGTACGGTGAAGAACCCCAAGATTGAGATCCATCTGTACGCGTGGAGCTTGGGGACGGAGACGGAGGAGAGAGAGTTTAGACGAGACGAGCTGTACGCGGGGCGGCTGAAAAAATTGCACGAGTTGCGCGTGCGGGAAACCCTAACCTAGCTCTGATACCATGTTAGGAATAAGCAACTTGTATTCCACGGGGGCCAAAGGCCACAATATATAGTACATATACAGGTGTAAATATGCAGGGAGCCCCCTATCTAATAGGGAAACTACAATATGCGTGCATATGTTGTTGGTCCAGCCGTGCATCCGGTGTATCTTTCGTCTTCCCATACACGCCCAAGAAGTTTAGCAGGTTCACGCAAAGATTTTTTGTCACGTGCATCACGTCAATTGCGGAGCGAACCTCTAGGATTTTCCAATAGGGTAGCTACCAAAATATAGATTTCTTCTTCTACATGGGTACGTGTCCGTCAGTGTCATTCGGTTACTTCTAAATCCTTGACCATACCATATATATCTTCACCAGTAGGGAGGGTAGGCTTCGTCCGGTGATCTGCCTCACCTTTGAAATACTTGCCTTTCTTTCTTAAGGGACGCTTGTTTGGAAGAAATCGACGATGCCCTGGGTACACATTATTGTTACCTAAATATATACTTTCAGTCTCACCTAAACAGTGTGTGCATGCATTGTATCCCTTGTTTGACTGTCCTGAAATGTTACTAAGGGCAGGCCAATCATTGATGGTTACAAACAGCAACGCTCGTAGGTCAAATTCCTACTGTTTGTGCTCATCCCACACACGTACACCTTCGTCACGCTACAACTGTAAAAGTTCTTCAACTAATGGCCTCAGGTACACATCAATGTCGTTGCCGGGTTGCTTCGGGCCTTGGATAAGCACTGGCATCATAATGAACTTCCACTTCATGCACAACCAAGGAGAAAGGTTATAGATACATAGAGTCACAGGCCAGGTGCTATGACTGCTGCTCTGCTCCCCAAAAGGATTAAAGCCATCTGTAATTAGGCCAAACCTTAAGTTCCTTGCGTCACCTGCAAAGTCCTTGAACTCTCTGTCGATTTTTCTCCACTGTGACGCATCAGCGAGATGTCTCAGCATCACATCTTTCTTACGGTCTTCTTTGTGCCATCGCAACAACTTGGCATGCTCTTTGTTTTGGAACAAACGTTTCAATTGTAGTATTATAGGAGCATACCACATCACCTTGGCAGGAATCTTCTTCCTGGGGCGCTCGCCCTCAACATCACCAGGGTCATCTCGACTGTTCTTATACCGCAATGCACTGCATACCGGACATGCATTCAAATTCTCGTACTCCTCACCGCGGTAGAGAATGCAGTCATTAATGCATGCATGTATCTTCTGCACCTCTAATCCTAGAGGGCAGACCACCTTTTTTTGCTTCGTACGTACCGGGGGGCAATTCGTTATCCTTTGGAAGCATCTTCTTAAATATTTTCAGCAACTTTTCAAATTCCTTGTCAGATACACCATTCTCTGCCTTCCATTGCAGCAATTTCAGTGTGGTACCCAGCTTTTTCTGGCCATCTTCGCAATTTGGGTACAAATTTTTTTTGTGATCCTCTAACATGCGCTCCCACTTCAACCTCTCGTTTTCACTTCCACAGTTTATCTTTGCATCAAGAATGGCCCGTCGAAAATCATCATCGGGCTTATCAACAATGGGCTCTTCTTCAGCTTCGTCTTCCCCCATTGTAGTATCACCGTGTTCAGAGAACATAGGATAGTTGTCATCATCCTCTTCTTCTTCATTGTCTTCTATTATAACCCCTCTTTCTTCGTGCTTTATCCAACAATTATAGCCGGACATGAAACCAGACTGCAACAGGTGGTAGTGTAGGGTTTTTGAGGTAGAGTAATCCTGCGTATTCTTACAGGCACTACATGGACAACAAATAAAACCATTCCGCTTGTTTGCCTCAGCCACATGGAGAAACTTATGCAGGTCACTAATGAACTCGGGACTGCGTCGGTCACCGTACATCCATTGCCGGCTCATCTGCATTATATAAATATATCAAAAACCAATACACTACATCATAAATAGAGAACTGACCAAATTAATTAATACAAGTTCATCACATTAAAACCAAAGTAGAGTACTGACCAAATGTAATACATAGTTCTCATAAAACATATATTGAAACTAACATACAACTATCTAAAGAATTTAAATCCAACAACAAATGCGATCAAAATCGCAACTAAGATAATTATTGAACCAACAGCATAATGATACCAAGCCTCTTGATTAATGACATATTTTCTAATGTTCAAGCGCATTGCATCCATCTTGATCTCGGGATCATCGACGACGTCGGCAAGCTTGAACTCCAATTTCATCTTCTCTTCTTCGCTTATTTTCAATTTTGCTTTCAAATCATTGTTTTCATTTTCAAATAAATTTAGCATCTCGACAAAAGGGGTCGGTTGGAATTTCCGGTTCAACTACCTCCTAGATAAAAATATCTATGTCAAGTTGGTCGGCATAATTGTCATAAACACGAAATGAAATAAATAGTTATAAAAGACAATATATCCGAATCATAAATCGGACGAGGGCCGACGGGGACGGATATCAAAACCATGACACTATATGCAAAAAAATCATACAAGTAAGAAATTATACAAGTAATAACAATGCATCTAAATCATACAAAGATTGTTTAAAAAAAATAGATAAGAACAAGATGCTCACCTAAGTGGTGCCGACGACGGGACGGCGTGGACGATCGACGGCGGTGAGGACGGGGACGGCACTAAAACACACAAATCATACTTTAATTTAAGCTCGAATTGCATATAAAACAAATAAATTCCCTTACTTAGACATTTCATCAAACACCTAGCTAGCACAAGAAACATGAAATGAGCTAAACTAGCAATGAAATGAGCTAAACTAGCAATTTTTCTTCAAAGGATGAAGTTGCTAACCCTTGGATAGATGGGGCGCCAGCAATCTTGACAAACGGTGGAAAAAAATGGGGATCAACTCGAGCTCGGGCGAGGAAACAGAGGAGAAAATGGTGATGAGCTTGAGCTCAAAAATGGAGAGGGACTCGGGTGGAGGATGATATATGCAGGGAACACTTTGTCCCGGTTCGTGTCACGAACCTGCCCATGACCTACGAACCAGGACTAAAGGTCCCGTTCGAACCGGGACTAGGCACATGCGAGCGTCCTAAATATTTAAACCGGGACTAATGTGAGCATTAGTCAGGGTTCGTAATGTGGCCGGGACTAAAGGGCCGAACCGAAGCCCATTTTTCTACTAGTGGCTCAGAAGAAGAGTAGACATTGCTCAGCTGCTGCATGATGAGAGAAGGGGAGGTAGCTAGCTTAACGCGGCGGTGTCTACATTATTACTAACTATATGAAAGACGAGCCGTTTCGCGGCCTCACAGCGCTCGAGCCCTGTTCATATGAACAGTGTGCACTGTTCATGAACAGTACCTGGCCACTTTTTTCAGAAAAGCCCGCGCGTTTTCCAAAAATTGTAAATCGGTCCTCCGAAATAAGACATCCTTCATCGTTCCGTACGTCGGAGGGACTTATTTCAAATTTTCGGACAATCCAGGGACCTTCTCGCAACGACGCGGTCATCTGCGTCAGCAAGTGACGTCATTGTGGGCCCCAGCCGTCAGAATTTTATTCATTTTGATAAGTAATTTCGGTAATTATTAAACCCTTCCATGTGGGTCCCGTTATCAGATTTTTTAACATTTCCAGAAATTTCAGAAAAATGTCCAGAATTGTATAATCTATAACTTCTGATCTGCAATTCAGAAAAATGTGTTCAATATATCAAAATGTTCAGAAAAAATAAATATGTCTACTGGTATAAAAGTTCATGCATATTTAACAACTTTTAACCATGCTTATTTAGGAGAACATAATAACTAATTTATGGATAGGCCGATTTATTGGTTTGAACGACGCGGATTTTTCTCCCGTTGTAAGGCACGGGTTACCAGAAAAATACAAGTAATATACCAAAATTTTCAGAAAATTGTAACCTATATGTTTATGTCAAATTCATGCATGCTTATCCCCTCTCCATTTCCGTCAAGTCTCACGTGCTGGGACGCCCGAGGCACGCCGGAATCGCCGCCGCCGTGAGCTTCCTACGGCCCGCCCTCCCAGTTTTTTTCTTTTTTAAATTTTTTTTTCACAAAATTGAAGTATTTCTATAAGTACCCATCGGAAAAATATGAAAAATACATCAAAATGCTCAGAAAAATAAATGCTAACTATTTATGGCAAAAAATAAACATGTTTAGATATTTTGAATTGGTGAATATTTAGACAAAAAACAAATGCACTTCCTCTAATTATGCGGAGCTAAATTTATTAGATGCTCACATAATGCACTTTCTCTAATTATGGACTTAAATTGAACATTCCAATTTGGTAGATATTTGGATGTAATCTAGATGACTGCACTTTCTCTAATTATGTGGAGTTACATTTATTAAATGCTCACATAATGCACTTCCTCTAATTATGGAATTAAATTGAACATTTCAATTTGGTAAATATTTGGATGTAATCTAGACGAACTTTCCCTAAATATTGAATTCAATTCGATAAATGTGCATCAAACATGTCTAAATATTTTGAATTGGTGAATATTTGGACAAAAAACAAATGCACTTCCTCTAATTATGTGGAGTTAAATTTATTAAATGCTCACATAATGCACTTCCTCTAATAATGGACTTAAATTTAACATTTCAACTTGGTAAATATTTGGATGTAATCTAGATGAACTTTCTCTAAATATGAAATTCAATTCAATAAATGTGTTTTTCCACTCGTTATGGACTTAAATTAAATATTACGAAAAAAATAGAAACATATTTGAACATTTCAACTTGCTAATTTTTTTTGAGATAATCTAAAATATATCAACATGCTCACAAAAATATATGCTAACTACTTATGGCATAATGCAAACATATTTGAACATTCCAATTTGGTGAATATCTAGATACAATCTAAATGAACTTTATCTAACTATGAAGTTAAAATTAATAAATGCTCATATCATGCATTCTATAACTATGGAGTTAAATTAAAAATTTATGGCAAAATACAAGCATATTTGAACATTTTAATTAACTAAGTATTTAGACATACTCTACACGAAAAATGCCGACGGATTTCAACATTTTGAATTACAACGGGTGCGGCGTGCCGCCGCGCCAAATTCAACTAGTCCATATTATGTTTTTTTTTTTTTAAGGATCCAATGCATAAGTACAGGAAGCCCAGCACAAATTACAAGGAGGCCCAAAGAAAGAAAGAAATTACAAAGAGCTCCCAGAAATAAGCGCAGAGCACCCCGAGCAACCTGCAGAAACTCAAACGGATCCACCACCGCATCCCCAAGAGCCTAGATGACGCCGGCGCCGCCGTACCGCCTGCCGCAGGGGAGAAGCCACCTCCACACCTTGTAGACGGCCGCTGAGCCGTCCGCCGCCGCGCGACGGAAACCAAAGACGTTGAACGAGCATGGCCACCGCAGCTTCTCCACCGCTCCACCCATCTTCCCGCCGACGCGCCGCCATCCAGGACCACCTCCAGCTCCAGCAGACAACCTCCCGACGGCCGCTCCCCTCGCCACCACGGCCGGCCGGAGCAAAGACGACGAAGAGGACCGCCACGCACACCTCCACCAAAAGCAGATCACCTCCACCCACGAGCTCCTCCCCAAACCACCACGGACGGACGGAGAAGCAAAGCAGGAGAAGGAAATCCGACGAAACGCCTTCACTACCTCCCCGGCGAAGCCGCCGGAACGGGGAAAGGAGAGGAAGGACATAGCTCGACACACGAGCGCCTCCGCCACCGTCTTCGGAGCCGCCGCTGAGCACAAACCTAGAAAACTAGGACCTATCTACACGCACGCACGGGTCCGGGGTTCCCCCCCCCACCTCACGACGCTGAAGAGGCCATCCAAGTAGCGCCGCTGAATGGTGGCAGTGCACCATGAGCATTGTCTGAACTCGAGGATGCACACCTGGAGGCGTCGTTAAATGCTCTGGCCCACCACATAGAAATCGTTGGAATTTGTTGTTGGGATCTGTTGGTTACGTCGAAGATGAAGAATAACCAGAAGACACTGCAAGACAGCGATCGTTGATGATGGACCAGATTGAGATGCATGGCAAGGAGACACACACCACAACATGAAGTAACAGTGCCCTGATGATAGATTCTTTTTTGGAGCATCTGTACATCGATCGATCTTAGTAACGTCGCAGACTCTGAGGAACTACGAGAACCTGCGATGGCGGTGACTGTGATGATGTTTTCCGAGCGTAATTAAACCACCAAACTTTGCAGCCATTTAGTGCTTTGTCCGGATCTAGTAGATGATAGAGGGACCTTCTTGTTTAAGCATGTAGCCAGCGGCCGGCGGTAGGCTTTTGAGGTGTGCGTCTTTCCCCGGAAACGAGATGCTGTCTCACCGCATCAGAGTAACAGATGCTGCATGGCAACTCCTAGCTATGTCTATGTGGCTATCTAGCTATTTATGCGATGGAAAGCGACGAATAAAGATTAGGTACGCCCTAATTAAGTTCTCCTAGATTTTCTATTCGTTACCAGCTGGTCTGTGAAGTGTTCGACGACCGCACGTGAAAGCACGAATCATTGACACGTACGTCGTCAATCGGTCTGTCCGGGAAAGCAAATTAGACAAATTTGACCTTTTTTCAAACTTATTTTGGAAAATTAACTCAAATTCAAATTATTTCACGATCTAACCCTTTTCGTTGCGACCGGCTCTGGGGTGCTATTGCACGACGCCCCGGTAAAAGGCGTCGTGAAGCCTGCCACGCTGGACAGGTCCACACGTCGATAGCAGGGCGCCATGCTACGCCATGGCCGAGGGTTAGGGATGCGAAAACGGCACCCTTTGTCCCCTTTTGTGCAATTTGTGTACAGCTAGTACAAAATTTTGCACAAAATGCACAAAAGGTGGGACAAACGGGTCCCGTTTGTGCACCTTACGCGCCGTCCTTTTTTTTTTTTTTTTTTGCTCCTTTGATAAAATCAAAAATAGAATAAAGTTTGTTTATGGAATTTCTTAGTACACAAAATTTGCTATACCCTAATGGTTTGAACGAGGTGTGATGTGTTTTCTTTGTTTAGGTCGTGAGTTCGAGTTCACTGTTTCAATTTTTATTTTTCTGAATTTTTTATTATTTTTAACTTATGCACCATATGCAGTATGTCATACAAAAAGATTAAATTTAAATATATCGAATTTTTGTGTGTTATTTAAATGCAGCATATGCAGTATGTAATAACTAAGACGAATTTGCTGATATTAAATTTATCTATAGCTTCGCTTATAGCAGAAGGCACACCGTCAGATTCAAATAAAACAGGGTTAGCCTTCCACCTGTTGGTCACATACAGTAAAAAAATTACTACTCCCTCCGACCCGAAATAGTGGTCGCGCCGTAGTTTTTGCAAAAAAAAACCCTTGTGTTTTTCACCTGAAGACACGAGTCCTCCCGCAGCCTCTCCTTCCTCTCCGACCCGACGGCGCTCTGCTCCGCCCCGTCCCTCGCCGCCTGCTCCGCCCTGTCTCACGCCTCCTGCTCCGCCCCTCCCTCTCCTTCCTGCTCCGTCCCGTCCCGCGCCGCCTGCTCTCCTCGTCTCCCCCAAGGACCCAAGGACGAGGGAGATCAATTCTTTTTTCCCCCAAGATCCTAATTTTGCCGCTGTTGACCTCCGGCGGCCGGGCCGTGGAGGAGCACGGGGACGGCGACCTCATCGCGGAGGCTCACGGGTCAACTCCATCCTCGCCTCCAGCGACACGGAGCAGCTTACCTCCTCGTCGCCTGCTGTCTTCGGCGGAGGCAGGGGAGGCGGCAGGGGCGGGCCCGGCATGAAGGGCGGGAGCAAGGTGGTCGTCGTGCCGCACAAGCACGACGGCGTCTTCATCGCCAAGGCCAAGGAGGACGCGCTCTGCACCGGTAGAAGCTCGTCTCTGTCCAGGCAACTTCTCAAGGTAAACTTTTTCTGTGACCAGCTAGTGAGCTGATGAACTACTGGTCTGTGGTACTCGTGTAGTGCTTTGCTTGTGGTGCTTCTGTAACATTTGAGGAAGATGATCTAGCTAGTGGCTGTGGTGATAATTGTTTGTGCTACCCGAAATATGAACTCAAGCTAGTAAATCGTGTATGCCTTTGCTTAATTTAGTGGGTTTGTGTTCCCCTTGCCTATGATGCATAGGCTAAGGCTATAGTTTAATAAGAATAGATGTTGTGCTTGCTTCTTTACTTCCCTGTGATGCTCTAGCATAGCATCACTATGATCTGTGTTGTGAGCTAGCTTGTGTTCTGAATATCTTGCAAACCTTTATGATCTGTGTTGCAGCTTTATTTGTTTGTATCGTTGTTACGGTACCAACTCATGAATATCAATGTCAATGATGATGGCCATCAGAGGCAGCTATATCTGAGGCAAACATGATTGCTCTCCTGTTGCAAAGCACTTATAATTTACAACATAATATACTCCACAATTGTTTTGCTCTAGTATTACACGCAAGGTAATTTAGGATGACTAGCTGTTTGTAATCGTCAGGCCACACTTCTACAATTGCTGGAATTACCTTCTCACAGAGGTACTCCCGCATGAAGTCTCTAGTAACATTGAGGTTCTTTAGTTCCATCGTGCCTTTTGTCCTATACTTCGAGTTGTATTTGGCTGCATCTTCTGTGACAAAAGCCCAGATGCCTACCTTTCCGTCAAATGTCACATTTCCTTGCGCATCATGTCTAGGTCTTGCAACCACAGTTAAGAACATCACCTTCCCGATGCTGTTTTTGTTATGGATAGTGCGAACTGGCTCTGGTTCTTCTCGTGTTAGGTAGTACGTCCTGTCTCGCTTAGTCATATCAAACCATTTTTCGTCCATATGCATTATGTTCCCCATCTTTATGAACGAAAGCTTTGCTTCTAATATTGTAATGGTTTGTGCAAGAAAGTGTGACAGATTATATGAGTTTTATGGGCTGCTGCTAATAATTACTTGTTGAATGTTTTGCAGGAAATGGTGACAGATTATATGAGTTCCATGTGTTTCATGTCAAATATGATCCTGCTGTCCAAGGATATGCAGATGTGGATTTTGTCATAGAATGGATTTTGTCATCATTTTTGTTTCATTATGCTAGAAAACTACATGGTAAACTAGGTGAGCTCATTGGCATATATTTTCAGTCATGATGTTTCCATGTCTGTATATGAATGATGAAATCTGATAAGTGATGCTGCCGCTGCACTGCACTAAAATGAGTGAAATCCAATGCAGCTGAAGATTTAGGGACAAAATGTTTGTGCCTAAACACATACTCTGATCAGCAATACAGAATCAAGTGAGTGTACATATATAATGTGCAGAAGCAGCATGTTAATGATTGAACATGCCCATGGAGATGGAGGAGTCAGGTGAGAATCATTGGTCGATCAGCTTACATTCTGAAAATATAATCGGCATATTCAGAGCACCATGTTCATCACATTCAGAAATACTAAACCTAAGTTAAGAGGCACCATGTTTATGCAGGGTGGTACACATCCACATATCAGCAGGCACAGACTAGCAAAGTTAAGTTGCTTAAGTAGTGTACTGCAACAGGGATAGTGTTTGTTATCCTTGTTTCATGGCAGTGTGAGGCCATATATAGCTGTCGTCGATTTTCACTGCCATATACTCACTCTTGTTGCTTATTCACTGCTGTTGTCGATTTTCACTCCATATACTTCTATAATTTAGCAGCTTCCATTTTACCTCTTGTGGCCTACTGAACTATATAATCTATGAGTAGCTAATTTCAACAGTGTGGACTGCATTTCTATGCTAATTTCACAAGTACTGGATTCAAAAAGAGGCAGGGGTACTTGCTGTCCTAATTCTTTTGTTTTCCAGGCTTTCCATGTTCTTTATCACACTGATACCAATGTACTCTTGGGTGCTCCAACAGGGAGTGGCAAGACGATTTCTGCAGAACTAGCAATGCTTCATCTTTTTAACACTGCAGCTGCTGGCATTGGAAGCAATTTCCAGGTTACTGCCCCTCACTGCTACTCCATTGCTTACTGGGCTTCAATTTAGTTTCTCTGAATTTAGCAATTGAGGTTGCATGCAAACACAGGTTCATTTTGCCACAGGTGAAGATCTGTACAGATTTACCCATTTCAATCATATACAAACACAGGTTCAGGGATACCAATGTACTCTCTGGGAGGTTGCATGCAAAATTTCGGAGAAGAACTCGAAGGCACACGGGACAGAGGACAGAGAGCAGCAACCTGTATTTCTTCAGAGAAGAACTCGAAGTTAGAGGAGAGGCTCGCCGGCGCCGGTCATGGCCTCCTCCTCGGCGGCGCTGCTCACGGGGGAGCGGCTCGTCGTCTTCCTCTTCGCCGCGCGCGTCGCGCTGTCCGCTCCGGCCGGCCTCGCGGCCCCGCTCGCGCTCCTCGCCGCGGCCGCCCTCGCGAGCGAGATGGGAGGCGTCGCGCGGCGGAAGGGGAAGCGGCCGGCGGAAGCCCTCCGACCAACTGCGGGCGGAGCCGCTGCGGATTCCCTCTCTCCGGCGAGCTGAGACGGCCGCGATCCGCCCCGCCCCGCGAGCTCAGGACGATGGGACTGAATTGTAAAAAATTCGAACCTGGCGGGGGGTTTTTGTAAAAAAAAAATATAACACCCTCCCCCCCATTATTTCGGGTCGGAGGGAGTACTAGTATTGACTGCAAGTCGTATGCTAAATCGGACAATTATGCAAGCCGATTAACGTGTCTCTGAGCACACATCTTCTTGAATGGAAGCAACATATTCCTTGCATGCCATTCCTGCTTTTCCCTGTATGCTGATGCTACATCGTCTCGCACTTGTGAAATTGGAATGTAATTGCCTACTGCCAACAAAAAAAAAAATTGCCCACTGCCATAAGATGGAGAAGAGCGACAGATAGCTCCAGATGGTAGCAGTGGTTGACTAAATCGTCCTTTTCTCCCCCCCCCCCCCCCCCCCACCCCCACCAGGGCGACAGGGCCCTTCTCGCCCTCCGGCCGCCGCCCCCTCCTCCACCACCCTCCCCCCATCGCCGCCGCCGACAGAGGTCGTCGGGCGCCACCCGGGCGACCCCGGCGGCGGCCTGCCTTTACCCGCGTTGTAGAAGGTTGGTCGGGGCCTTTTCTTCCTCCTTGGCGGCGGTGCTCTCCGGAGGCTTTGGTCCGGCGCGGCCTGGTGTACGGAATACTATGGATTGAAAATGTTGATTCACTTTGATAACAAGTCCAAACACCCCCCCTTTTCTGTAATACCGAGTATACTGAAGGCAGACAACAGGTATGTCATGAATAAATTTCATGACACCCTCTTACTTGTTTCCTAAGCTTTTCGTGATGTCAAGAACCGTGTTGTCAATGAAATCAGATATTTTGTGGAATTTGGTTGATTCATTTTGAGACCCTAGATGGTGGTGATAAAAGTGGATAACCCATACAAAAAGGCAAACAATACACGTTTAGTACAAAACGAGTCATAATAAATAATCCACACATATTTATACTAAACATTTTTACTTCTTTACACCTTGTTGTCGTTATATGTTATCTAGTTTTTATCAAGTACAATATTTATTATACAATCTAAACTATCATTTACTTGAATAATATCTACCAACTTTTACAAAGAACACTGTTAGGTAATATTAAATCCCAAAGCTTATCCTACATAACTCAAACATGAATTAGTATCATAAATAAACCCAATCCACTTGGATTTAATATTGTGTTCATGTGTGTATTTTGGTATTGTTAGAGAACAATAAAATGCACACGAGTATAACAAATATCTTATAAAGATCCTCAGAAGATGAATATCTTTCTTAGCTTTAAGTAATAGAAAATGTTAGACTACATGATGCGTCAAAAAGTGGGTTGTCGTTGTATCCCGTCCTCTCGACCTTTCTAGTTGGCATTAATTGTTGTAGCCATAGTTTGTAGATCTCGGTCATATGGACCATCATGTAGGGCACCTCCCTTTGCTGCATAAATTGATATCAAGTGCTCTAACAACATTGCATTGGAATTTTAAAACAAACGGCTCATTAATTTCTTGCTCTTCACGAAGACAACTAACTAGTAGTACCAGGTGTTTATAGAAATCAAATATAATTATGTCGATTCATGTCTAACTATTCCCGGACCCATCATTATGTGTAGAGAAATTACCACTCTAGTGGCTATTGGATTAGGAATTTGTCATAAATACAGTTGGTTTGATGATAAAATATTTATCATACTTTAGTATTACATGGAGTCGTTCGCGACAATGGTCAGTAACTCACGGATGCTAGCTCTACTTTCTACTACCATAATAAAATCCCTAGCAATAGCAATAAACTAACTTAGCTAAAAAAAAATAGCCTAACCTGCCATAGTTTAAAATCCCCAAACACAAATGTATGATGTAACACTATGCAAGTCCTCTACATAGGCTACAAAGGTTTGGCATGTCAAACTTTTTGATCAGATGGTTTTCCACGACTTGCAATGTACTATGCAATAAATTATAGCTATTTGCATCACTGATGCGGGGATAGAGGTAATGAAGCTTCCATACAACAGCAAAAAAATCACACCTTGCATGTACATGTAAGGCTCTCTTTTATTTGATTTTTGAAACAAAAGAAAGCGTATAGGATGTACACGTAACACTATATGTAACGATTTGGAAGTTATGCAATAATAGTTGATACATATAGCTGAAAGTTGTTAGAAACATACAAAAATAACACACAATGAGCGAAAAAATTAACCTTTCATGTTGTGCCGGAAACAAGAGAAAAATGAATAAAACATACCGTGTGAATGTACCGAATATTTTGGTGTTGTGGAAAACATAAATCAAAATATTGCTATGATTACTTTTGTCGATTCGCGAGTCTTCAGATATCATGCATCCCATAAACTGTCCAAATATTGCGCATACTTCTGCAACCACTTCATCGGTCTATTGCCTCTTTGGATTGAATGAACTTCAATTTTTTTTCGACCATTCCAATTCATAGTATTTTTTCTTATGAGATTTATCCATCTGTTCTCCATTCCATAGAGATCTCACCAAACCTATATTTTATCCTCTTTAAGATGAAGGAGTTGTATATTTTTTTAGAGGATACCGAACCATATGAGTTTTTTGAAATGGAAGCACTTTAGATAGTATGATTGCGGCAGTCAAATTCCTACGGGACTCAATTCCTAGGCCTTCAAATCCATAAATGAGATCAAACTCCATTTTATTTTTCGTTTGATATGTCTAATGCACTTGGATTCTAGCTATCTCTACTAATGTCTCCTTAATAATCATGCAAAATTCATATGTGTTGTTTTCCGCGCACACGAAATTCCCGTAGGAATTGGATTTTTATATTCCTATGATCTTGTCTAGAGTGGCCCTAAATGTGCAAGACCCTCGATTCCCATGTGCTGGCGCGGCACCCGCCCGTCGTCTCCTTCGCTAGCCCGCCTCTGCCTTTGTCTGCCGGCGTCGACCGTTGCCGGGTCAAACACGGAACACTGTCCGTATACCTATGTAGAGTCGTATCTGAGGGTTGAAAGTTGACTTACCGGGAGCTATTCTTGTGATTAAGGGGTGTCAAGTCAAACAGTCTACCAAGCGAAACGGCACAGCACACAGGCCGGTCTTTCGAGTCGCACGGGGTTTGACCAAGACCTGCATTGTATTTTCGGAGCAAAGTTGAGCAGCACGAACAGTTGAACTCGGGACAGGCACATTTATGTTGTACGTATAATACTGTACGTACGTACGTACTACTCAGACGCACACGCGTACATAGCATGGCCGTAATTGGAGAGAAAACACTGGGCAGCCCGCATGCAGTTGGAAGCGTACTACGTGAGCACAGGCCATCGCTTGCAAGGAAAGTGCATGCCTGACAGTACCTGCCATCCCAATATCCCCATGCCCGACAAGGAAACTACGAGGAAGGCTGAGGAATGCCCCGAGTTAACAATTCTGTCGACGCCCAAGAACTTGCCTGTGCCAAGATGGTTAGAGGGTAGTTGTATTCTCAGCCCACCAGAGTTTAAACCCCAGGTTTGACGCTGTTGTTTCTCATTTATGCGGAATATTCTTCAGTGAGAGGCGACGTTCCCGTCGACAGCGAGGCGCCTGTGGTGATTTCGTTAATCTCAAGACCTGATCTGCCGGCTTAGTCTCTCTGAGGTGCTCATAGGGGTAGGGTATGCGTGTGTACGTTCATAGGGGTGAATCTATGCACGTGTATATGTGCGACTGCGTTGTACTGTGTTTCGCAAAAGAAAATTCTGTCGACGTCCCACGGAGGGCCGGCCGCAATTAGGCACATCACGGCCACCACCGAATCACCGATACAATAGCCATTTCCCTCCATCATGTCGTCGATCGCCTCCCTAACGATCGACACCGCCGCGTTGTTTAATTATGGCGTGCGGTGGTCACCTTCAGCCACCCGTCCGGTGACCTCAGGAGTTCTTCATGAGCTGTGCGATGACGGCTATCTCCGATGCTAGCTGGATTTCTTTACATTAATTACACGGAGTAGTAGACAACAATCTTCAACTAAAATTGTCTGTTTATTGTAGTTCAGAATAAAGTTCGTGCAAACAAATGAGTTCATTCAGAAATAAAGAAGAAGAAACCGTACGATTAATTGTGGTTGGGAAAGCCAAAGCATTTCGGTGTAAAGATCGCCATGATATACTCCACCCGCTTGTCCGCATCCGGACGGCCCAGCGTTATCCGGCAGCAGCCGCCATGAAATCAGCAGATCAACATGTCGTTTGTCTGCATCCAACCCGGTCTCTGTTTCACTCAAGTAATGAAGTGCAATGCAAATGGAGGAGCTCTCACTTTGCTCCGGCTGCGCGTTCGGTTAATATGGTTAATTCGGTTCGGTTTATATGATTTTTTTATTTATACGGTTTTAATACTTCGGTAAATACGGTTTTGTACGAGAATACGGTTCGGTTTCGGTAATAACCATTTAATTTCGGTTCGGTTTCGGTAATAAACCACAAAGATCAAAATCTCGCCGAGCCTACACAGCAGGTGGTATTTACGGTACTGTGCGCACACCATGTATGCATTACATATTTACATGCTTTCGTCGCGCTGCCAAAACGATCGCGTCACCCTACTCGTTGGATGGAAAGTCTGCTTCCGAATCGAACGGCTGGCAGTGACTCGTACAGTAGTTATTATCAGCATCATCCATCGACGCTCTCGAACGGGGTGCAATGATCTTGGATGCATCTGTGAGTGTACGTTCCATTCAGTCGATCAGTTCATATCACTGCATGCCTTTCTGGATGATTAATCAGAGCACCTGTTCTTTCTGGAAGCATGGATCACTTCCGGGGTCTCGATGGAGAGGAAGGCGTATCTTTTTAGAGGATTTATGGAGCTCCCAGCCACAACTTGCTTAAAGCAAGCTCAAAAGAAGAGTTGCTGAGAGCATCTCCACTCGGGCCGTCCAAATGGCCGCCCAAAGCCGTTTGGGACGTGCCGGACACAAAATCGCGCCCACTCGCGCGCCCAAACGCGAATTCGGTCCGGCGCGGCCCAGTTTTGTGTCCGGCACGCCCAGCCCACGCCCTCAACTTGGGGAGGCTTGGGACGGCTCCGGACGGAAGGAAATGCACGTCTCCGACGCGTGGGCCACGCCTAGCAGTGACTCGGCCACGCCCCGCTGTGGTCAAAGGCGTCGTCAAAGGCGCGTGCCGCGTGGCGACTCCTCGTTTTCACGGCCGGCGGGCGGCCAGTGAGCCGTCGCGTCCTCTGCTCGCCGGAGTGAATGCGGCGCGCCTTTTCGAGGCAAGCGGCGTTAATGCCACCGCTCTCCGGCCGCCATAAAAGGCGCGCGCCGGCCTCCACTCATCGCCACTCTCGCCCTCGCCGTTCTCTCCTCCCTCACCTCGCCGCTCCTTCTCCACTCGAAAACCGCCGCCGCTCTCCTTCTCCATGGCCGGCACCTGGAGGCGCACCGGCGGCGCCGCGGCCAACGGCTTCGCGACGCGCACCCTGCTCAAGGAGCAGACGGAGGCGCTGCGCGACAACGGCTATCCGGTGCAGCCGGATATGCGTGTTTGCCACTGGTTCGTCATCGGCGTCAACGGCGTGCCGGTGATGATGCCCCTGATGCGGGCGAACCGCGGCTTCACCGCCGCGGTTAACACGCACTACTGGCGTGACCTGACGCCGAAGCAGCGTCAGGACCCGCGCTGGGATCCGCGGAACCCGGCCAACCATGGTCGGTACGAGGCGGCGTTCCAGCGCGCCTACGAGGAGGAATTCAACCGCTGGGACGGCCCCGGCCCGGCGCCGACGGACAAGAACGTCGCCGGGCGCGAGGCGTTCTGGAGCGTGTCCGGGCGCACGCTCCAGTTCGTGATGAACCACATCGCGAACGATGGCTCGCTCCTGACGGCGGCGCCCGCCCCTGCTCCGGCCGCATGGGCACCGCCACCTCCGGCCAACCAGTGGGCGCCGCGCGCGACGCCGTCCTCGTCGCGCTCCACGGCTTCCTCGTCGCGGGCGTCGTCCTCGCGCTTGTCCTCATCCCGCTCCCGCGCCTCCTCTCTGCTAACGCCGAAGCCGGAGCAGATGAAGGTGAAGGCGGAGCCGGAGCTCTCGCCGTTCATGGCGGAGCTCATAGCGGCGCAGGCGGGGACGGACGAGGACGCCATTGCGGCGGCCGTCGAGGCCGCGCCGATGGACGACGTGCCGCCGCTCGACGGCCCCTCGGCGTGCACCTGGTCAGCGCGCGACACCGCCAAGGAGAAGGGCGTGCCCTTCTTCGACCTCACCGTCGACGACGGCCCAGGACCGTGCCGCGTCAAGGAGGAGGACGACGGCGGCGCGTGGACCGGCGGCGTGTGGAGCAGCGGCGGCGTGAAGGAGGAGGAGGAAGACCCCTACTACGCCTTCAGGCGCCGCTACCGGGGCCAGTAGATTAGGTTTAGTTTTTTAAAATTTCATTCGAATCTGTAAAATTTGCTAAAGTTTGAATGAAAATCGCCGAAATTTATGTTTACAAAAAAATATTTGGGCGCCGTGAGTGGGGAGCGACGGCGCCCAAATGGGCAAGGTAGTCCGGACGGCGCCCAAAGGGCCTGTCCGGACGGCCTTTGGGCGCCCATTTAGACGCCGCGAGTGGAGATGCTCTGAATTATGGCATTCAGCTGCTGCATAGCTAGCTTGTCGCGGCGGTGTCTATATAGCCAACGGCTGGCGGTAGGCTTTTGAGGTGTGCGTCCATCTTTCCCCGGAAACGAGATGCTGTCTCACCACATCAGAGTAACAGATGCTGCATGGCACGGAAGAGGAGATGGTGTGCATCCATCATGCAACTCCTAGCTGCTCCTACGTGGCTACCTAGCTATATGGAGTATGCGATGGAAAGCGACGAATGATGAGTACGTTTGGTTTTTGCCCGTGCTAGCCCGGCCCTGCCAACATTGGCGAGCCAAATATTTGGCGCAGGAATCGGCCGCCCCTGGTTGGCCAAAAAATTGGCAATGATTTGTGAAGGCAAGACCAAATGATTCATTGGCAGCCAAAAAATTGGCGACAAACCAAACAAGAAAGAGTACCTTTCACGTGACCAAAATTTTGGTAGGGCAAGTTGGAGGCACAAACCAAACAGGCCCGATGATTATGGCCCTAATTAAGCCTGCCTAGAATTTCCATTCGTTACCAGCTGGTCTATAAACACAAAGCGTTCGAGTGCAGTGCATGTCAAAACACGAATCATTGACACGTACGGCGTCAATTGGTGTCTCCGGGAATATGGCTGAATTCCTTCTGCCAATAACTTCAGAGTTTAGACTGATCCATACCATGAATTAGGGACGGACAAGCTAACGCGTCACCGTTACATCACGGGACCAAAAATTCGTGCATTATTCAGCTAGCGCCACCACATGATGGACTTTTGAGTTACTCAACCGGCCGGGGAGAGATGAGATGATGTGGAAGAAATAAAGCTTCGTGTCATACTCTTCTTTTTCGTGGTAATTTACGAGTGTTTTCCTCGACCACAACCTGGCCTGACCGGCTCGTTTCATCATGCTGCCGATCGATTTGTTTATTGGTTAGTGCATCGTCTCGTCATCGGCCTGTGGATTAGGACTGCTTCCAAGAGGCTGATGTGATGTTTAACCGCACCAAGAATAATTTATGCACACACAGGCGTTGTTGTAACCGACCCTAGCTAGCTAGCTTGATCGATCGGGTGCACATAATTCAACACTGAATGTGTTTGTTCAGTACTAATCCCATGGTTGTGATGCATGATTGGCCGTCCGAGAAACTTGAGGCGAGCAAAACGCTTTAGTAGTTAGTGATGTGTGTCCCACAATGTCGATCGTGTCGCAGCTAATGAAGATTAGGAGTTTTCAGGTTAAAATAAGATTAGGAGTTTTCAGAAAAGCATGAAACAGTACACAAATAGTCCAAAGGCGTTAGAGTGGTTGACCAAACTACTGAACGCCGTACGTTGGCCATGAAATATTAATTTCCATACAGTGTGCATCCGTTTATGCTCCTTAACCTACTACATTACTCAACCAATGACATGCTACGAAAAACCATTTGGTTTGTTCGAAATAGGCCAATCAAAACATGTACTAAACATCGCCACACAAAAAGCATTCACAGGTAGTAATCGTCGACAAGAAACAAGATGCATATACTCCCTGTTATAGAGATTTTTTCTACGAAGCTGCATAACTCTTTTCTTTCCCTTCTCCACCGACAGCTCCCACCCCGTTCTTTCTCGCTCCTTTTTCCCCTCCGGCGGCGTTGCCGACCGGTGTGGACGAGGATGCGCAGCGCGGGCTGTAGATAT
The DNA here is from genome assembly GCA_947311845.1 of Poa pratensis. Lineage (NCBI taxonomy): Eukaryota > Viridiplantae > Streptophyta > Magnoliopsida > Poales > Poaceae > Poa > Poa pratensis. The sequence goes on from CAMZMU010000107.1 coordinate 59,474,900, forward strand.
TAGCTGTAGGTTTTGCTTTTCTTGCTGCTTGTCCCATGTGGCGTCTTGGAGTAGAGGGCTAGATCCCTTCGGCCGGATCTGGCGCGTGCTTGCCATGGTGATCATTGCTGTGCTTCTCCGGTGGCAGGAGATGTCGCAAGCGGTGGTGCTGAGGCAAGAGATCTCCGCAAATAAGGCCGCTGCTCTCTTCTTCTGTTCGAGTGCTTCTCCGGTGCCATGGCGCGGTGCTGGAAGGCGGTGGTTCTGCTTCCCAGGGTGGCTTCCAAGGAGGAAGATGATGCTGGGTTGCTGTGCTGCAGCTCGTTTCAATAAGCGCCCATATGCCTTATTCGGTATGATTTCTGTCTCTCTGCTTCCTCTCTTGGCCGGCCGTGGTGGCGAGGGTGAGGGGTGTGTTGGAGCGGTGGATATTCTTGCTGGAGAGGGTCGGGAGTCTTGTGGTACTGCGCGCTGGAGAAGAATCTCGGTGGCCGGTGGCTGGTCGCCGACTCAAGATGCTGGTAGGCAGCAGCTCCAGGCCTGGTCGCCGGTGATGCGACAGGCTCTTTTCAACCTCCTTCGGAGGCCCTCTCGAGTTCGTGCGATGGCGCTGCACTCCCATCCTGCGTCAAGTGGTCTCGTCCCCGACTCTCGCGTGGGGGGCTGTCGTTCGTGCTTGCTGTTCTTCAGTGCAGGCGAAGAAGATGAAGGTCCCAATTGCGTTCCTCCTTCTTCGTTTAGGGTGTATTGTGTAAATGTGGAGGACTCTTTTCTTATTCTGGTTTATTGTGAGGTCCTCTATGTAAAATGTAACGCACTGTTGACTTATTAATGCAGTATCCAGACCCTTCGGGGTCTATCCTGTTCAAAAAAAAAAGTCATTAGGCGACCTTCTATAGCTTTTGTTAAACTTTCGTAAGGTCATGTTGCCCCGTTACAGCCTAAACTTGGATATAGTCACTCTTCATCCGAAAGGTACTCACACGAGTAAGATTGAATAATAACTAGAATTAATTTTCTGCTAATGTGAATTTAAAAATATAAATAAAGAAGTGACAAATTGTATGACGACATCTGCAGTTGTTATACAACCAACACAAACGGCTTACATATGCGGAAGGAATATTTTTACACATGAGCTCTTCACTAAGAAACTAGATAGATTGAATTTTGACAAATGTGCTCGTTTTCGTTGTCACTAGACGAATCTATAGCAATAGCACATTACATCCCATTATCATTAGTGAGAAAGACATAGAAAGGTAAGAACCATACGAGGTCTCCAATTTTGTATCACTGTACAGTCGCTTACTACAAGGCTACTCCATCTAACACACTTTCCCCTCTCGTACACCCTAGCATCTAATTTGATCAGAATATATACAAGAATGGGGTAGTAATATGCATCTACAAATACATATTGAAATTGCATCTCCTAACTCATCTCATATCAAAAGATTCACCATACTGAAACCATACACCAGAAGAGAGACGCGACCTCGGACGCTCTCCTCTACCCGCTACAGTAGAGGCGACTTTTTTTTCTCCCCCCCCCCCCCCCCCCCCCCGCAGATCCACCTCACCGCCGGAGATTCGCCGTTTCCCCTCCCTCCGTCGGCCGCTCCGGCGGCGGAGGGTGGGGAAACCTCGTTTCCCTGCTGTATATAGCGTAGGAGCTGTTAGGGATCCAAACGGCGGCGTCATGGAGGTGGTGGCGCGTCCGGTGTTGTCTTTGCAGGTGGCGTTCGTCCTCTTCGACGGCGGATCTCTGTGGAGGTCTGCGGTGGAGCGCTCCCGTCCCCGTGCTCGCGCTCCTCTTGGACCGCCGTGTACGGGTCTTCCCCCTCTGGATCTTGAAGCGGCGGATCCAGCTGACGAAGTTGAAGCCGCTGGAGGTGAAGCAAGCCGATGCTGCCGATGGAGGAGGATGGAGGCTCTCCGGAGTTCGAGGCCCGAAGACTTCCCGTCCGCAGGGGGACATCTTCCGATCCAAGGTTTGAGGGAAGATGCAGCGGCGGCGCGCCATCGGCACGTCCTGCTCCTCGCCGGCGACATCGAGATGCAGAAGAACCTGAGTGTAATTTTCTTCCTTGTGCTGTTCTTGTCTGCCTACTTGCTGTAATCTCCAGCGATTTCTCGCAAAAAAAAAAAAAAGATTCACCATACGGTGATACATCATGTAATGCAACTTATATGGTTCTAAACATGATAACATACAAAGAGATATAGATCAAACCATTGCCACAGACATGATAATTGTACCTCTGCATTATTTTCACCATGAGAAATGGAACTAAGACGATCAAGTGCAATTCAGGGTGAAGAAAAAAACTAATAGGAGTAAAGCACACGAGTATCATAATTTCCCCTAGCATTGACAAAATAGAATTAAGTCTTCATTAAAAACAAGTTCCCATCAAGAACAGTTTAGCAGTATGTGACCTATTAGTTATCATATATTATGGATTGAAAATATTGTTTCACTTTAACAAGTCCAACCACCTTTTTATTTAATAGTGAGCTTACCAAAGGCAGATTACATGCTTGTCATTAAATAACTTCTTAATACCAGCTTGATTGTTCCCGGGCTTTCATGGTATCGAGATTCATGTTGTCAATGAAACCGACTGTTTTGTGGGCTTTGCTTGCTTCATTTTTAGACCTTTTATGGTGGCGATAAAAGTGAATAACCCATACAAAAATGTATACAATATATGGTTGGTTCGGAATGAGTCCTAACAACTAATACACACATATTTATACTATTTTTTTTTACTTCTTTACATCTTGTTGTAGCCAAATGTTTTCAAGATTTTATACAATATTTTGTATACAATCACAACTATAATTTACTTGAATAGATAGCTAACAACTTTAACAAGAACAACATTAGGTAATATTAAATCTTAAAGTTGATCCTACATAACTCAACATGAATTACATCATAAATAAACCCAAACTACTTGGATTTAGTATTGTGTTCATATGTGTCTATTTTAGTCTTGTTAGGGAGTTACAAAATGTATACAAGTATAACAAATATCTTACTAAAGATCCTCAGAAGATGAATACTTTCTTAGTTTTAAGTACTAGAAAATGTTAGACAAAATGATGTGTCAGAAAGTTGTTTTTTGCCATATCCCCTCCTCTCGACCTCGCTAGTTGGCATTGCTGTAGCCATAGTCCGTAGATCCAAGTTATATGTCCCATCATTTAGGGCACCTCCCATTGCCGCATAATTTTATGTTAAGTGCCCTACCAACATCGCATTTGAATTTTAAAACAAAATGGCTCATAATTCGATGCTCTTTGTGGGGAGAACTACTAGTACCAAGTATTTATAGAAATCAAATATAATTATGTCAATTCATATCTCACTGACCACATGCTTCAAAGTCTTGAGAAAAACAAATCTACAGTTAAAATTATTATGACTCCCTATTTTATTAGGTCAATTACCACTCTAGTGACTACTGGATTAGCGATTTGTCATAAATATACTTGGTTTGATGCTAAAACATTTATTATTCTTTACTATTACATAGAGTCGTTGGCGAAGATGGTCGGTAACTCACTTATGGTACCTCTACTTTCTACTACCACTCTAGTGACTACTGGATTAGCGGTTTGTCATAAATATACTTGGTTTGATGCTAAAACATTTATGGTACTTATGGTACCTAGCAATAGCAGGAAATTTATATAAATAAAATCAACACAATTTAGGTAGCATAACCCACCATGGTATAAAATTTGAAAACACAAATGTAACACTATGTAAGAAATTTTGTCGACATAAGCTACAAAGGTTTGGATGACCTTCAAATTGTAGGCTTCTTAGTTCTTAGAGTAATGTTCTGTGTGGCATGCCATACTTTTTGATCAACCTTTTTCGACAACTTGCAATGTACTATCTAATAAATTATAGCTATTTGCATCTATCATGCATGGAATAGGGGTAAAGCTTCCATTATTCAAAAAAGTAACTCGAATAAGTTTGCACCTTACATATACATGTATGCACTCTTTTATTTGGTTTTTGAAACAAAAGAGTGCACGTACTTGTACATAATACACGTAGGTGTACATGCAAGGTGCAACATTAGTCAAGAATAAAGATTTGTAAGTGATACAATAATACTGGATGCATATAGCTGAAAGTAGTCAAGAATATACAGAAAAAATAACAAAAAGTGAGTGGAAAATATAATTGTTCATTTTCTGTGGGAAACAAGAGAAAAATATTTGAAACATACTGTGTGAATGTATCAATTTTTTGTTTTTGTGGAGCACATAAATAAAATATTGTTATGAATTCTTTTGTCGATTCTCAAGTCAGCACATATCATGTATCCACAAACTTTCCACATTATGCATATTATTGCAACCACTTCATCGGTCTAACAGCTTTTTGGATTGAATGATTATCAATTAGTTTTAGAGGGTTACAACCCATGAGATTTTTCTTATGAACCCAGTAGGATAATAAGATTGAGGTCGCTGAATTCTTATGAAACTTTTTTCATCTGCTCTCCATGGGAGGGACGTTTCCGCCTCCGGGCTCATATGCCCCCTTTCAAATAAAAAATTGAAAAACATAAAAAAATTCAAAAAAAATATGATTTTTTTGGTTATGAATTATACAAATGTTATACATACGTGCCAAATTTCATGCTGAAATGACATGTGTGGTGTTCTATGTGAAAAAACAAAATCAGTGCTCTAAGACAATATTTTTTAATCCCATTTTGGCACAACTCACCACAAATGTCATTTCACCTCGAATTTGACACGTGTGTAGAACATTTGTTTTTTCACCACCAATTTGTTTGAAATGTTTTACCATTTTTTCGAGTTTTTATTCTAACACAAGCCTATGAGCTCAGGTGACATTTTGAATATTTCGCTCTCCATTCCATATAAAAATATCAACATGAGTCCAAACCTAATCTTCGTTCCTCTTTGAATTGGAGGTGTTTTCTAGAAGTTTTATTGGATTTGAAACCATATGTTTTTTTTTCGAATGGAAGCTCTTTTGATAAAAGGATCGTGGTAATTAAATTCCTATGGAACTCCATTTCTTTGCGTTCAATTCTATAAATGACATGAAATCTCATTTTTATTTTTCCTTTGGGAGGTCCAGTGCACTTGTACTCTATCCATATCTACTAGGTCTTCTTATCATGCAAAATTTGCGTGTTTCTTTTAAGCGCACCATCCAAGAAGACCACTTAAAAAATTCACGTAGGAATTGGAAATACATGCCATCGTAATCCTATGTTTTTCTATTCCTACGATCTAAAGTGGCACTAAATCTGGAAGACCTCAAGATATTTCTAGATCCTCAAATTGACCATTAAAATACAAGATTTGAGTGACTGAGTAGTCCATTACTCAAATTGAGCGTAAAAGAATGTGTCAAGGCCTTTATATTCAAGGAAGAAAGTACTATAAAAACATCTTAAGTTGTTAACAATGAGCTGTAAGGTTATGTACAATGAGGAGTATTTAGAGAGGTGCTTACAAAAATAAATTAGATCTTTTTTTAAGCACCAGTGCTTATTTATAAGAGGGTTGCCTAGTTAAGCATCTTTATAGTATACTAGCAAACATGCCCCTACGTTGCAACAAAAGAAAAAATATTTGCATCATGGAGACACACAAAGCGATCAAATAATCTACTAAGACCTAGTCAGTGACATATAAATGTGCCGCACCACCGTCGATTCGTGGCGCCGGCGAAATATTTATAGCTTCTAACAATATAAGATTGTTTTACTCAAGAAAAACTATAACAGAAAATCCTGAAAAGGTTGATTTTTTTCCTTTGAATGAACTGGTAATGCACTACCGAAATAAAGTATCACCAGTTGATACCCCAATTGAATCACTAAAATGCTCAACATATGTCAAACCTGAGAGTGATTCACATTGCTTAAACCAAAAGTGCAGCTCTTCAACCAAGAATAATCGGATACGTGGCCAGAGCAGGACACCGGACGGACAGTACTTACTTTCACGTTGTCAACATTAAAACTGAAACAAAAATGCTTAATAGCATTCATTTGATGATGCATTCATTAGGAATTCATGGTTCAGAGCATTTAGTTAGTTAGTCACGTTTTTCAAAAATAAACTGATTTCAAAGAAATTCAGACAATGACCAAACTACATAAATAAGATTTTTTCTAAATCTGAAAAAAAAATTACCTGGACTGAAATCAGTTGTATTACTCATATCTCAGCAGAAATTGTATTATAACCGCAACTGAAATCAGCCGCTCTGATTCATATCTCAAACTTCATCATTGTTCATTGCTTAAACCTGAAATTCCAGTACTACAACTACAGCCTGAACCGAGGTGCGCCACACAAATACACAATGCGGTGCGAGGAATACCGCCTCCTAGAACTGATCCCCGCTGCCCATGACCGAGAGAACTTGAAGCACGACCTAGAACCTAGCGATGACCGCGGACGTCACCAGCACCGCGACGAAGCCCTGCGGCTCCCCTCAGTCGCGCCGCTGGGAGTATTCCTGAGGTCTCAGCCACGGGCGCCACCGTCGGTTGTCGCCTTCGCCGCTAACCGAAGTGATGATTCAGATTCATATCTCAAACTTCATCATTGTTCATTGCTTAAACCTGAAATTTGGTGCATGGTGCCGGCGGAGGCCTTCATCTCGGCGGCGTCGGCGCCGAGAACACATCAGCGCTAAACCGCACCACCGCCTATTCCCGTTACGTCCTGATCATGACCATGGTAGCCGTCCCGAACGCCCCGATTCCCGCCGGGTAGGAGGAGCAATTTCGGTGTATGCCGTATGGGAGTGGAAAAGAGATCGACATAAACAAACGGAAAGGATAGCGAGAAAGGAGGGTCGTGCGGCTTTTTGTAGAGACGAGCAGATTGGACCAGAGGACGGTCACGGCACGCGCACGGTGAGGTGCGGTCTTCGACACTTTCCGCGATGAATCAAACGATAACGGGGAGGAGTGGGACGACGTACGAAACGAAAAGCGACGGACTAAAAAACGGACGAAAATATAGGAGGATGAAACCTTACTGCTTTTATTATTATTAGGTATAGAAATAAGCACCAATGTTTAGATAAAACCAGTTTATTTTTCAGCATCTCCCTAAACTCTCCCATTATAGATGCCCTAACCGAGACAACATCCACTTGAGAATGCGAAAGGAAGCATCCGATCCCTCTCCCTCCATCGGGTTCAACGCACCAGAGTGAGTGGACGGCGTGGTTATTTTCCTCACCTCCTCCGATAGTGTGGTTGCTAATGGCGTGGTTAGTGGCCGTAACTTTCCGGCGGAGAAAACGTGTGTGGGTGCTTGCTTTGGCGCTTTGTGCGCCTCATAGCATAGCAGCCAAAATCGGCACTCCCCGGTGGAGCCAGTGACGAACGGGGAAAGAAATCGCACGAAGCACCACGCATAATCACCATGGACAAACAAAGCAACAGTGCACCAATTTAAAACGGAGCAGGGCTAGATTCCGTCCAGTCCCATGAAGCGTGAGTGAGGGTTCAGAGTCCAAGCCCGCTGTGGCCCGGATCCGGGTGTGAGGAGATAAGAACGAACGGGGCGACCGGCGTCGCTACGGAACAAACGCTCCCCTGCCGGTTAGGTTTAGCACCACCACCGTGTACCAGTGCTGGCCGTGACACTTGCTCCCTTTCCACCCGGTCTACAAAGACCTCCTCGGCTTTCCTCTCCCTCCGCTTCTTTGTTCCAAAGCCCACTCTCCCCCTTTCCCTCCCCTCGAATCCTCCGCTCCGTTCAGCTCGCACCCTTCTTCCTTCTCGCTCTGCACGCACCAGGAATCTTGCCCGTGTTGAGTTTGAAGCATGGAAATGGCATTCCACCATGACTCGCCGCTGCTGCTCAGAATCAACACCAGAGGCGGCCACATGGTGAGTAGTAACGTCTACCTCTTTCCTTCTGCTGCTGCTCTGTTTTCCATTAAATGCTCTGCTTCCTGCTTGATTGGTGCGAACTGATTAATGGTGGATTGTGGCAGGAGGAGACGAGGCGGAGAACCAGCGGTGGCCGCCGTGGCTCAAGCCGCTGCTGGCGACCAGCTTCTTCGGGCAATGCAAGATGCACGCCGACGCGCACAAGTGCGAGTGCAACATGTACTGCCTCGACTGCATCAGCGGCGCCCTATGCTCCCAGTGCCTCGCATACCACCACGGCCACCACGCCATCCAGGTACCATCTCTTCTTCCTTCTTCTTCCTCGCATTGGATTCATCCTCTTCCTTCGGCACCACGCTCTCGGGTTTCTTGTTCTTGGCTGAAGCAAAAGAGTCCCTCTCTCTCAAAGCTAGATGGCCTTGTGGTAGCTAGCTGTATCCTCCAGCTTCAACGGCCTCTCTTTCCCCACACGCATTCGAAAGTGGAAACCTCCGAGGAGCGGGGATAACGAACTTCCCCGAACCGGCATGAGAAATGGCCCTGTTCTATCCCCATCTCTCTTCTCTGAATCTCTGACATGTGTTTGTTTCGGTGTGTGCAGATACGGAGGTCCTCCTACCACGACGTGATCCGCGTGTCGGAGATCCAGAAGGTGCTGGACATTACCGGCGTGCAGACCTACATCATCAACAGCGCGCGCGTGGTGTTCCTCAACGAGCGCCCGCAGCCGAGGCCCGGCAAGGGCGTCACCAACACCTGCGAGGTCTGCGAGCGCAGCCTCCTCGACACCTTCCGCTTCTGCTCCCTCGGATGCAAGGTCAGTGTTCATTCACATCGGTGCACCGCCCAGTCAACTGGTCAACGCCCATTCGTTCCAAGATTTACTTCAGTTCAGCTCGCCCCTGCTATGCATCGGCATTGTGATTGAGCTCTCTTTAATCGTTCTGGTGTGCAAAATCCGCAGATTGTTGGCACCTCCGCGAGTACCGCGGCCGCAAGAAGCACGCCGCCGGCAAGAAGACGAAGCTGAATAAGAAGGGCAGCGCGGCGTCGGACTCGGACGAATCGTCCACCATCACCAGCGGCGGGAGCCCTGGCGACAAGAGCAGCGTGGCGCAGAGCTTCAGCCCGTCCACCCCGCCGGCCACCGCCAAGCGCCGCAAGGGCATCCCGCACCGGTCGCCCTTCGGCAGCCTCATCGTGGAGTTCTAGAAGCAGAGCAACAACGCACGCCGGCCCCTCGCCGGGCAGATCAAGCGGTACACTACTGTAGCATACACATCCCCATATCTACCTCTATAGTTTGTTCTCTTCTACCTCTACGATACTGCAAGCAGCTAAGCAATAACGAGTGCCCCCATTGCCGCTGTACCTCTGCGCTTCTGGACGAGGAGGCCGGTGCACTGCAATGCGGGATAGTTACTGTGCTAGTAACAAGAACAGTGTGGGTTTGTCTTCGTCTCCCCGGAATAAGGGCGGGAGGTAGTACTGTAGAAGTTACTCTGTGATGGTAGTAGCTTTGCTAAGTTTTGCAAACTTCCCTATAGGCTTTCACTTCTTAGGTGTGTTTGATATGGTAGATGTACATATATGTATACTGTCACAGATGGATGGGGAATGCTCTCCGGTGTTCATATCTGTCATGTAATAAAGCTCACAATGCTGCTCCTCAGTACTGGTTGCTTGCTTTGCTTGCTTGAATTCTTCTTCTCTTCCAATGATTTCGTACCAGCAGATGCTTGAATGGGTTCATTGCAGGGAGATCGAGCTCCCAGAAAATGTGGAATCTAGCAGGGAGATAGGTAGAAATGGGAGAACTGTGGCACGGTCAGCTGCGTCAAGCCGCCTGCCTAACTTGCTTGACCCGGCAGCCATACACAAGGATTGATGAAAGCGGCCGGGTGATGCCGGCCGTTCCTGGACCAGTTCGTTGCCTCCGCCCATACGGCAGAGGCATCCTCTGCCCAACCGCCGTCCGCCATTCAACACTGCCGGCCACGCTCGCCGTGTGGTTGTACATGGTGGTAGAGGTAGGAGTAGCAATAAACAGGGATGGATCTAGAGGCTGAGATCGGCCGTACAATACCGCCAATGATACGTGTACCGGCGGGGACCACGTGCGCCGATCTCAGACATATCTCGGCTCCCATCTCGGGAGAGGTCGGCCTTCTAGGAGCACGGACGCCGGCCGGGGCAGATGCGCAGCACGGGGGGCGCTCGGCCTTGGCATGTGTGCGGCATGGCGCCGCCAGAGGACGGCGGAGCGTGGGCCCTAGCTGTAGCTCTGGATCTCGGCTCGCATCATGGTTTTGAAAATCATCTGACGCTCGCCGCTCAGTGCGCGGCGACGACGCCTGGAAATGGGGGGCGCGCCCACGCGTGACCACCGTGCTCATCACACGCACGCACCTCCTGGTGTCATTCGCTTCCTACCCTAGCTCCGGTTGGCCGTCCGTGACGCGTGCGGCTTCATCGGACGACGGCCGGTTTGCGTTGCGTGGCGGCGGCGGGCGGTCACCACGGTGGGGGTAGGTTAGGTCTTACGTACGCGTCGTACACGCCTGGATATTTCTCTGAGTTTCGATTGGCTTTTTCCACCACGAAAGCAACAGGGCGCCGTACTTGCTCGTTTCTTTAGCAAAGTGCTCCGCGTACGCACATCTTTCTACCGAGCTACTGCGATCAGTGTCTGAAATATGGGCCCCACGGTGCCAGACCCATTGAGATTATCCACGTGCAATCCATTCGATGGCATAGGAGGCAAGTGTTCATGTTTTTTTTACGAAAAGGCAGTCCGTTGGCACCCGCCGAGAGCAAGTTTTTTAAAGTAGGGTCGTGTTTGGTTACCGCTTCATTTTTTTTCTGTCTCCTTTTATCTGTACCTTCGTAGGTCTTGGCTTTGGAAAAACACAACCATTTTGTGCATCCCATTTGGTTGCCTGTTTTTGATTTTTGTCTGGCTTTGGAAAAACGCAAACACCGCGTTTGGTTGCAACGTGTGCCCGCTTATACCTCTTGCTGTTTGGTGAAGTTCGCGGCGGAAACGAACGGCGTGATACAACGAGGACCACAAAGAGTTTTAGTTGTAAGGTGAGACACACAACCACACCATAAATACCATAAACACGACGGAATTCATAACGGCGAGCGGTCGAGGTTAATCAGAGACGACAAAAGGTTGAAAAACACACATACATACCGACACACTTACAGTATAAGATTTACTCGTATAATTCCACCAACAAAGAAAAGTTACAACATGAAAGTAATGGAAAACGACGAAATGAATCTACTCGTCAAAGAACATTTTAAACGTTCAACCGAGTGACGAGTGCGACAGATTTGACAAAATCTCTCAAAAAAAGAGGGCAAATATCGGTCCTAAATTAAGAATTTACTGGCGACGAAATTCGAAACCGAGCACGGAAATGGAACCACAATGTCGACGTGCAGATATTTCATGTACAAATTATTTCGAGTCAAAATATTGTCGTTTTATATCAAAGAGTTTAAAGGATGTGGAGAGACCACGAAGTTAGCTAAATGCAAGCTGGCTCCCTTGCACTCCTAGAGTCTCTGTCCCCCTCGCACTCTAGAGCCTGGCTCTAGAAAAACAACCAGATTGAGGAGCGGCATTGTTTTAAAGTTCGTGCGATGCAGATAGGCGGAGCGTCGGAGCGGCTCAGGCTAACAAATGGATTATTTTTGCATCCAACGGATGTGACTGAGGTGCGTGCAACTTACCAAACACGCCCTAGACGTCTCCCGAATTTTGGGTGTGCACATAGGCCCGTCGCGCAACCTTCTCTCTTACCAGGCCGCGGTGGTGTATGAAAGTGTCCATGTGTTCATCGGTGGTGCTGGTGTATGGATTTTCTTTTAGAGTGAACTGCAAAGGCATTTTGCCATACAATGTATTTTATTTATTTATTTATTTATGTTAAACGGCCGTGTATGGTTCGAGCCGGCAAATGCCAACTTTTGAGAGCACATTTCTCCTGACCTTTACTTTGTGACGAGTGTGGATTGGTGAGTGGGTGGGTGGACTCTTGTTGGATGGAGTTCACGGCCACGGGCCACCATAGCATCGCAACAATATCTCGATTTGAATGCGAATAAAATCCAGGAGTCTAGTGGCGTGGTGACAGTCAGATCTGTCCCACTCCCTTCGTGGGCACACCTCTTTCCATCAGATAAGTACAGAGCAAGAGGATATTTTCCTTTGAAATGAACGAGCAAGAGGGCTTAATTTAAGCAATAAAACAAAGAAAATGCCGTGGGGGACAGGCAATAGACCCTGACCAATCTAAGTGACGGGAGAGAGTCTTAGCATGATAGAAAGAGGCATGTGCATACAAACCAATCAACTGTTCTAATAGGATCAGATGGAACCCTGACTAAACTCCTATCAGAAACCTTTTCTTATTTTCGGCAAATGACTTTTCCTTCCGTTAGTTAGTAACCCATCGGATCGCTTTCCTCCTGCAGGAATCACAGGGCACGGGTAGCCAGGTTTCTTCCTCCCGTCCTCTGAAAGTCTCAAGTCTGCCGGGCTCGATGGTCATGGCTCCGGTGCTTCAGATCATGCTGAACTCCTTGACTTGTGTGGGGAACCGGTTCTGCCTCTTTCTGTCGAGCATGTGAAGGCGGACTCGCTCGAGATCTCAGTTGTGACTTCACCACCGATTCAAGAGCTGGACTTCGAAGAGAGTGATGTTGTGGACGGTGTAGCCCTCTCGCCCGAGTCCATTGGAGTGTGGTTCCTGTAGGTGGTGTGGTTGCTACATCCGAGTCACCCTTGCGTGACGAGGTTGGCTCATTGGAGCCTTTGGCGGTGGTCATGGCGCCATCCCCTCCTCCGTGAGTCCTGCGAGTTGCCCTCCTCTGTGGATAGTGGAGGTCTGGTTGGTTCTGTCACTTTCTCATCCTTGAGTGACCAGGTTATTGATGAGGAAGCACCTAATCCTGGGCGATGAAGTCCATCCGGTCGCCCCTCTTTGACCGTGAAGGTATGTTGGCACGTATTGACGAGGCGGTCTTCGCGAAAAAACTTGGTGGCTTGCTCGCCTCCTCTGAGCAGCTAGCCCTGGATCTGGCGAGGCGATTGCTTGCCTCATAGCAGAGGAGGCTTCTACTGGCAAAATCAAGAAGGTGAAGAAGGCTCTTAGGAGCATAGGCAAGAAGAGTGGCACCATTGGTAAGGCGCCCGCGACTGCTTAACGGCAGCTGCGTGGTCCTAGGTAGTCGTCAGTCTGCGGTTGCTTAGGTAGAGTGGGTTGTCGCTTCGGAGTTGCTGGTTTTAGGTGTTGCCCTTTGTGGTTGTGTTGGCCCCTCCCATGTTGTTGGTGTTTGTTGTATGGTTTTGCCCGGTTTCTTCCACTAATAAACCGGCACCTTCTTCTTAATAAATGGTTGGACAGTTCAAAAAAAAAAGGTCTGCCGGAGAAAATTCAGAAAGTTGCGACTTTTGGCGAGGCAAGTGCTGTTTCGTTCAAAAAGGAGACGCTGAAAGGGGCTAGGTCCCAGGAACCCGGCGCTGTCAGGAGGTTCCTTACTTAGGAAACCAGCAAAGCTGGAGATAATGCCTGGGTCCTAGCACGAAATTAAGCCTGAATCAGACGAGAAACCATCATCAGCTCGATCCTAATCGTGTGGTATCAGGATAAACTGTGTATGTGCAGTTCTTCTGCACTAGCACCGATCAGCACAGGCCACTAACCAGATCGCACGTACTGCTTTTGCTTTGGCAAGCCACTGTGTCGTGTGTGCTCGCTTCCAGTCTCTGAATTTATTCGAGACTGTTGCACGTCCGGCAAAGGGATCTCGTTGACCTCTCTGCCTGTCTGCCCCGGCTGCGTCGGATCACCATTAACATCCTAGTCGATGGAACTAGCCATGACATTGACGTATACGTTGCCAGGTGCAGTATATCTGTACTGTGCTATACAGTTATACTGATACAAGTCTACAAGGAGTCAAGGATGATCGAGGATGAGATGTTGATATTGAAAATAAGTGACTGAAGGTAAAGCAGCCAACTTCTTACACGTTTTGCAAAGTTCTCGATAGGTTCTGCAGATGACTAGATAAAGCGAACTCATTTCCGGCACCGGCAAAAAATATCGTTATCCGTTGTCATTCGCGCAAAACATTGCGATCTTGTGACTCCCTATAGGACTGCTTGATTTGCTTATGATATCTTACTAGAAGGCGCTCTCACAGGTGCACTGAATCTAGAAGATTTCGTTCGCCCTTTTGGATGGTAGCCATGACTGAAATTTATTAAGGATCCACTATGATACGTGTGTTCATACTCGAATCCATGTGCCGCTATATGATATTCGCCAGTGCTATCTAGCCTCTCCATATCTCCTTTTCCAAAATAGGTTGCATACAAGTTTCAGCCAAAGTAAGTTTATGTTAAGTTTTAACAAGTTTATATCAACATCTACAATATCAAATTAATGTTAGTGCAGCCATCAAATATTTTCTTGTTGTATGCATTTTGCATTGTAGATAACGGCGGAGCATGACACCAAAACATAGCATGGGCGTCTCGCTTCAGTGTTTGTAGTCGTCGCTAGGTGGTCCAAAGACCTATTTATAATTTTTATTACTTTTAGAATTATTTGCACCGTTGTTGATGATCAATAAATTGGTTGACCTTTTCGCAAAAAAAAAAAAACTAAGTATGGGCGAACATGCTTATAGTGCAGCGCCACACGCCATCGCTAGTTTCGTAGATTGGGTCGTAAGAAGCAAAGTGGACCAACTAGTGATGAATTCACCGAAAAGTCATTTGTGCTCCCGAGCTCCAGCATTCCCTTCATTTTTTAAAAAAATATTAGAAGTTTTAAAATAATATGAAAATAATTCTGTATATAGTCCATGATGTAGCCTACAAACGTGCAAAATCACAATGAGAAATTATTTTTATTATGGGCTACACAAAAATGACAAAATCTTTTTTTTGGAGATTTGAAAATACTATATTAAGATCTGTACATTTGTCTTTTTTGGGTAACTCAAAATACATAGTATTTCTAATTGCAATTTTGCAAGTTTTTAGAATACATCATTGAGAATGTCCATTTGTTTGAAACTTTAAAATATGATTTTTGATTTTTTTTAAAACACAGTAAGCACTGGAGCTTGGGAGTAAGAAATCTCCACTCTAAATACATGGTTTTTTTAGTGTGTTCCACACTCCAAACACAAGGTCAATGCCTCTATGGTTACCAAGATGTGTCGTCCTTGATTGTAGATGTTAATATTTTTATATATTTTATCAAACTTTATAAATTTGATTTTGACCAAAACTTATATACGGAGTACAAAATTTTTAGAAAGAAAGGGAATACTCTACCGAAGAAAATACCATCTTGCTTGAAAACATTGTCATGACAGATTGTATAATACCTTTAAGACAAAATGGTGACAATTCGCTCAATTAAGACACGCAAATGTAGTGGACTCCACCCCTCCTCACACGTTGGCTTCGTCCATCCTTTCGAAACCCTTCAGCCTCTGCTGGAAGATATTGCGAGCTGTGGGGAAGCTTCCGAAGTGTTAAAGGGCCATGACCCCCCCCCCCCCCCCCCCCCCCCCCCCCCCGCGTCCCGTAGGGAAATTTATAAGAATACCCATATTTATTACGACTAAATCTCAAATAGTACTTAAAGTGTACGCATAAATTGCATAATGTTTGTTCTTAAACACTTTAACTCCGTTTGGCCCTCTCAACAATCTCGGTCGAGCTCTTCCATTGGCCACCAAAGGCGTCACGGTAGATGACGAGGGTCAGGGTTCTTCCAATGAAGGCATCGAAAGCGGCTTAATTACGGTTAGAGGAGTTTCACCCTAGGACTCTTCTTGCGGAATCAGTAGTTGCAGCCTAGGAGTAGCTTTTCGTGCTATAAGTAGAATGTTATTTCTATTATCGCATTTTGACCTTTTCGTTTTTTTTCTGTTGTAATAATATGGCAATGTAGTTGGCAGAGGCCGGGATAAACATGAGCTGGGCCTATTTTGTATTTCACCTGGATCGGGCTTAAATACGCCGTATTAACTCTGGGCTTAAACATGGCACTGCTACTCCACGCAAGCAAAAAGAAAAATAGTTGCAAGGCCCATGGAGGCCCAGAGAGAAGCACGAGGCAACCGTGGTGATCGCCGCCGGCGACCACAAACACAAACCATCGCCGTCCCCTTCCTTATCCCGCCAGCCACGCTCGCTTATCCGAAACCAAACAAGACGGGATTTTTTCAGTCAGGAACAGGACACCAGTGTCGCCGCCGGGACAGAAACCACCCGCGACACCAATGGCGCTCTCCCTCGCGCGCAGCGGCCGCCACGCCGCCGCGGCGCTCTCGGCGCCCCGCATTTCCCAGTTCGCCACGCTCCTGCCGCTCCTCCACTCCCCTCCCCGCCCCTACCCCGGCCTCCGCCTCCGCCTCCCGGCCGCCGCCGTCGCCGCCTCGGAGGCGCAGTCCGCCGAGCCCACGGCCGCGGCGGCGGAGGGGGACGCGGAGCAGGGGAAGGCGCCGCGGAAGCTCTTCGTCGGCAACATGCCCTGGACCTTCTCCGCGGCCGAGACCCAGAAGCTCTTCTCGGAGTGCGGCGTCGTCAAGGACGTCGAGGTGAGGAGACGAAGCCGTATCCACTCCTCCCAGCCCGGTTGCCTTGTTGCTGCTATGGTTTCTGTACTGATGCGCGCGTCTCTGACACGAGTTTTGTGTTTGTTTGTATGGCGAAGGTTATCAAGCTGAAGGATGGGAGGAAGAGGGGGTTTGCGTTCGTCACCATGTCCACGGCCGAAGAGGCGGCCGCCGTAGTGGAGAAGTTCAATGAACACGTGAGTGTGTTTACCTGTTGCTTAAACGCGTTTGTTCTGCGCCATGCTATCTTTCGACACTTCACATCAGTACGAAATGCGCCTCAATGCTACCTTACAAAAATATGCCGATAAATGTTTTTTATACATGTCAAAGTGAAAGATGGCTGCAACCATTGTTTTCATGTGTACATTGCTCTCAGAATCACATGCCTTCGACTGGAAATTGTACTGACGCTAGAACTTACAGTTGGAGGAATATACATGGTCAGAGTCACATTTGTCTTATGAAATATGCATAGATTGAATAATTTCAGCAGCTTTGTGAATATTACATGATACACTTCACAATTTTTTAGATAAAGAGTGTTTATTAATATCGCGGAGATACAAACTTCACAAAATGGGATAATTTTTCCTACAATCTTACTGCATTCTTTAATTTAACACAACCTATCAGTTTCGTAACTGAGGTCAACTCAGCTTATCATTATATTTTTGACATCTTGAGGTTCCCCCAAAGATACTGGCATTCCCGGCAAAAAAGTCATATCCAAAAATCTCTTACACTACTTTCTGCATCACAATTCTTTGTAGGAGGTCATGGAAGGACCATCAAGGTGGAATTTTCCAAGAGCTTCAGAAAACCTGCTCCACCTCCATCTCCAGACACAATCGTGACGAAGTACAAGCTTTATGTGTCCAATCTTGCATGGAAAGCAAGGTCTAACGATCTGAAGGAGTTCTTCTCACAGTTTAATCCAGTTTCTGCTAATATAGTCTTCGATGATAGAAAATCAGCTGGATATGGTTTTGTTTCTTTTGGAACGAAAGAGGAAGCAGAGACAGCTCTCAGTGAACTCGATGGAAAGGTGATCACTCATAAATTAACTCTGCAGTGATGTGTAACCTGTCATGCTTGATGCAAAGTTCGTTTATAGTTTAGAAATGAGTGAATTCCACTTTTTACCCCCTAAGATTAACTTTGTGTCACTTTTTACCCAATTTAGCAGAAATTGCTCAAAACTGCCCCATTTAACAAACTTTATTCCACTTTTTACCCTTTTTATATTTTACCCTGTCCTGACTGGCGGGTCCGATCCTCAGTCCGATGTGGCGTGTCTGAGTTAGCCATTTGAGCCGAGCCGGTTTAACCTAGTCCGGTCAGACCTCAGTCAGGTCGAGCCAGATCCAGTCGCATGGATGTTTAGGTGAACCAACGAGATGCAAGCAGATCAGCAGCCGCAAGCCAAAAATCTTCACGGACAGCAATATCAAGCACAATCGTAGAAGATAGCCGTAGCAGTGTAGCACCAACCTTGCCGCTGCCCGTGCTCCGCTCCCACATGGCTCCCACACTTGAGTCGTTGTACCACCACCGCCGCCGCACAAAGCTCACGCCCCATCAGGTGGCTGTTGCACCCAGCTTGCCTTTGCCCGTGCTCCGCTGCCGCACGTCCGCGCTGGAGAAGGTGGCCGCAGCACCAGATCGCCACCGCCCGTGTTCTGCTACCGCACGAAGCCCACGCCGGAGCAGGCAGCCCCCGTGAGGCTGCTGCTCTGCTACCGCACAAAGCTCACGCCATAGCCTGTAGCCGTAGGCCGTAGTACACGTGCCGCCCCCGTCGGGGCTCCGCTGTCGCACAAAGCACACTCCAGAGCTGACTAGGACACACCACATCGGAATTAGGATGGGACCCACCGGTCAGGATGGGATAAAAGATAAAAGGGGGTAAAAAGTGGAACAAAGTTTGTTAAATGGGGTAGTTTTGAGTAATTTCTGTTAAATTGGGTAAAAAGTGGCACAAAGTTAATCTTAGAGGGTAAAAAATGGAATTCACTCTTTAGAAATCTATACTGTTTTCTTATGTTCATTTTTTATGAGCAATTAGCATATGCCTCCTTTGTCACTTAGACTGTATAATTCATTTCCATATTGTTATGAATTTGTTCAAGTTCTACACTCTAGGATAAAATTGCTCTCTGGAGCAGCAGTGAAATGTGTTACCAGATAGCATTACAAGGTCCCTTGCTCGAGTGACGATTTTCTTTTACTGCACGATTAGATGATAAGACGAGTCTTCTGGCCTATTTTCTTTCATACTTCTAAAACCAAGTGGAAGAAGAGATGTTAGACTACGAGAACATTAATCACTACGGTGGTTAAGTTTCTATTTCTTTGTTTGATAGGAACTTATGGGAAGGCCTGTTCTCCTGAGATGGCGGGAGGATAAGGAAGTTGTAAAGGCTGATGGTGAAGCTGAAGGTGTAAAGGTTAATGAAGAGCCAGAAGCTGTGGTGATTGATAGCAGTGGCGAGGATGAAGCTGAAGATAAACAGGAATAGTCTAATAGTACTGTGCTGGGAGAAAGGTGAAGTAGCCTTATTGATAAAGTGGAGACGCGGAAACTCATTGTACAGGTAGGAGCTTTTTTGATGCTACCTATTGCATGACTAACATATTTATCATTTTTCTTAGTAAACGTAGTATTCGGCAAAAATTCAGACATGGTACCTTTTTTCTTGTAGATACAGAGTAGAGGTGGTAATTGTAACCAAAGACTGCAGATCGGTTTCTGACTCGATGCTGCTAAGGACAACGGGAACAAAGGCTATTAGCTCTAATCAAGGTGAAACATTGTCCTTGAGTAGCTTGCTTCAATATTTATGAGTCATGTGTTTATTGTAATGATCTGTACTTATTTGTACTTTCTCATGACCTTGAGCTCTCTGCTGCTGGGATACTTGTAGTTTCCTGATTTTGGATTTAGTTCACCATAATATTTCATAGCTGGCCAATCAGCTTGAGGCAATGAGGTGTTAACAGTTTGCAACTTAATATTTTCTCTGTTAGTTTTGCTTTTTTTTTTCTGTCTAGAAGAGGAAACCCTCCCGATTTAGATTATTAGAAACCAAGAATGAATTCCTAAGGTCTTGTGAAAAACAGAGAAAATTAAAAACAGGCAACCAATCGTCAGGCCACAACATGCAAACATTGGATGTTACATTTGGAATGGAATTCATCAAAATGAATTCCATAGCTATTGCAGAGACTGGCATGGCCATCAAAATGAATTCCATAGATGAAGTAACTATTGGATGTATGGATCACCCTTCACAAATGCAATAGCTAAGATTTTTTTTGTCTCCAAAGGTATTACATTTGGAGAATGGAAAGCCCAGATGCTAGATTTGTTCCTACTGAAACTTGAGTCTTCAGTAACAAGTTTATCTGCACTTTGTCACGAACCTGCTATGTTAGATGCTCCATCCTTTAAATGTAATTTCAGTCAGTAGTTTCCCTGCCAGTCTCTGCAATAGTTCTCATGTCTGGTTGTTTCATTAGAAGTTATCATTCAACGGACACAAATCTGAAAAGCTAAAAACAGTTGAAGCCACTCACAATCAATAGACAATACACTAAACTTTACAACTTTTTTGCTTATGAGCAGTACACCGTAGCTAAAGAAGGATTTGTTTTGTTTTCACTAGCATATTTACACTTATGGTAGGCAGTAATAACTCAATTATAGTTGGCGGTGTGAATTAGTAGACATCATATATTAAGATTAAAGCATCTACTGCACACCAAGTAGTAAAGAATCCAGTCCCATTTCTCGCTATGATCCTGTTGGCTGCTACCTTGAATTGCAAAGCATGATGGCTTCACTGGCAAGCTGAACAAGAGCTCCCATTTCTCACTATGATCCTAGACTACGAAAAATCTAGTTCAATACTTTTTGTAGCTTTACTCTGAACTTTGCATTAGCACTGGAGGCCTATGCACTGTTTTCTAACACTCAGTGCATGCAAGTTGCAACTTACTATAACAATTAAATTTTATAAAAATTGAAGTAATACTTTTTCCAGAGGTAATACTGTCCTGTAACGTTTAAAAAAAATCGAACACATTTGTAGTAACAACTAGTAAATAGACCAGTAGTCCAGTTAAAGCCTCATCTCCTTCTAAATTTCAGTACATTTATTTTTCTGGTAGTATGGATTTATGTTTTCCTCTGTGGTTATCAGTTACTCCTAAGATTAGGTAAATAAATTTTCTATCATAATGTCAAATTCTTTTTTTCTAGCAAACTAAAGATCATCTTGCCAAGTCGGAATCGATTTATCTCAGCTGTTCACCTTGGTTTCGTGATGATTTATTTCATGAGAACCGAGAGATGCTCGGCTGGCTAGAGAGTAGAGACACGAGTGCCCGCCTCCCTGGGTGTGGTCATGGTAGTTTTTTTTTCTAATTAAAAATGTCATGGGTGCTAGTGCATGTTGATCGAGTTTTTCTTTTATATAGTCTATTTAATCATGGCAATTTCCTTATCCAGGGTAGAAATCTTTTCTGAGGAATGCTCTATGTAGTCCTGTACTGCAGTATACTTATTCCTGTTGAAATTTTCAGGCCAAAGTTAAGGAGACTGAATGAGTGATATAGATTGAAATCTTTAACTTCCCAAACATGATGAGTTTAAAAAAAAAACCTTGTAAGGGTCATAGTTGTAAAAGTCATCGCTATTTGTGTGACCATGCTACAGGGGAAGAAAAGGATGACCCTACTACCTCCGTTGAAGTAAGGTTTTTTTTTTCAAAAGTCAAACAGTGTGAAGTTTGACTAAGTTTTATGAAAAACCATTAACATTTATATATACAAAAATCAATACCATTAGATGCATCATGCAATGTATTTTCATATGATGTCCATACAGTATTATAATTGTTGGTCATTTTTTCTAAAAGCTTGGTCAAACTTTACATTGTTTGACTTTTGAAAAAAATACGCCTTACTTTAAGGAACGGAGGGCAAACCTTCCATTTAGCCTATTCTCAAAGGCATGTCCAATCTGGAGGAACTCCCTTCGACCCGGGCTGAATGTAATCATACTTAGACATCAAACTAGAAGGTAGGGCTCTCTTGCCTACATGTACCCTTCCATGTAACTCCCTCTATCGAAATGAATATAGCAGCTCTCCTGCGGTTATTCAAAAAAAAAAAACTGTAGTTTTATGCGTGAATTTTGATTGCCAATCCAAATTTCCATCTGAATTTAGTGTTTTTTTTTAGATTCCATCTGAATTTAGTTGACACTGTCCTTTCACTCGAAGAAATAGAAGAGGGCAGTTTCTTTCGTACCTATGCAAGCCATTAAAGGCTTAAGTTGACACAACCACAGGATTGGTGTCAGTAAGGGAGAAGTAAGTGTGAAGAAAGCTGTCAAATAGTAGTGCTGGTAATCATTGTCTCCAATTGCTTGAAGAGAGAAAAACCGTATCGTTTAGGGAGAGTCTTCAAGGACAGTGAAGGTTTAGCAGCTATAGGCTTTGATGAAAGTTACTTCTTTGACAGTTAGCAAAGCTTTAAATGTCCCCTTAAATCTCTTTGATCAGATTACTTTGGAATTAGGGCAGACATTCGCTTTCAGACGCCTAATCAATGACAAGATGAGAATCGTATCACCTTGTCATTCTAGGTCCATAGGGGAGAATGAGAAAGATAGAATACACAAGACAAGAACCTTATGAGTTGTCAGGCTAGGAGAATTCAAGAGATTCGATTGCCATTCTTTTTGGAAACTCGGTAGAAGATTGTGCTGGTAGGGTACACCCTGATGCAGCAATGCCCCACCCTTCGAGGCGAATTATATTACGTTCATGTTTTTGCTGTTCCTATGTTATAGAATCATATCCAGTGGACATGTTCTCTTTCTCTCCTGTCGTGTGTGGCAAAAGAAAAAAAAAGAAAAAAAAAAGAGAGGAAAGGAACATCAGGCCATAGGAAAAAAGAAAAGGAAAGAAGAGCCGCAGCACCAAAAACAAAAGCAGAGAAGGCCCCAACAACCACCATTCCACCACCCTTCACTTTGCTTTGCAGACAATCTCTCTCTCTCTCTCTCTCTAGTCCCTCCAAAAGATCCCCATCAGCCAGTGGCATCATCTGATCTCTCTCCCCCATCCTCTCATCACAATTCCCATCTCCCAACCTCGAGAAAGTACCATGGATCGAGCACATACACAGAGCCTCTCCTGTTCTCTTCCCTCCTCTCATCCTCACAATGATTTGGCCCAGAAACTTACAGAGATCCTCTGCTAGCTAGTACTTGAACGCTCGGTTAGTCTCGGACTGAGTGAGGTAGTAGTTAACATCTGTCTCCGTTTCTCTTCCTTCACCTTTTCCCCCTCTGCTGCTGCAGCTGCCAAGATTTCGAGCTAGGAGGAGGCAATGGCTTCTTCACCTCCTGCAGTTATTGGGACACAGCCCACCTGGGTCCCCTACGAGCCAACCAGAGACTGCTCCCAGGGGCTGTGCAGCATGTACTGCCCCCAGTGGTGCTACTTCATCTTCCCTCCGCCGCCACCCTTCGACCTCGCCGGCCCCAACCCGGACGACTCCTCCGGCCATGTCTTCTCCCCGCTTGTCATTGCAATCATCGGTGTGTTAGCAACCGCCTTCCTCCTTGTCAGCTACTACACCTTTATCTCCAAGTACTGCGGCACCTTCAGCTCCCTCAGGGGGAGATTTCTTGGTTCCAACTCCGGTGGCGGTTCCCGCAGCGGTGGCGGCAACGGCAGTGGAAGCGGTGGGAGCGGCCACGGGCAGTCCAGGAGCCAAGAATCGTGGAATGTCTCACCGTCGAGCGGTCTGGACGAGACCCTGATCAACAAGATCACGGTGTGCAAGTACAAGCGCGGCGATGGGTTCGTCCACACCACGGACTGCTCGGTCTGCCTCGGCGAGTTTCATGATGGGGAGAGCCTCCGGCTGCTGCCGAAATGCAGCCATGCCTTCCACCAGCAATGCATTGACACTTGGCTGAAGTCGCACTCCAATTGCCCCCTCTGCCGCTCCAACATTACATTTGTTGCCGATGGTGAGGTGTCGCCGGAGCCAGTGCTCTGTGCCCCAGGCCAGAGTGGGACAAGCACACACGAGGTGGTTGTGGTGATGGAAGACTTGGAAAACATGTGTGAAGAGCAGCAGGACATTGGTAGCGGCAGTGTCGATGGTGATGATCATGGTCCAGAGAGAATGGATGAGGCAAATGGCATAGCTGAGATCAGAGAAGAAGGCATTCCGATGAAGACAGCGTGTTCATCGTCGTCATCGAACCTGAACCGCGACAGCCGGATGTCCATTGCTGACGTGCTGCAGTCCACCATGGAAGACGAGCTGATTGCAGCCAGGGAAAGTGGGCTCCTCGCAGGTGATGCGGGCACGTCAAGGCGGTGCCGCGGTGAGAACAGCAGCAACGGACGGGGCCGCAACCGGCGCGCATTGCAGGACGCCACAGACTCTGTGTCGATGAAGAGATTGCCGCCCAGTGGCAGGTCGTGTTTCAGCAGCAAGAGTGTCAGGGGAAATGATCCAGATCATTCAGTGCGAGGTGGTCAGTTGTGACGTCCTTAGCTTGGATCATCGACAAGATAGGATCCCGTTTGTTTGCATAATGGGATGCAAATGGGGAAAGCAAGGACCATCGTCATAATTTGGAGATGTCGTCGTCTTGTGATAATGTTGATTTCCCTCGGTTGCATGTGATGCTACGGCCAAACCGTTCCTCTTCCATGCTTGGGTAAGATTTCCTGTGATGATAGTTCGGCAGGCAGTTGGATCTTTTCGTTTTTTTGCTCTTCCGTCTTTATGACATTAGGTTCATCTCCTCCACACATTCCGCTCTTTCAGTGGATATGTTTTACTCTGAGTGCAGTAACAGGCTAAAGTTTTCTCTACCCTGACCTGTTTTTCTTGCCTTTTGTGTGTGTTTATTCCTTTGCAATTCGTTGCAAAGTGGAGTGTGAAACCTGGAGAATCAAAATGTTAGCGTGGAATATTAGCAGTAGGAGTTTGTTCTAAAGAATAGAACAAGAATTTCGTTGTTTCTTTTGCATACAGCACACCCTTTTTGAGCTTAAATTCAGGGGCACCTAATAAAGTTGCATTCTTATGTTGAAATTATTCAAAGCACGTTTTCTATCCGGGGGGCTCAAGGATGCTTGCTGCATGGTTCTTCTTAGTCAGATCTCAGTCTCTGATCTGCCGAGAATCTGATCTTCCGCATCCACTTTGCAGCAAAAGGAGTGTTATTTTTATTCGGCCAGTGCCTGCTTTTGTTCCTAGCTGAGTTGCAGGTTACGGACAGTAGTGCTGTGGAAGCTAGTTTCTGTAACAGCAATGATGCGAGAATCTCGTGGTTAGGCTTTGGGCTCCATAATATTCGTTTCTGATGTTCCAAATCTGTGGTCATGGTTAGACAGAGGCAAATTATTGATCTACGAAAGCTTTGTAATCACATTTGATTGTTTCTCTAGTGCTTTCACCACACCAGACTGAATACCTGAAGGTGGCTTCGCTGGCAACCTGGCATTTGATGCGGAACACTGAAAAAAGGCACCTACTCCGTAGATGCCTAGTTTACCAGCAGTAGCCGAGGATAGGCATGTTGTATGCCTGGTGCGTCGACGGAAGCTGGATCTTGTCGGCGGTGCCGGGATTTGGGACGGTTGCCGTCGGCGAGAGCATTGTTGCATGTGCTCACTGCAGTGGTAGTGTGGTGCTAGTATATTGCAAAGGCTGCGGGCTAAAAGCACCGCAGCGGCGGGAGATAATCGGTACTTGTGCTTTCTTTCCGGCTTTGTTTCGAACTCGAAGTCGGCGGAAGAGAGGGTGATGAAGAAACGAGTCAAAAGTCCGTGGGCCAGGCGAGCGAGATCTCTCCTTCTTTTCTCAGTCTTTTATGCGGATAGACTAAAGCGTAGCGCTTCCGATTGTGTGACATGATTCTTTCCTATGGAGATTGGGTTTGCTTTCGTATTCTCCATTGATGGTCATATTATTTAGGAAAATTTTGAATAAGTAAGTTTTAGAACAACTTTTTCCCCTAAATTTCAAAATCTTGCAGAAACGGTTTTGCTAAGTTTTAGTCAGTGAGTGCACCCAAACCAGATCCGTACTTTCAAGCAAGTACGTAGTTCACATTCATAAGTACATGTAACAAAGGGGTGGCGTTGTGGCGGAGGAAGCGCTGCTGGTCTGGTTTTGCAGGTGGTGGATCTCCCCCGTGATGGCGGCGCTCTGTGGAGCTCCGGCGTCGATCTGCTGCCGTCATCGGGCTGGCGGCTCTGTGGAGCTGCCCGTCTCGACTTCCTCGCGCTGGAATCCGTGGCTCGATGGCGGATCTGGCTTTTGAAGATGTGGAAGCTGCTGTTGCGGTTCGGTTCGACGGCTTCGACGGCGTCCTCCGGTGTGGCCCTTTGGGGCCGGCGATTGGTGACACTCCCGCGCGCTCGGGGGCTGCTCTCGATCCAAGGCATGAAGGAGAGCAGGAGCGGCGGCACGCCACCGACGGCGCCATGGATGGCGGTGAGGCTGAGCTGCAGGAAGGAGTGTTCTGTAATTTCCGTTTCTTTGAGGTCCTTTCTGTAATCGTGCTGTGACAGTTGTCTTCACTAGCAAATAAAAAAAGGAGATATTCTTAGTTTTTTTATAGCACTCTATGTTGCTCAAGATCTAGTATTCAGTTCCCTACTGGAATTATGTCAGCACTTATGCTTCTATAGGTTTTTGTGGTATAATTTTTTAGAGTTGACATAATAAATACCCATACTATTAAAGAAGTAAATAAATTTATTTTTCACCCCTCAACAACAATATTGTTATATTGCCATATAAGTTGAAGTTAAAAAAAATCGCCATATCCATTAGAAATTTAGAACACATCCCTCAATCTCTGAAGATCGTCAAGCTTTGCATTCCCAACAGTTTTCTTGGCCTTTTCACCTCCTCTCACCTCCATTGTTGCCATTGAACAAAGCTTGCTTCCTCTCCATCCCTCTATGATTCTTACATCTTTTGAGAAAAAAGAGCGAGAAAATCTAGATCTACATCTTCACCAATCAAATCCTCTTATAAGTGAGGGAACCCCTTTGGATTTAGATCTTGGAGTCATTGATTGACCACGGTGACCTCTTCGTGGATGATTGTTAAGAGGTCTGGTCTTCTCCTTCGTTGGGCTTGTGAACTGGTTGTGGAGCTTGCCATCTCCGGAGTGGAGAAAAAACCAACCATAAGGAAAAGGCTCTTGCTTCGTGTGGGTGCTTGGAGAAGAAGGTGAGCCTTCGTGGCGTATGGCTGTACTTCGTGGTATCCCACACCTCTCCAACGGTGACTACCTTTCTTCATGGAAGGGAACATCAGGATACATTTTCGTCTCCGCGTGACTCGGTTATTCTAAACTCGAGTTTACTTCCTTGTGATAACTTTCGTGCTTGAAGTTATATATATCTTGTTTATCACTTGTGATATATCTTTTGTTCTCATCTTTTAAGCCAAATTCGTAATAGATTTTAAAACGCTAATTCACCCCTCGAGGCGACATCTCAATCTTTCAAAGGCTAGGGGCCGGAGTGCGACTCGTGGGTGGCAGGTGGACGTCTGCTTACTGCATTCATGTCACCCACGCGGTTGGTTCTATCGCCATCCTACCTCGCCGGAGCCTCGTGGTGTGTTGTTGTAACTTTCAGGGTTCAGATTCATAGACGCCGGGGCGGCGGCCCTGGAAGGTGGACCGTGCAGGCATATCTACGGTGAGCGGCGTGGCAGTGGTGATGCCTCTCTCCTTGGTCGTGTGGATGGCAAAGAGCGGTCGGTGAAGGCAACTGCCATATCGTGTTCCAGAGGCCAGACTCGGGATAGTGGGTTGTTCGACATTTCGGGCGTGGTGTGAAGGTTCTTTCGAGCGAAAGCTCTACGCTCTGGTGGCGATGCCTGCGGGTTCCCTCTTAGGAGGGGGAGGAGGGGCTGTTGCGGATACCTTAACCGCGTGTGGGCTCCGGGTTAAAACCCTTGACCATCTTGGTCTCGACGACGGCGACACACTACGTCCTTACCTGTCGTGGTGTGAAACAACAGATGCCTAGGGGTAGGCTTAAGTGTGGGGCCGATGGACGCTAGAGGATTCGGGAGAGGGATAGCGCTCTAAGAAGCACACACGAACAAACAGACGAACACAAGGATTTGCCCTGCTTCGGGGCTCTCGTGAGGAGATAAAGCCCCTACTGCAGCATCTAGCCTACTTGGTGTATTTCTCCTCTGTATACGGTGTGTACAAACGCTCTTCGAGCTGTATGTCTAAGCCTGTATCCGTCTATCTCCATGAGCTGAAGAGCTAGTGCTAGAACGAGAGGAAGAAAGGAGCCCGGGGGGAATGAGCCCGCGGGTGGCTGAGGAGAGCCCGTGCGGGGGCTCCTGTGCCTCTTCCCCTGGTGCCCTTTATATAGGTGCCCAGGGGACAATGTGAGGGGACAAACAGACAAGATACACTGTTCACGGTACACTGTAGCTGAGGTGACTACTGGGGTCTTGTCAACACTATAGCCTGTGTCATGCAGTTGTACTCTCGTCACATCACGGGCACTGTAGCCATGCTGCCCGTGTCATCGTCTTGTCCACTTGTGCTTGTCTCCTGAAGATGGTAGAGGGTATCTGTACTTGTCGATGGAGAGATGCCGGTCGATGGAATGGTACCGGCCTGGTGCTTGGTCTCGGTCGCAGCGACGCAGGAGACGAGATGCTGGAGAAGCAATCCCGGGTCGCAGCATTGTCTCGGTCTTGCCTCGGTCGAAGGAACGAAGAAGAACTGGTGCCACGACCCCGTGCCTCCAGCGATGATCCAATCCTGGAAGATTCGGCCAGGGTGGCCCAGCCCACAGGGAGCGGATGCCGGCCTGCCGAGACCTGGGGAAGATCCGGTCCGAGTTAGCACAACCGAAGCATGGGGAAGGTTGGCCCGCTCCGAGGTAACAAGGCCTTGGTACGTCCGGGGCTGAGTAGCCCAGCCGAGGCTAGCCTCACGGCCTGGCCCAGCCGAGGCTGGCGGGGCCTGGCCCGCCCGAGGTTAGCCAATCTTGGCCTGCTCCGAGACAGAGGAAGTGCTGGCCCATCCGGGGTAGGAAGGCCACGGCCCGTCTGAGGAGACTCGGTCCAGCTCGCCCGCCCGAGGCTGGACGGATGACTTGGCCCACCGTCGGCCCCAGCGCGAGGCGAGGAGCGAGTCGAGGAAGCTTCCGCTCGCCCGAGGCTTGGAGGCGACGGTCTCCCGGGGCAGCGCTACCTCGGCCTGCCCGAGGCTGGGACGACTCGGCCTGGCAGCGGCCCAATCCGAGGTAAGCCTGACTCGGCCTGCCAATCTCGGTTCAACTCGGTTTAACTGAGTTACGGAATATGCCGGCCCATCCAAATGAAGCAAGATTCGGTCCAGCAGAAGCTATTCGGTCCAGTCTACCATTTCTTCCCTTTTCCTTTATTCCTTTACTTATTTACTTCCTGCTTATCTCTTTTATTAACTCAACCACCACATAACTTCGGGGTACCCGGGGTTACATCCCCGACATTAGTCCCCGAGGCTGCGGGGGACTCGCAGAGTCGCGCGCAGACTTACAAAAACAAATATCCAATATCAAAATCTCCATATAAGAAATATCTTGCCAGCATGGGCATCATTATATGTCGGTTTTTAGTCATCATGGGCATTACCGAAGGCGCATGTCACCAGCATATCTCATGTGTCTCTTATATGTCGGTTTTCACCCACTTTGGGCATTACCGAAGGCATACGTCTGCACGGACATATCTCATATGTCTCGGAGCATATGTCTGCACGGACATATCTCAAATGTCCCGGAGCATATGTCTGCACGGACATATCTCATATGTCTCGGTGTCTCGGTGTCTCGGCCTCTCTAGGCATATCTCATATGTCTCGGTATCTCGGCCTCTCTGGGCATATCTCATATGTCTCGGTATCTCGGCCTCTCTGGGCATATCTCATAAATATGCTGGCAGCCTTAGCTGAACCAACATAAAACCTGCATGGGCCAAATCTGACATTTTGCCTTCCTAGGCATTCGTCAGATTACGAGCTGAGACAACTCTCAACACGTAATACTCAGTGAGATTGGATACCATCTGACTCATTGAGCCGAGATAATGATGTTATGATACTCTGGTAAACTGGGATAACTAAAGAACCATGATAATTGATTAAACCGGTAAAGATGGCAATCATGAGATACTTGATGATATGAGATAGATGTCGTGATATCTTGGCAAACCAAAATAAACGGCGATTTGAGATATGAGGTGATGCTGAGATATATACTGCATACCGAAATAAACGGCAGTCGGGGATATGAAAGCTGCCATGATATGTTGGCAAACCGAATAAAACGGCGACCAGAAGAATACTGACAATACCATGATATCCTGGGTGATTCCAGATAACCAATATAACCATGATCTTGAAGACGAATATTGTCTCGGTAAAACCGATGCCACCTTTCAACGTTAGTACAGGCATATATGTATACTGAATAATCGACGGGAACAACAACTCTATTTAACAGACAAAAACAAGTCTAGCAGCAAAACTATGCACCAGGACACAGACTCGAACTCAACCGAGTCCCCGAGTCACTTTTCTTACCCAGGAGATAAAACAAAACTAAACTGGCTGTCCAGTCCCCGGGTCAAGACATCTTGTTCCCAGGGGAAACAACTAAGCATGGCAGGAAGGGGCAGTCCCCGAGCACTATTTGAGATGATTTAAAAGCGGGATGCAGACATATAAATGATACTCACGAGGCAATGTTGTTGGAGAAGTCGAGGAAGACGCTGCTGCTGACCTGGATATCAATATGCTGGCGTGAGCCACCAATATCTCGGTTTGAGCCACTTTTATGTCGGATTTGACCAATATATGTCGGATTCCAATCTTATGTCGGATCCTCCAAGTTTAACTCGGATTTCCAACCTTAACTCGGATTTCCAACCTTAACTCGGATTTCCAGTATACCAGCATATGTCGGATTTCAGGATACCTCGGATTTCAGGACACCTCGGATTCCAGGGTAACTCGGATTTTCAGGATAACCCGGATTCCAGGGTAACTCGGATTTTTAGGATAACCCGGATTTCAAGGTAACTCGGATTCCAGGGTAACTCGGATTTTCAGGATAACCCGGATTTCAGGGTAACTCGGATTCCAGGGTAACCCGGACTTTCAGGGTAACCCGGATTTCAGGGTAACTCGGATTCCAGGGTAACCCGGACTTTCAGGATGACCCGGATGGACAGTGTCGTCAGGACATGGACATGTCAGATGAACAGTATCGGATGAACAGTGTCGGCGGGACATGGATATGTCGGTTTTCCAGTGTCGGCAAGACATGGATATTTCGGATGAACAGTGTTCCCAGGACAGGGATATGTCAGTTTTGGCTATTCCTATGTCGGTTTTGGCTATGCCAACCTGGATTTGACCAAGTTAACTCGGGAATGATGTCGGCGTCGAGTCCCCGAGATACTTTTCTCACCCGGGATCTGCCAATGATGTCCGTTGGTGGAGGCAGCGCTAGCCTCTGCTCACAGCGGCAAGCTAGAGCGCGGGGGACAATGGCGATGTCGAGTCCCCGCGCTGATGACGAAGGTCCCGTCCGAATTGATCCAGCAAGCGCCACTGTCAGCCCCACGGTGGGCGCCAACTGTCGTGGTGGTATCACGGCAGATGCCATAGGATGGCTAAAGTGTGGGGCCGATGGACGCTGGTGGAATCCGGGAGAGGGCTAGCGCGCTAAGAAGCACACACAAAGAACACACAAGCACCAGAACACACCACGATCTACCCAGGTTCGGGGCCCTCGTGAGGAGGTAAAACCCCTACTCCTGCCTGTCTCTCTCTGTATATATCTCGGTACCAAGAGTACAAGCTGCTCCTTGAGCTGTATATCTCAACAATGGGGAAGAACACAAGGAAAAAGATGAAGCTACGGGTGGAAAGTTGTCTCTGGGCACCGTCCCTCACGCAGGAGGGGTGAGGGCATATATATAGTGTAAACCGAGTTACGGGAACACCCCTACCGAAGCACTGTAGCCATGCCAAAGGTATGTCATGATGTTACTCCTGTCAGAGACAGGACGCGACAAGCCCATCTCCTGCAGCTCTACGGTACAGCTAGAAAGTACCCTCTGGCAGGGACAAGACATGGCCTGCCCATGCCTCTGCCTCGCAGTCTGTTCCCGGATCACCCGGAGTCAGCGGTGGAATGATGGCCTGCCATCTCGGTCTCCTGCACGCTCCCGTGTCAGGCGCTTCCGTGTCAGGCGCTCCCGTGCCAGACGGGATATGACAGGAGCATTGACCTCTGTCCGACACAAGGATAACCCGGCATGGGTATGCCAGATTCCCCCTCCCAAATGATCTTCCCTGCACATAAGAAAACACACAAGTTACCGACATTCATACGTCGGTCAGCATAACTCGGTTGGTATATCTCGGATAAGATGACTCAGCTAACACAACCCGGCCTACGTGACCCGGTTGCCATAAGCCGGTTTGCAGTTCCACCATGCCTCGGTCCCTCCGGGACTTGGTTGACCCGGTTTGACCTTGACCCGGTCCAGTCTTTAGAGCTCTTATACCACAACTTTACCCTACCCGGGGGTAGCCCCCCGACATTACCCCTTTATGGGTGTCGTCGTGGAGTCCTGGTTTCCCTCAGGGTCGTTCAGGTGTCTACGGTGGCAAGTTTGATTATCTTTGTGCTTCTTTTTATCTATCTTTGATCTGGTTTGTAAGAGATTCCCCATCACTTTGTATCGGTTCGGTCGTTTAGTTTTATTTATAAAATAGGACGAAAACCTGTCTTGAAAATCTTTAATATTAAAGCAGAGTCCGTGGTATGGTGTCACATCTAGGTAATTACGGGAAATATGTGAGACAAGGATGAAGAAGGTTGTGAAGGATGGGGAGTCGAAGTGGGTCAACAAGAGCTTCGGGCTGAAAGAAGCAGCCTACACCAAGAAGTTCAAGGTGGTCAAGGGTCCGGACGCTGACCCGTACATAGATACCATCGACGCTGAGGTTGCTATGCTCACGGGAGAAGGCATAAAGAATTGTCGATTATATGTTGGTGACGGTTCTGTCGATACGAGTAGCACACCTTCTTTGCCCCAACTCCGTGCTACCAGGAAGAGCGGCAAGCCTGCTATAGAGACCCGCCAAAAGCCTTCCTTAGTCATGTTCGCCGACTTGGAGGCATGTTCTTCATTGGTCATCCAAAAAATGCTTAGATGTTTGAATT
This sequence comes from Poa pratensis, assembly GCA_947311845.1. Lineage (NCBI taxonomy): Eukaryota > Viridiplantae > Streptophyta > Magnoliopsida > Poales > Poaceae > Poa > Poa pratensis. The sequence continues at coordinate 59,507,784 of CAMZMU010000107.1, forward strand.
CTAACGATGATGGTGACATTATGACGCAGGCTAAGTGGGATGAAGATCGTCGAAAGCGGGAGGAGGCCGAGAGAGAAGTTGCAGAAATGAAGGCGAAGACGCAAACCTATGTCGAGAGGCCTACTTCTTATGACGCGATATTCGCGGTAAGTTCTTGCCTATAACAACTAAGACCAATTTGTTAGCTTGTGAACCTTACCTTCTCAAGTTGGATTTGCAGAGTATGCGTGCAACTCATGCACCTGGTATGGTCGATGCACCTGTTCTTCCTCCTCCTTCTGGTCCATTCGTAAGTTGTCTTGCATCTATTTGTTAGTTCACCATATTTGTGTCATGCTTATAGTCTTATGCATGCATACTCGTTTACCATGCTTGTAGGGGATACCATCGGCTGGTTCCCACAACCTGTCGCATCAATGGAAAGCAAGCCCTGACACGCCTGCTAATATGAGCATGCATATGCCTCCAAAGGCCAATCCTGACCTTGACACCCTAAGGAAGCAACTCTGTTAGTTGTCATGATCTTGTCCCTCTGTGCTTGTCAAATTTAACTTGGCAAAAATTCAATTACTTATGCTTGTGTTCTTTTTGAACTTGTAGGATTGCATCGCGGACGGATACTCGTCATGGGTTTTGCATGTGTTGATAGGGGAGTGGTGGACATGCATGGGTGGATGGTCATGCATTTGTTTTGAACTAGTGGTCATGTATCGATAAACTTGTACTCAGTTTGTTATGTCGAACTTGTATTCGTCGATGTTGTGAACTTTGAAACTTGTACTCCTTCATTTGTTAGTGCTTCTGAACTTGAAATCATTCATTTGTTAGTAAGTATATCAATATATTGTGTGTTTGCTGCAGGACAATAATAAAAAAGAAAAACACAATGCAAAAATAGGGCTTCTTTGCCGGGTGCAAAAAGCAAATGTACCCGGCATAGAGGTATTTGCCGTGTACCCCAGGCGCGTTTGCCGTGAGGCCCAGGATGGCACCCGACAAAGAGGCCAAATGCCGTGACAAAGATCCATGTGTGTTTTTGGTTTCGGCACCCGGAAAAGGGCACCTCTTTGCCATATACGGCATGCTTTCGCACCCGGCAAGAGCACCTCTTTGCCGTGTACAGCGTGTTTTCGCACCCGGAAAAGAGCACCTCTTTACCGTGTGCGCTAGGCTTGGCACCAGGCAAAGAGAGGGCGACGTGGCAACTGCCTTGGAAAATACACCCGGCAAAGAAACTTTGCCGAGGAAAAATATGCTGGGTAGCCTTTGCCGAGTACAATACCCGTGTGCATTTTGTACTAGGCAAAGATTTTGTTTCCCGTAGTGAACATGGATCGAGTCTAGCGGCCAGATGGTTGTGTGTCATCGCATGGATCCCGGCACGCAACTGTAGAGGAGAGTTCGCTAGAGAGGTAGCACGATTGTATCACATGGCACCATGGCGGCGGCCCTAGGTTTTACATACGGGTGTGGGGAATATAACAACTTGAGTCAGGAGTTTTATTTTAGTAATGAACAAAACCTAAAATTTAGGACGATCTATGTAGCGTCTCAAAAGATGTCTTGACCCATGGCTTGAGTAGGAACGTAGGGACAAAAATAAAAGGGTCCAACGAATGGTGTTGCTACATGACTCTTTTCTCGTATGTTTTAGATAGAAATTCATTCATATTAAGAAAAATTGATAGGGGTGCCGATGTGAGCGGCAACTTGGGAATGGCCGGACAAGTGTCCGGTACTACCAAAGCAGACACAATTTGGGAGGTGCCAAACAAATTTCCGGGCTGCCGGAGCTGCTCTCACATGTGTAGGGGCAACTCATATATATGTGAGTACACCTATTTGAAAGGATCGTATGACACCTAGAGGGGGGGGGGGGGGGGTGAGTAGGTGCTACTTCAATTTTAGTACTTTTTCAAATTAGGCTTGACACAAAAGGTAAATTCTCCAGATATGCAACTAAGATGAATTTACCTATATGACAAGCTAGCAACTAAGCAAGATACACGAAGTAAATACTATAAACAAGGATAGAAGTAACCAAAGTGAAAGCACGTGGAGACACGGATGTATTCCCGAGTTCCTCCTTTTTAGGGAGTACGTCTCGTTGGAGAGGTGTGAGCTACCACAAAGGTCACAACTCAACAGCCACAAAGGCTTCACCTTCTTCTCCGATGAACCGCACCACAAAGGTTTGGTTCACCTTCCACTATCGGAATCCTTCAAGGCGGAATCTGGAGCCCTTACAACAACGATCCGGGGCACGACCCACAACAGGATTGGGGGCTCCCGAAAAGCTACAAATCTGTCACAAAGACAACAAATGAGTACAATAATGAGCTAGGTTTTCCCAAAAGAAATCCTAGCAAAGGGTCTCTCAAGTGAATGAGGGGGAAATGAAAATCTACTTGGTGAAGATGTAGATCCGAGCCTTCTCCTTCAATCCTCCAAAGATCAACGAGTTTGAGTGGAGGGATTGGGAGATCTAGATGTTTCTTGAGCTTGCAATAATGGTGTCTTCATGTTTTGGCGAGCTAGCTGTCCCAAGGTAGTAGAGGAGCATTTATAGCTCCTCTCAAAAAGTGGTCGTTGAAGAAAACTGGGTGGCCGGCCTGGGAGCCGGCCTGGCCGGCCTGGGGGCCGGCCTGTCGAAGCTGCTTCAAAGGACCCAGGGAAGCCGGCCTGGGAGCCGGCCTGGCCAGCCTAGGGGCCGGTTGCCCTGCCGAGCCAGCCGGCCTGGGGCCCGGTTTCCCAGGGACTTCAACACCACGGCGCTTTCGGTCATTTTCTTTCTTCTTTTTATATACTTATAAATCTTAGTATTTCCTGAAAGCACTTAGCACCATATTAAAATATCACCGGTGTTGTTATCTAACGCACAAAACTCATAGGGGTAAATAAATGTCCTTTCAATCTCCCCCTTTTTGGTGTTAGATGACAACACTAGGATTTGCAATAAAAACCACACTATATCACGTTCTTAACACGGAAAGTGCTCCCCCTAAATGTGTGCATATATTTGTTTGCCTTGGAATGCAAATACACACAAGAGGGGAAGCAATCCCAACAAGATATAATCAACATGATATAGGTACAACATATTCGCACAAAATGAGACATAACCAACTAGGTTGAGATTTTGAGATGATCATACCTTGTGCCCAAAATATGTAGACAATTATATCAATGCACAATATCATGAAGTCTCAACCATAGATAAACCCGAATACCGAAATCCATAGTCTCATATAATAATTAGCCATCTCATACAATAGTGATAAACAAGTTCTATGAACATCGACCAAATAGAGAGTTCAACTAAAAAACAATGCAATGCAAATAACAACACAAATGTATGCAAATCATGGATGCAAATCCACGGATAACTCTCTCCCCCTTTGGCATCAAGACACCAAAAAGGATAAAGTAATGTGAAAGCCCATGATATCACTCATCTTCATAATCGTCCTCATCATCATCATCATCTCCATCCTCATCATCATCATCATTGGTGCCACCAAAGGCTTGACTCGAGCTTGATGCACCATGAGTGTCCGTCCAATAGGGAGCAAGTGAGGAAGCATCGTCGCCGAACCAATAGGTTTAGTTGGAATTATAAGTATTCTCCGAGACCTCGGCGGAGCTTTAGTGAGAAGGCACGAGAAATGAAGTTTCTTCATAATTGCTCTTTGATTGCGGTTATAAGACTTTTGCTTGCGATAAGCCTTGAAGTCCTTGCCTTGCTTGTCCGCAGCGAAGCAATTCATTTTCTTCAAAACATTCAAGAGGCCATGCTTCTTCTTGGGGCCTCAACATGAGCTTCTTCCTCAACATGAGTTTGAGGAGCTGCGGATCTAGCACGCTTCTCTTGAGAAGGAATGACCGCACCCGGTGGGCGAGATGGCAAAGCATGCAGTCTAGGCGAAAACAAGTCATGAACATAGGCATTGAGCGAGGTCTGAGCCAACTTGAGTTCAAAGAGTTTCTGAAGATACAGACCATAAATTGGAACTCTAGACTCAAGAACCACGGCTTGCATCTCTTCCCACATGTAGTCAAGAACATCAATTTTCTTCTTCCTCTCCTTGAGGGTGACAATGTGGTGGAGAAGATTGACCATATACATGCGAGCCAAACCATTTTCTCCAAACTTGACGGCAATGGTGTTCCGGAGGATGAGGTAAGTGGCCTTCCAAAAAGGAGTCATATGAGAGACCTTGGGGATCTTTCCAAGAGAGCCCGACTCGGAAGGATAGCAATGATGGATCCCGGGGGAGGCTTTCATGAGGGTTTGCATGTGAATACGAACATAAGCCATGGGACACAGAGGTAGCTCCTCTAAGCCAAAGAGAGCACCAAATTCAGCAAGAGTGGCTTCGCATTTGATACCGGCACTCATCCATGTCATGGTCCTCTGTCCTTCCCTAGAGAAGTACACTGTGGCATAGAATTCTTGAAGCAACTCAGGAGCATACGGAGTATTCACCGTTATGAGATTAGTAATACCATGAAAGTCCATAACCTCCATCACCTCCGGCCATAATTCCCTTGCACTCTCCACATTGAAGAAAAAAGTGGGAACATGAGAGTTCTTGTTCGGACTAATGAGTTGTTCATACACTTGGTGATGCGCATTGCAATAGAACCGTCTATCACTAGTGCAAGTGGGGTTGCCAAAAGCATATGGATTGAAAATCAAGCGGTCTTGCTCAAACTCATGACTAGGTATTTTGACCCAAGTTGACCGTACCAGTTCCGCCGGATTGACAAGAGGAGTCCCTTTCTTTTTCTTGGAGATTACCTTGAGTTTCTTGGCCTTGGGGTTGGAGGAGGAGGATTCTCGAAGATTTCCCTTGCCCTTGAACCTTGAGAGAGGGGAATAAACCTCTAGGTCTTCAAGATCATCAAAAGCCGAGTCAACATCCATCTTGCTCGAGAATCACCGAGAGAAAACCAATCTTTAGAGGACACCAAACAATGGAGGAGAACTCCCCCAATCTTCCACCAAAGAAGAAACCACGTGGATGAGAAGGTGGATCTAGAAGGGGGCTTGCAGATCTGATGGAGGAGATTGGGGGTGGCTCTAATGGTGGGGGAGGAGGAGCTTGGGAGGGGCATCCATGGAGTGGAGGTTGTGGGGGAGAGGAGGAAGAAGTGGGGAGAATAATCGATCGATCCCCTCCCCCTCGGTAGAAGGAGCCCCGAGAGGCCGGCCTGGGAGCAGGCCGGGCCGGCCTGGAGGCCGGGCGGCAACCTGAAGCAACCGGCCTGGACCGGCCTGGAGGCCGGGTACCAGCCCGATGCAGCTGGCCCCTGGCCCGGCCTGGGAGCCGGCCAGGCCGGCCAGACTGCTTATTTCCAATTTCGCAGAAATCCTCTTTCCCTTTTTCTGAGAATCTTCTCCCCTTTTTGCTGAAATTCTTGCAAAAAAAATTCTTGTGAAACTTGCGCACTTCTTTGCTGAGAACCATCTTCAAAAGAGACCATGGGGCAATGTTTGAGTGACACGGGGAGATGCAAAAATGATGATTTCTTCACACTTCCAATGGAGATAACACCATGAAAACCCAAATGACAACATTGGAAGCGATTCGAAAGCGGGAAGAAACAACAAACGTGCAATAAAATCTCCAATAAGACCCAACTCTTCAAAAGGAAGAGGGCGGTGGCCTAGGCCACCATGTATGAGTGTGTGGTGTGACACCGCAAAGATATATCTTGGGTTCACGGCCATAACTCATCATTTTAACTCATAATTCGACAAGTGAACATATAAAAGCAACATGAGTTCTTACTATCGGCATAATGGGGGGAGGGATAGTCCAATGGATTAGGACCGCACTCCCCCTATGTCCATGCCTACACCTAAACCAAATAGATAGTCAAAATAGGTGTGTATGCAAGATAATCAAGTCAAGCTCCTTGAATCCACGATATTTAGCTCATGCCTCAAATAAGTGAATCTTGCTTCATAAGGTGGCTTCACGAAAATATCGGCAAGTTGGTCTTTGGTTGGAATGTAGCCAAGCTCAATATCACCACGGGCAATATGATCCCGAATAAAATGATGACGGATCTCAATATGCTTCGTTCTTGAGTGTTGCACCGGATTATGGCCAATCTTGATAGCACTTTCATTGTCACACAAAAGAGGCACTTTGTCACAATTGACACCGTATTCCTTTAGAGTTTGCCTCATCCATAACAATTAAGTGCATGCACTAGCGGCCGCCACATACTCGGCTTCGGCGGAGGATAGAGATATGCAATTTTGCTTCTTATAAGACTAACTCACCAAGGACCTACCAAGAAATTGGCATGCTCGAGAAGTTGATTTCCTGTCATCCTTGCAACCGGCCCAATCCGAGTCCGTGTACCCGACAAGAGAGAAATTAGTGCCCTTTGGATAACACAAACCAAACCTTGGGGTATAAACCAAATATCGAAGGATTCTATTGACCGCCTTCAAGTGACTTTCTTTAGGAGAGGCTTGATACCTTGCACACACCCCTACACTCAACACAATATCGGGTCTAGATGCACAAAGATAAAGCAAAGAACCAATCATAGAGCGATAAAGTTTTTGATCAACATCGATACCGTCGGGGTTAAGTTCAAGATGGCATTTGGTGTCCATGGGAAATCGCTTCTCCTTAGCATTTTTGCATATTGAACCTCTTGAGCATGTCTTGGGTATATTTGATTTGAGAAATGAAAGTCCCTTCATTCAATTGCTTGATCTCAAAACCGAGAAAGAACTTCAATTCGCCCATCATAGACATCTCGAACCTAGCGGTCATAAGTTTTGAAAATTCATCATTGAAAGCTTTGTTAGATGAGCCAAATATAATATCATCAACATAAATTTGGCATATGAAAAGCTCCCCATTAACCCTTTTGGTAAAGAGGGTGGGATCGATTTGCCCCAATTCAAATCCACGGTCTAGCAATAGCTCTCTTAGGTGCTCATACCAAGCACGTGGTGCTTGTTTGAGACCATAGAGCGCCTTATCAACACTAGTAGGAGAATGTCATTCTGTGGCGCACCAAAAAATGTTTCTGTGGCGCATGGTCGGTGCGCCACAGAATCCTCGCCACAAAAATATTATTTTCGTGGCGCACGGAACCATGCGCCACAGAAAGTAGACAATTCTGTGGCGCACCTCCAGAAATGCGCTACAGAAATATTTCTGTGGCGCACGGCCTGACGTGCGCCATAGAAGAGAGTGCGCCACTAAATTATTTTCTATGCGCCACAGAAATAATTTTGATTATTTGCTGTATTTGACAATAATGTATCTGTGGTTCGTGCGCCACAGAATATGGTGCGCCACAAAATTATTTACCGTGCGCCACTAAATTATTTGCAGTATATATTATCGATTATTTGCTGTATTATCGATTATTTGCTGTATTTGACAATAATATAGGTATATTACAGTATTTATACAGAAAATAATAGAAACAGTAATATATTTTGACACGGTATTAAAACAGACAGATAAATATGTCATCACATCACTTAGAGCCCGTGATACATACATATATAGTGACAATTAATTGCCAAATTATTACAAAAGTCTTAACTGGTACAAAAGTTCACACAAGTCTTAATTAGTACAAATGAAGTTTTCACCGCCTAAACTAGGATCAAACAGAGTACACGTCCACGTCCTGCTGATCAAGGAGTCTTCTTCTTGAGCGGCGCTGGGAACGGTTTGTAGCCGTCTTTCGTCGTCCACGTCCTGCTGTCATTCTGCAGAGCTAGGCGTTCTTCGATTTCCCTCTGATGCAACCCTGGAGATGGATACAACCATGTATTAGTGTTCATATTTGTAACCATGTCAATATTTGTGCAGTGTCAATATATATATATTGTTTAATAATATAAATAGATTGAGTATGACAAGTCTATAGTAAAGAAAATAAAGAAGCACTTGTTGCGAGTATGCATGATTTATCCTACCATTGGCTTTGTTGAAGGCCCCCCTGATGTCACAACATCGTTGTAGATGATTTGCGACAACTCCATCTGGATGAGATGGAAGTCTTCTCTAAGCTTATCATCGGTGATTTCCCCCGCAATTTTGGTCCATTCTCGGAGACTAGATGGCAACTTTGTTTTTCAGTGCATCCCGGACAAACCCTTTCATTTGATGGAGGACGTAGAAGGCATCCTTCATGCTTCCATGCTTCTGCTTCATGCAAGCGAACTGGGTCCCATGCCTGAACCGGTGTTTGTTGTCATTCGTGAGACATTCCCCCTTCGTCTGTCCTTTTTCGAAGTGGCCTCCTGTCGTGGGTTTGTCACGTCAGGTGTCATAGATGACTTCGTAGGTGTGGGATTACGCGAGTCAAGCATCTCCGAGCTTGGGATCGCAGGAACAAAGATCAACACAGATTTACCCAGGTTCGGCCCCCTCAATGTGAGGTAAAAGACCTACTTCCTGCCTACCCTAGATTGGTATTGATATGATAATCGAGGTGTTACAATGGAGGCGATCCGATCTGGTACTCGCCGTATGAGCTAGGGTTTGGGGCTTGATAGCTTGACCCGCTCTAAGTCCTGCGAGTCCTCTTTATATACACAGAGGCTCGCTAGGTTACAAAAGGAAACTTCCCCATAAGGAATACATCCACAGAGGCCTACTCGGAGACTACTTGGTCTTCACGTCCTCCGGGATTTGTCTTCTAGATCTTTCCCCTTATGGCGGTTCAATATTGGGCTTGTTCCCAAGTGGGCCTTCATCCGTGCGAGTAAGTTAAGTCGCACTGGGCCGCGGGTTAATCCAGAAAGTATTCCCCCGACATTAGCCCCCAAGCATGGCCTGAACTTCATAGTACTTCTTGATCTTGAATGCTTAGGCCGTGCTTTTCCTTGTTTCGCGGCTTATAATTGTACAAGTTTGGCCTTGACTCGCACCTGGAAGATCATCTGACTTCATGAGCTTTAGAGTATCCTGATAGCTTCAAACTTGATGACGATCTATCTTCAAATTTTTGATGATAATATGATATAGCCCCCAAGGATTGAGAGGATGTTATGTGGTAATCATCTCAATTCTTCTCAGAGAACTCTGAAGGTCATCACCTGTAACTTGATATCATGAATAAAACAATTGTTAAGTTACAAGTAATTGTAATTGGTGTTGCCGTACTATAAGCAGTACATCGACCTCTAGTTAGGCCATCTGAATCCTTAAGTGGGCACTCGCGCGACTCAGTATTTCCAGGAATATGTGTGTTCAGGGTCGAGAGCGGCCATGATAGGCAATCAAGCTCGATTGACGCCACACCCCAGTACTTTGGCCACATAATGCGAGTAGCAATCCAACTTAAGGTAAATTTGATAATTGCCAATAAATCGGCTGTTTCAGGGTAACAAAGACCCCAAGAAACATAATGATATTGCCATGATAGGCTAAGCTATGATAAGCTTTGATTATGATGACACATAAGGTCGCGCCTAGGTGGCAACCGAGTGTTATACATAGGGTTGGATCGCGCGTAGGTGGCGATCCATGGTGATACATGGGGTCGGTCGCGCCTAGGTGGCGACCAGAGATGATACAAAGTTTACGGCCGCGCCTAGGTGGCGCCGGTTTCTGATACAAGGGTCGATCGCGCCTGGGTGGCGATCAGATGTTGCATAGGTCGCGCCTAGGTGGCGACCAAAGTTGAAGTTCTAGCCCTGAGTGGCTGTGATGATACTCAGCTATAAAGCTGGAAAGGATGATGCTTGGCTCTGATTAGCCTTTTCTTATGTATAGTACGGTCGCAGGTGTGCGACGTTCCAAGGGCGAGGTGCCTCGAGACGATCCTCGAAATCATGGCGTTCGCTGCTTTCTTCCCTTACATCCAGCAGGTAGTACGACCCATTGTTTAGCTTCTTGCTGATGATGTAGGGTCCTTCCCATGGAGAGGACAGCTTATGCATTCCCTTGTGATCTTGTTTAAGTCGCAGTACTAGGTCGCCTTCTTGAAAGGTGCGTTTTGATGCGTCTGGCATGATAGCGTCGCAAGTCTTGTTGATATACTGCTGACCTTGATGCTGCCAAGTCTCTAACCTCTTCTAATGTGTCCACCGAGTCTTGCCGAGCTATCTCATTATCTGTCTCGATGTAAGCCGCAACTCTTGGTGAATCATGTATGATATCGCTGGGCATGACTGCTTCTGCTCCATAGACCATGAAATATGGTGTAAATCCTGTGGATCTGTTAGGGGTTGTTCTCAAGCTCCACAGTACTGCTGGCAGTTCTTCCACCCAACATCCTGGAGATGCTTCGACCTTTTCAATAAGGCGCGGCTTAATTCCATGGAGAATTTCCTGGTTAGCTCGCTCAGCTTGTCCATTGCTCTGCGGGTGTGCTACTGACGTGAGGTCCAATCTTATCCCATTGTCTGCGCAAAATATCTGTGTAGCCCCTTCAGAGGTGTTGCTCCCATTGTCTGTAATGATACTATGGGGGTAACCGAAGCGGAATATGACCTTCTTCAAGAACTTGACTGCTGTTTCAGCCTCGCAATCTCCCACAGGTTCTGCTTCTATCCACTTTGTGAATTTGTCCACCATGACTAAGAGGTGAGTTTTTCCGTTTGAAGACCGTCTGAAAGGCCCTACCATGTCAAAACCCCATACGGCAAAAGGCCATGTGATGGGTATTGTGCGAAGTGCTTGGGCTGGCATATGATCTTGCCTAGCGTATCTTTGACATCCATCGCACACTCTGACAATTTGCTCTGCATCTGCTAATGCTGTTAACCAGAAGAATCCATGTCGGAACGCCTTTGCCACCAAAGATCTTGACGAAGCATGATGGCCACAATCGCCTGAATGAATTTCGTGCAAGATTTTTCGTCCCTCTTCTGGTGAGACACATCTTTGAATGCTCCTGATACGCTGCGCTTGTATAATTCATTGTTGATGATTGTATAGGCCTTTGATCGTCGTATGATTTTGCGCGCCTCAATTTCATCGTCCGGCAGCACTCCGCGACTTAAATATGCCATGTATGGCTCTGTCCATCCTGGCTGTTCATGCAGGGCTGCGACTAAAGTTGAATCATCCTCTGGCTCTGCAATGTCAATTTCTGCTGGAGGCTTGACTGATGGATTGTGCAGTTCATCCAGGAAAACATTGGGTGGGACTGACTGTCTGGATCCAAGCCGAGACAGGGCATCCGCAGCTTCATTTTGTCTCCGATCAATATGTTCAACTTGGTATCCAGTGAAATGTCCAGCAATTCTGTCCACCTCTCCTATATGCAGCCATGTTCGCATCCTTGCTGTCCCACGTTCCGGAGACCTGCTGTGCCACCAAGTCTGAATCGCCAAAACAGCGTATGCGACTGATGTTCATCTCCTTTGCTATACGTAGACCATGAAGCAGTGCCTCGTACTCCGCCACGTTATTTGTGCAGTTGAAGTGTATCTGTAACACATACCGCAGCTTGTCTCCCTTGGGAGATGTCAGAACAACTCCAGCCCCCGAGCCTTGCAACTGTCTTGACCCATCAAAATGCATGGTCCAGTATTTGGTTTCTGCCATGCTAGGAGCAACTTGGATTTCTGTCCAATCGTTAATAAAATCTGCAAGGGCTTGCGACTTAATTGATGTGCGCGGCTCACTGATGTGATGTGGTCCCAACTCGATCGCCCACTTAGCGACTCTTCCAGTAGCTTCTCGATTACGAATGATATCTGCCAATGGTGCTGAACTCACCACAGTTATTGGATGCTCTTGGAAGTAGTGCTTCAGCTTGCGACTCGCCATGAACACTCCAAACACCAACTTCTGCCACTGTGGGTAACGCTGTTGGAAAGCTGTGAGGACTTCGCTCACGTAGTATACTGGTCTCTGGACAGGGTATTCCTTTCCGTTCTTGTCTCTCCACAACCATGACAGCACTCACAGCGCGGGAATTTGCCGCTATGTATAGTAGCATTGGCTCTTTATCTTTTGGAGCCGCCAGAACTGGAGCATTTGTCAATTGATGTTTCAAGGCTGTCAGAGCTTCGTCGCCTCTGCGTCCCAAACGAAGGTGTCTGATTTTTTCAACAGTCTGTACAAAGGTAGTGCTTTCTCTCCCAATCTTGATATAAAGCGACTCAAAGCTGCTACGCAACCAGTAAGCCGCTGTACATCTTTTATCTTTTCTGGCTTTTGGAGATCCATCACGGCCTTTATCTTGTCAGGATTGGCCTCAATGCCTCTTTCTGATACTATGAATCCCAATAGCTTTCCTGCTGGTACTCCGAAGACGCACTTTGTGGGGTTGAGCTTCATGTTGTATTTTCTGAGATTTGTAATGTCTCTGCCAGATCACCAATAAGATCCTGGCTAACTTGCGATTTAATCACAATATCATCCACGTAGGCATGAACGTTGCGACCTATTTGCTCATGTAGGCAATTCTGAATGCATCTTTGGTAAGTCGCACCTGCGTTCTTCAACCCAAAGGGCATGCTGACGTAACAAAAAGCTCCGAAGGGTGTGATGAAGGACGTCTTTTCTTGGTCCCCTCTTCATCTTGATTTGATGGTAGCCTGAATAGGCGTCCAAAAAGCATAACAGCTCGCACCCAGCAGTTGAATCAATTACTTGGTCGATTCTTGGCAAAGCAAATGGATCCTTTGGACAAGCTTTGTTAAGACTGGTATAATCAACGCACATTCGCCACGTACCGTTCTTTTTCATAACCAATACTGGATTTGCCACCCACTCCGGATGGTATACCTCTGTGATGAATCCTGCAGCCAGCAAGCGAGCTATTCCTCTCCTATTGCCTTTCTCCTGTCATCATGAAAACGCCGTAGTGGCTGCTTCACTGGTTTAGCCGCAGGGTTCACTTTGAGGCTATGTTCTGCTAATTCTCTTGGTACCCCTGGCATATCTGACGGCTTCCATGCGAAGATGTCTTTATTTTCCTGGAGAAAAGCGAGGGCCTTCTCCTGCTCTTCTTCCATGTGTGCTCCAATGCTAGTTTGCTTGGATGAGTCGCCAGGAACAAGATTTATCTGCTTAGTGTCCTGGGCCGCTTTGAATTTCATTGGTGGCTCGGCAGATGGCGTGGTAACCACACTCATATCGTTTGGGTCCACCTGCGACTTATAACCTTTTAGTTCTTCCGCGGCACAGGCGGATTCTGCGAAAGCCGCATCTCCTTTCTCACATTCTATTGCTTTTTCTCTATCTCCGTACACTGTGATGACCCCTTTTGGTCCTGGTATCTTCAACTGTAGGTACACGTAGCATGGCCTGGCCATAAACTTAGCAAAGGCCGTTCTTCCAAACAAGGCGTGATATGGGCTTTGGAATTTTACCACTTCGAAGCTTAGGAATTCACTTCTAAAGTTCTCTTCTGTTCCAAAAGTTACCCCTAGGGTTATTTTCCCCACTGGCCGTGCGGACCTTCCTGGGACAATGCCGTGAAATACTGTTGACGTGGGCTGCAGCTGGAATCCTTGAGTCCTAGACGCTGGAAAGTATCGTAGTACAAGATATTAATGCTGCTTCCTCCATCCATAAGCACTTTGGTCAGCTTGTATCCTGCAACGTATGGTGCCACAACCAGTGCCAACTTGCCAGGTTCCCGTACCTGTGGCGGGTGGTCGTCGCGACTCCAGGTTACCGCGTATTCTGACCACCTTAACCAAGCGGGTTGTTGGTATCACGGCGTTCACCTGCTGACTTCTCCGGCTCAATTTCTCTTCTCTTTTGGAGGTATCGATAACTATTGTGTGATACTGCCCCGTCTGCCTGGGGTTACTCGCGCCGTGCTGCCCAATGTTTGTGTTATGAGCCGCACTAGGGTTTCCTTCATGGGAATTCCCCCCGTTGTGTTGGCTCTCTTCTTTCCACTTTTTGTAATAATGGCATTGCGCCTTGGTATGGTCCGCTGGCCGTCCATCACCTGTCGCATGGCCGGTTGAAAACTTCTTGCATATTGATTGGCGGGAGCCGTATCCTCGACCCCTTCCACGCTGGCCTCTGAATCCTCCACGCGCATTGGCTACGAGCCCTGAGTGACCATCTTCGCTTTTGCGTTTGTTTTGACTCGTGTTGTTGTGGCTCGTTTGCTGCTGCTGGGGCTTGTTGGAGTTTTTCTTTCCTTTTGCAGCAACCTCCTCTTCTTCTCCGTCTGACGCGTCTCTGGTTTTGTCTGAGCTGGCATATTTGTTAGCCGCAGCCATCACCTCGCTGAGGCTCTTGACTTTATCCTTCATGCGACCCAGCTTATGAATCAGCGGCTCAAACTTGCAGTTTTTCTCCATCACCAGGACGGCTGAGCTTGGTGGTATATTATCTGAGGAGTGTATTATTTCTGCCACCCTTTTCATCCAATGGCGACTTGACTCGCCTTCCTTCTGGACACAACGCTCTAAATCTTCTATATTGCAGAGTCGCTTGCAAGTTCCTTGGAAGTTCTTAATGAAGGCATCCTTCAGTTCCTCCCAAGTATTTATAGAGTTGGGAGGCAAATTTTGCAGCCATATGTGCGCTGCTCCTTCTAGCATCATGTTTAGGTAGCGTGCGCAGATCTCTTCAGATGCGTTTAGGATGCTCATGCCCATCTCGTAATTGTTGAGCCAAGTGGTTGGATCCATGCTGGCGTTATAGTTTGCCACCTTGCGTGGCCCTTTGAAATCTTCAGGAAAAGGTTCCGATCTGATCTTTTCAGTGAAACACGCTGGTCCCTTGAGTCGCGAGGACAGGGCTGTGGGCGCCTGCGGGTTATCTGCGGGCCGCTTTTGCATCAATGGTGCATTCGCCTGCGCTTCTGCGACTTGCTCCTGCCTCTGTGCGACTCCTGACACGTCCCTGGTGGCCTGCTCTGGACGCTTCTTTCTGCTGTAATCCTGTGATTGGCTGGTACGAGGGGCAGCTGTGCTTCGGCTTCCGCCCTATTGGCTTGTTGCAGGACTGCCGTACTTAACATCTGAATCGCGCGCCGCGCCTCAGCATTGACCGGGTCATCGCCTGTTGGTACCATCTGAGTCAAGATATTAGCCGCAGCATACATATTATCGACAGGGTTCTGGTAATGGCCCTGTGGGGTGTGAAACCTCCTTGGTTGTTGCTGGGTCTCTTGATTTGTTGGTACCCTTCCTTCCGCAGTCGTCTGGATTCCCGTCCCCGCGGCTGGAGTGAGCGGGATTTCCACTGTTGGTTGAGTCGCGCGCAGCTGTGTTTGCGGGTCAACCTGTTGTTGAGTCGCAGCCAGCGCGGCTACTCTCTGCCGCTCCTGTTGGATTCCTTGGTTTATCTGATCGAGCCTGCGGCGCTCTTCTTCCATCCTTCGAACCTCATACAGGAGCTCGGCCCTGGCGGCCTCAATTTCTGTTGCACGGAGGGCGGCGTTCGTGGCTGACACAGGGACAAGAAGTGGGTTGCTTGGGGGTGCCGATGCCTCGGTTTCTCCAGCAGTTCCTGACGCCTGCTCCTCCGGCCATGTAAACCGCGACTTGTGCCATCTCTTGATCTGGTGATGATGTGATTTCTGGTGGGTAACCCCAGCAACTTTCTTCAAAGGCAGGTATGATGGACCCAAACTCTTGCGAGTCCATGCTTTCCACGGATTCTTCCCCGTCATCGGCGACTTCTTCTACTGAATCGCCTTCCTGGACCGATCTAACGGACCTGCCACCGATGAAGCCGACGAAGACGTTGATGGATCCGAACGGGATGACGTGGCCGGTCTCCAAATAATCTGCCGGCCCCCAGCTTGAATCGTCGATGAGGGGTGTGCCATTGACCGTGATGATACGGCCAACAACAAGATCTTCAGCTCCCTTCATGGATCCTGCGCGGAACGTGACGCTCTTGACCGCAGGCCCCACGGTGGGCGCCAACTGTCGTGGGTTTGTCACGTCAGGTGTCATAGATGACTTCGTAGGTGTGGGATTACGCGAGTCAAGCATCTCCGAGCTTGGGATCGCAGGAACAAAGATCAACACAGATTTACCCAGGTTCGGCCCCCTCAATGTGAGGTAAAAGACCTACTTCCTGCCTACCCTAGATTGGTATTGATATGATAATCGAGGTGTTACAATGGAGGCGATCCGATCTGGTACTCGCCGTATGAGCTAGGGTTTGGGGCTTGATAGCTTGACCCGCTCTAAGTCCTGCGAGTCCTCTTTATATACACAGAGGCTCGCTAGGTTACAAAAGGAAACTTCCCCATAAGGAATACATCCACAGAGGCCTACTCGGAGACTACTTGGTCTTCACGTCCTCCGGGATTTGTCTTCTAGATCTTTCTCCTTATGGCGGTTCAATATTGGGCTTGTCCCAAGTGGGCCTTCGTCCGTGCGAGTAAGTTAAGTCGCACTGGGCCGCGGGTTAATCCAGAAAGTAATTCC